>JAWWEU010000053.1:208002-256028 GCA_035583155.1 Acropternis orthonyx | reverse complement strand
GGCAATCCTCAGCACGCAGGGGCACGAGCGCTTGTCCGGGCAACACCGAGCCACAGCCTGGGGTCACCTTTCAGGAAAGGACTCAGCCACCTCGGGCCACATCAAAGCACGGCCCCAAACTACCAGGAGCCACCAACACTTCCCGCCCGGCAGAGCGGCAGCTGAAGGCTCAAAAACAATCTTACCCGTGTCGACACAAGAGAAGAGAGACGAGAGACCACACTGAAACTGGGCCGGGAAGATGCCGAGCTGCCCAGCAGGGTGAGCACTCACGCTGACTCCCAGGGGAAGGCAGACATTGCTGCTGATGGATGGGTCCAAAAAAAGTGCCCTGCAGAAAGGACTGGCTATGCCAAAACCTTGGAGCCTGAGGTTCTTGAAACAGTAGAGAGCTTGGAGAAAGAAGCTATTGCAACAACCTCAGGCAACACTTTGGATATAAGGACCAAGGCAAAACAGATCATTCACTCTGCATGCAATACAGGGGATTTGTCAATGTGGGCCTGCACCGATTCCTGAAGAGGATTTCCAAGGGCCCACTGACCCACCCACGTCCCAAGGTGGAAAGCAGAGCTGTGCTGCTGAGGGCACCCTCCCCTCCACAGGGCCCATAGTTTCCCAGCAGCCCATCCCTCCGGCGGGTCCCAAGCCCATGCAGAGCTGTGAGCCCAAAGCCCGTCTGAGGAGAGCGAGGTGTGTGGCGGGAGGTGAGGAGCCCCCAGACAGCAAACACACACCTACACCCTTGTTTGTTAATAAAGAGTTTACTCCCAAGGGCTTGCCTGTGCTTCCTTCGAGACAGGCCAAAGTGTGTCTGGGCATTTTCCCTGCCATGACCTGTCCCATCCTCTTCCCTTCTACAGCCTCAGTGTCGCTGAGACTCAATTTTACAGGGAGTCAGAGGTAGGGAGGCAAGGAGTAGCCAGCATTTTTGCCTTGCTTGGCAAGCTTTGCTGTCAGGCAAGTCAAGGGATGGGTTGGGGAAGCAGTTTGTGAAGCTTTCCTTTCTGCTCAGCAGGAGCAGTGTTGTGCAGCCCACAGGACCTGCCAGCAGGGGTTTGCCTTCCCCTGCCCACAGGCTCCTGCCAGGGGAGGGGTCACTGCAGCCTGTGCAGCCGCAGCACCTCCTGCTCTGCTCAGAGATCAGCCCTGGGGGATGAGCTGCGGGCCAGCACCACACAGGGCGCTTACAGATTCCTCTGCATGCAGTCCCTGAGCTCCACACCAACGTGCAGCAGCCAGGGAGGAGTTTTCTGTGTCCAGCTGTCCCCACGGGGCTTGGACCTGTTCTTGTCAGAACGCTGCTGGAGGTCCCACAGGTCTGCCTGACCTCCAGGCTGTTCCTAAGGTGCACACAAGGCTGGCAGGTGAGTGACTCGCCACATCAGGGTGCTGTCATCACAGCACTGCTCCACATCTGGGTGCTTTCTACCTTGGCACAGTTTCTCACTGCTTCTTTGTTGACCACAGCACCTCAGGCCAGAGGCTGGGAATGGCTGCAGGTTTCCACAGAAGGATGTCCACCCTCTGTCTGTGCCCTTGGCCACAGCTGGCACAGCCCCACCCACGGAGTGGCTGGGAGAGACACACAAACAGGCCCTTCTACATCAGTGCATCCAGACACGCCTGCTGATTCAGCTGGGAGAAGGGGGGAGGCTGGAGACCCTTCACCTCCTCATCCTTTATGGGGTTGTCTGTTTGCAGATGACTGAGACCCTGCTCTACAGGCCTTTTTGTGGTCCCTGGGGCTTTAGAGTCTGGCTAAGCCACACTGAGAGCAGGGAGGTGGCACCCACCGGTGAGACACCCCAGCCCAGTCTTTGGGTCCTGTTTGCAGTTGCAATGCCCTTATCTTCCCCAGCAGGAAGGTCGCTTCAGCGAAGATGAACCTCACAGCTGAGGCAGTCCAATAGCCCACTGCCCCCAAAAGAGAGGGCCCTGCTCCTCTTCCACCCCACACCTTCCACTTTCCTCAATACCCACCTAGTCTGCCTGCTTCCTTGTGATCTGAATGAAGGACCAGACATGGCACAGAAGGGATGGAGGAAATGGGGCTGCAAGTGGAGATGAGATGATATAACCCGCTAGTTCTTTGGGAGAAGTCTTAACTCTTAAGACCAGCCTTGAGCTTCTGAACACCTTCATGGCCTTTGGCCCCAGTTGCTGCCATCACACCTCCCCTACAGCTGAGCTCCCACAGGCCTCCAGCTCTCAGACACAAACTCCCTTTATGGGAGTGTCATGGGTTTCTGTGAAGAAAAAAACTGAGTTTTGGTAGAAGAGGGGGCTACAGAGGTGGCTTCTGTAGGAAGCTGCCAGAAGCTCCCCCTGTCCTATTGGAGCCAATGACAGCCGGCCCCAAGAGGGACTTGCTGCTGGTGGCCAAGGCCAAGCCAATTAGGAATCACAGAAATGCCTCTCTGATAACATATTTAAGAATAGGAGTTGTTGTGCAGTAAGAAATTGCAGCCGTGAAGTAACAACACAGACATCAAGGTTGGAGCAGGAGGAGGAAGAGAAGGGACCCCACGGAACAGGGGAAGGACTCAGAGCTGCGGCCCTCCTGTAGCCCATGGTGAAGGCCATGGTGAGATGAGATGTTCCCCTGCAGCCCATGGAGGCCCATTGGGGTGCAGAGACCCCCCTGGAGCCCATGGAGGATCATCAGGGTGCAGAGACCCACCAGCAGCCCATGGAGGATCATCAGGGTGCAGAGACCCCCCAGCAGCCCATGGAGGAGCCCCTGCTGGAGCAGGAGGAGCAGGAAGGGGCTGTTACCCCGAGGGAGCTGCAGGATGGAGCGAGGTCCCAACCCACACTGGAGCAGGTACAGCTTATCCAGAAGAGACTGCACCCCCATGATGGAGTGACCCACGGGACAGCAGAGGAGTGTCTCTCGTGGGAAGGGACCTCACGGGCAGGGGAGGACTCAGAGTTATGATTCCCCCTGTAGCTGTGCTGATGACTGCGGTGAGGCAAGCTGTCCCCTTGCAGTCCACGGAAAGACACACCAACAGCAGGTTTTGGAAGAACTGCTGCCCAAAAAGGGTCTTGGACTTTTACATTAGAAGGGGCTGGAAGCAACAACTGAGTGCAAACCTCCCATTCCCTGTGCCCCGCACTGTTGTGGGAGGAGGGAGAGCACGGAAAGACTGAGGGGTGGTTGGAAAAGGGCTTTCTAAGTCTGCTTTATTTCTTGCTTTAGTTCTCAGCTTGTTAGTAATAAATTTAAGCATTATCCTCATTCTGAGTCTGTTTTGCCCATGAAGTTAATTAAACCTTTGCTGTTATCTCTATTCGTAAATTCTTAGCTGTTATTTTTCCTTTGCCTGGGAGAGCAGGGAGGGGCCCAGAGCCGTCTGGGTGGACACCTGGCATTTCAGCCAAGTTTAAACCACCACAGGGAGTAAACACTAAGCACTTCAGACAAAATGGGTTAGCTTCCATGGTGTCACAGAGGAAGGTCCAGGCAGAGGCCCGGACAGAGGATGCAGCTTCAAACCTTCATGGCCTGGGCAGAGTCCTCAGATGGTGCTCCCTGCTCGGGAAGGAACAGTCGAGATGACGAGTGACTTCATGTGTCCCTAAAGCTTTCATGCTTTCTGCAAGCACTCAATGCTGGCAGACTCTCTGTGTGGTCCACCTCACCCTGAATGCCCATGCTTTGCCCTGTCCCATCCTCATGCCTGAGCTGGTTTCCCCAGTTGATTGCATGCACACCCAGTTCTCTCCACCATTGACCATGACTGGCAAATACTGGAGGACAAGAGGAGCTCTAAAAGCAGCAACACAGCACAGCTAAATCAGCTTCCCCCCTCTCACAGCTGGGCAGTGTCCAGCAAACAGCCCAGGGGTGTGCCGGAGCCCTGCCCTGCCCTGCCCAGCCCCAGCCCAGCGCTGTGTCCACCAGCTGGCTGTGCTGAACCTGCCAGTGCTGTGCTGCACCCACAGACCATCAAAGCAGCGCTGGGCAGCGCCGGCACAGGGACCCTCCCATCTCTGCCTCCTGCCCAGGCTGCAGGGCTCCCGATGCACGCCTGCCCATTCCTCTATTCTTTGTCTTTCCCGCTGGGTTGGTTTAGTGCAAAGCTTCAGGGAAGGATTAGACTAAAAACTGGCCTCCCACTGCTCAGGATTTTTGGGGACGTGGCAAAACCTCTGGGCACTTCTGCTTTGAGGGAGAAATTGAGTATTTGTAGTGGGAAAGAGCAAGGGAGACCCTTTCCATTTGCAAGGGGAGGAGAGAGTGCAGGAAGCTTTTCTATCAGTAGCAGTGGCCTTGCACTTACCCCATCCTGCAAAACACCAGGCAGCTGCCAAAGCTGAGCCCTCCCTTCCTTCATCTCAAGCTGAACCTACAGACAGGTCCAAAACACCCCTGTGATCCCCGACATGTGCCCATCCGCTACAGGAGCTGAGGTGGCACATGGGCAGCAGACCTGAGGCCATGGTGACTGTAAGCTGTCAGCAGTAGCTGTCAGAATTGCTTTTAGCCCTCCTGTTGGCTGACTCCCAGCACGGCAGAGACAGCAAAAGGCTCTTGCCGGGCCCTGTGACAAGGAGACTCGAGGCAGGCCAGAAATCCAACAGTACCAGCAAGAGCACTCTGGTGGGTTGGCCCTGGCTGGACACCATGTCCCCACTGAAGCCCCTCCCTCTCTCCCTCCCTCCCTCTCCTCTGCAACTGGACAGAGGAGAGAAAAGACAATGACGGATTCAGGACTTAAGATAGCCTGGAGAGCTCACTTACTGTTCACCATCATGGGCAAAACACACGAAGTGGAGATATTAATTAAATTTATTACTGACAGGATCAGAGCAAAGAGGGGGAAGCAAAATCATCTTCAAAACATCTTCTCCCCACCCCTCCCTCCTTCCAAGTTCTACCTCCTCCCCCCTCAGCGTCACAGGGAGATGGGAATGGGGTTTCATTCCGTTGTTTGTGCTGCTGCTTGGGGAGAGGAGTTGGAGTTCTTACCCTGCTCCCCGTGGGGTCCCTCCCACAGGAGACAGTCCTGCACGAACTGCTCTGGAGTGAGTCTACCCCACAGGCAGCAGCTCTTCACGAACTGCTGCCATGAGGGTCACCTTTCCACGGGGCAGTCCTTCAGGAAAACCTGCTCCGGTGTGGGCTGCTCTCTTGCCGGGTCAGCTGGTCCCTGCCAGGACTCCCACGGGGTCACAGCCTCGTCTGGGCATGCACCCGCTGCGGCGTGGGCTCCTCCCTGGGCTGCAGGTGGGTCTTTGCTTCCCCTGGCCCTCCGTGGGCTGCAGGGGCACAGCTGCCTCACCCCGGGCTGCAGGGGAACCTCAGCCCTGGCACCTGGAGCACCTCCTCCCCCTCCTCCTGCACTGACCTTGGTGTTCACATGTTCTCACTCCGCTCTTCTCTCGCTGCAATTCTTCCTCTGCACAATAACTTTCTTTCCCTTCTTAAATATGTTATCCCGGAGGTGTTACTGTCATTCCTGGTTGGCTTAGCCTTGGGCAACTGGCTTTGCAGGACATAGGGGAAGCTTCTGGCACCTTCTAACAGAAGCCACCCCCACCAAAACCTGGCCGCAGAAACCCAATCCTGCAGGGCTGGTGCCCCATCGGGACACATCACCCTTCCACTACTGGCAGCAGGGCACGGACGTGCTGCGGGTGCCTCCTCTCACGGAGCCGACAAGTGAGCCCTCTCCCGGCCACTCCCTGCCACAGGGCCCAGCTGCATTGCTGGTGGAAGCCCAGAAAAATTACAAGCAAGTCCCAAGCCCAGCTGCTGCTCTGGCCAGCACTTGTTTCAAGTGATCCAGGTATCAGGCCCGGGTGACTGCATGAGCCAGCTGCAGTCTCAGAATGTGAGCTGAAGCACTTGGTTTGTGGGCTTTTCTGATTTGGCCAAAATCAGCTCGTTTCAAAGCAAAGCTTTGGGGAACACTCAGAAATTGGGCAGCAGACATCCACCTAGGAAAGGACTGTATGAGGCTACAATGCTCCTGGTGTTCCTTCTGCTCTCACCTGTCATACAGGCCCCTACTACCCTCCTGCCAGCCAGACTGGTGGGAAGACCCATGGATTTGGCCAGCACAGCTCATCTGAAATTCCTGGTGTGACAGAGCAGCCCTCTGCAGCTTTGCCTGAAGTGCACCAGCTTTTCCCAGTGCTGACAGGACAGTGACAACCTCCAGAGCACCAGCGGGAGCCAGGACAGGCAATCATCCCTGTGTGGATGCAGTGGCACAGCCGGACCTGTGCTGCAGCCCTGCTGCACTGGGAACCAGCAGCAGCCTGGAGCACCAACAGACTGCTCCCAGCAGCTCCCTGGACCATGGACGGAGGACAGGGCAGAGAATCCTCCATTCCGGACATAAAAATGTCCCCATCAGGTCAGCCCAAGAGCCCAACTAACCCCATCTCCAGCAGCAGAGACCATGCAGGGGAGGATGCCTGGGTGGTCACATCCCACAGCCCACCTGCAGCACTCCCAGCTGCTAGGGGAGGCACACGAGCAGAACACCCCTCCCTTACCCTCCAAGTGCCCAGAAACTCCTCTCATACCTTTAAGACCCTGAACGGCTCCAGAAGATCCTGGGTAAAGCAGTATTGTGTTTCCTCTGTTTAAACCCATTTTCTTCCAAGCTTCATTGAGTGTCCCTTAGTAGCTGCCTGAGAGTTAAGAACAACAGAACCAGCCCACAGCATGGTTTCCAAGGGCTTCCTTCATGCTGATTCCCAGATCTTATTCATGCACACTGACATCCAGGCTGAAATAGGCAGCTCCAGGCAGATGGAATCATGCTTCAAAAATTCACAAAAACTCCAATGCACAAAAGAACAACCATGGAGATTTTATTTATTACTATTAGAACAGAGAAGAGGCTACTTTACTGATTGGTATTTACAGATCTGTTGGCAAAGAAAATAATATCCAGTGTCCTTTATTAGCCTATTTCACAGCCCTGGCAAGAAGCATTCATTTGTAATAGCATCAAATGCCTATGGTTTGCTTGACTGCTATGGCCAAGTGCAAGGAGCAGGGACCACCGAGACGGAGCCTGGCACAGGCAGCAGCACCTGCAGCCCCAGGAGAGGGGGAGGGCCCACAGGGCTGGGCAGGACGGGGGCAGGACACCCCGAGCAACTCCAACCTCAGCACAGTGGCAGAGCTGGTGGCCTCTGTCTGTCTCTGCCCTTCTGGGGCAGGAGCTCCACATCTGGAGAACAAATTGTCCAGCGCTGCAGAAGGCCAGAGCAAGGAGAGCGGCATGGAAGCGTGGGTTGGGGGGGGTGTGGGTGAAACAGGTGTTGGCACATTTCGGGGGGCACGTTGGACAAAGCTAATGCTGACAAGGGAGCAAGATTTCCTGGCCCAGTGGGACCACAGAAGCATCTGGTACCAGGAGAGGAACCAGGACCTTTGTTCAGCTGGGCACAAACTGAATTCCTGCTGTGAAGTTCATCCAAACATAGGCTCTGGGAACCCTCTGACACAGAGTCCCAAGCAAGCCAGCAGGCTTGGGGCACTCTCTGCATGTGGCACCTCATGCCCACACTGGGTACCGATTCAGGCATCAGCTCTAAACCTCACTGTTGGCAGGGCTCGGCTCCCCACTGCAGTCTGGAGAGCATGATCCCAGGTCCCCACTGCAAAGGGAAGGGGATGCAGAAACACAAATGCAACCTTGGATGCCACTGGCAGACGTAGCACTGCACCAGTAATGCCAAAACTCAGCTTTTTGCAGCAGACCTGCCTCCAGCAAGGAAGACACCTCAAAGGAAGAGGAACACTAGGGTGCCATAGAATTCTGATGTGCTGTTTGGTAAGGAACATAGAACAGCACCTGGAGGCTGCACAGAGATCCATGTGCTGCCTCCAAAGGACACTATCCTTGCTCTGCCTTACCTCTGAGGGCACACAGAAAGCCACAGGGCTTCAGCAGCAGCAGTGAGAATGCTGAGCTGCTGCCTGACGCTACCCCTACACAGCTGCTCAACCTGACTCTTTCCTTCCCTTCCTTCCCCTTCCCTTCCCAACCCCTCTGCAATGCCTGTGGGAAGAGCAGAGGTGCCACAGCTGACTACAGGCAGGACCAGCATTTCACAAGCACACAGCATTGTGGCTGCTCTCTGAGCACAGGAGCCCTTCCTGACTTTTGAGGGCCTTTGCAGCTTTCTTTAGAGCTGGGCTGAACCAGCAGGGTGAACCAAACTGGTATTCAGTCCCCAACAGAGTGGTCTGGGAAGGATGTGCTATCAGGAAGGGGGGTGCTGGAGCCATGGAGGCTGCTCTGAGCATGGGCTCTCAGGTGTTCCTCAGGACAGCTGGTGGCAGCTCATGCTGTCTGTAGCAAAAAGGAGCTCCAAGGCTGGTGGGGGCACCCCTCCAGAGGATACGGCCCTCATTAGGAGGACGGCAAACCAATTGTTTACCTGTTTTTTGTCAGGCGCATGGCCTTCTTTTTGTGCCCAGCCCTACAGTGTGGGCAGGTGCTCAGCACAGGCCCCATGTGCTGCTCTGCAGCTCTCTGAAGGAGAAGGTGAGGTGGATGCTGTGGATCTGGCCTGATGGAGCTCCCAGTACAGGATGTCTGCCCATCCAGCCCCCAGCAGCAGCAGCTCAAAGATCTCCTCTCCCTGGGCTGCAGTGTGCTTCCACTGACCAGGACAGCCCAAGGAACTTTTCTGCCTCAGCGAACCCCCTGCACCTTCACAGCCCTCTATCAAAAGCATCGTGGGATGTTACAAGCCCACACGTCCAGCCAACAGTATGCAGAGGTGAACCAGGCTGCCCCCAGAGCAGGAGGATTATCCCCAAGGTGGCAGCATCTCGCCCAGGACCAGCTCATGCCACAGCACTGGAGCAGTTCCTCATGGATGTCCCAGTCCTTTCACTGAGCAACCAGTCTTGTGGCTCCCAGCAGGAAGGCTGCCTCTCTCTGTCACACTCTGGAAGGCCAGGAACTGCTGAACCTGACCTGGCATGTCCAAGCACTTCCCACTGCTGACAGAACCAAGCCTTCCAGGAATGGCCACTCCTTGTGGTCATATGCCAGGAGATGCTCAAGGGCTAACCCAGGGTGTGACAACAGCAAGGACAACAGAAGAAAACTATGTGGAGGGGAGAAGATTCAGGGTACCCAGCAACTCCCCAGAGCAGTGTTTGGAGCCTGGGTCAGTGGCTCAAACCAGCCCTTTGATGAAGCTTGTGTCCAAGTGCACGATGAGCATGCGGAGAAAGGACATTTCCTTGCGCGTGTTCTCAAAGATCACGCGGGGGTCGTCGGACTGGCAGCGCAGGCAGTTGGGGGCCATCACCATGGCCAGGTTATTCACATCCATTTTTGTTCTGCCCACGTTTGACGGCTGAGCAAAGATCTGCACAGAGCAAGAAGACGTTCAGCTGGAGCAGTAGAAAAGGGCAAGGAAGTCCAAGCACATGGCCCAAGAAAAGGTGCAGGGACAGCAGAGATGGGGCCTGCCTTAAGGACAGTGCCCCAACAGCCACACATTCTCAGGGGAAGAGTGCTGTGCTCTGACACAGGCAACAGCCTTGGCAGGCAGGGAACCAGCCCCAGGCTCTACAACATCAGGAACAGGGTTTATTGCTCCCACAAGAGACAAGCCCACCTTAAATACAGAGAGGAGGTGCTAAAACCACCACAGCTGCCCTGCTAACCATGCCCACGCAGTGGGCATGCAGGGCTGCGGGGGCTGTGTACCTGCAGGAAGTGGATGAGGTAACACAGCACCAGCCTGTTGAGCTCCGGCAAAAGCTGCACCACGGCCACGGCAGCGTCGGGGTTCTCGTAGTTGCTGATGCACTCTTTGTAGAACTGCTGGGGGATCACAGGCTCCTCCAGCTCCCGATACCACAGCTTGAGGAGAGAGGCTGGGCAGAAAGCAGGTGCATGAGAACAGCTCTGCTCACTTTCTCACCCCCTTCGGGGGCAAACTTGGCAGGGAGACAGAGGGCAGAGAAGGGATCTGTGCTTGTGCTGCTTCCCCTTACTTCAGTCTTGGCTCTGAAACACTCAGGCAGCCAGACTGCCCACTTAGTGGGAAACATTGTCTCCTACGTACCTGCTCCTGCAGGAAGCAGCTCTGGGGCTGCCTAAAGGAGAGGACAGGGAGACCACGACTCTGCCCAGCTTGCACAGCCCCACTGCACCAGAGCCACAAGTTCCTCCCCGCTCCCAATGTTTTCTCTCTGGGCGGTGTTTGCAAAGGCAGTGAAAAAGCACCACGTGAAATCCCAGCCAGAGCAGACAGCCTGTGGACATGTCCCCAAGCAGCAGCACACCCACTGGGCTGCTCCTGCACCTGCCCCTCCACAGGGCAGCACGGCTGAGGCTGCCAGCAACACGCCTGCCACATTCCTGTACCTGGGATGTTGGGGTCACTGAGACTGCTTGGCATTCTCCACTGATCCACCTGCAATTTCAGAGCATTGACTTCATCGATGTCCCCAGGTATCCTGCAAACAGAGACACAGCAAAGGTGCTTTGGAGAGCGAGGCGCACGGTGTGCTTGGTGTGGCGGCTGCCCAGCAAAGCTCAGCCCCCAGGCTGCTTCTGGGGCCTCGAGGAGAAGGGAGCAGGCACAGCAGCAGCTCCAGCAGCACTTCCTCAGAGAGAAGAGGCTGTCTGTTTTTATGCACAGTCTTAAAGTGGGGGTAGAAGCAACACTTGACTCCTTCCCCCTAGGTCAGGCAACAACTATCACTGTTCTCAGGAGTGATTACTTTCTGGAACCAAGGCTCACTGCAGCATGTTCAGACCAAAGATGAGCAGTAGCTCTGGCTAAACATGCCAAGAATTAGAAACCCTCCCAAGGCAAAGCTGAGCCTTTTGCCAGCTACCTTAGACCACCTTTAGCTACTAAAAAACTAATACAAATCTTAAATACAAAACAAAATCACACACACACACAAAAACTCAAACAAAAAGCAAACTCAGAGCAGAATCCCGTGTTCACCACACAGATTCTGTGTCTCTCTCAACTACTCATGTCTTGCGCAACACCAGGGCTGATGTGCTGTATTGGATGAGGTGCTCTGCTGGGATCCTGGAGCTCCTGTCTCCCCTCCACTGACCAACCGCTACTGCTGAATCTGATGAAAACTCACTGCCTTGCCAGGGCATGAGCTGTCCATGTAGCTCAAGTGGCATCTACACTGTCCCCTCTGTGCTAACGCAGGCAACCAGGCTAATGCTACCTCAAAAGGTAACTCCTGACCCTACAGAAGGTTGATTTTGCCCAAGCCACAGCAAAGTGGATTCTCAGGGAAGAGGAAGCACGTAGAGGTCAATCCTGACTCCTTGGCTTTGAGGACTGACATGTGGGTGCCCCAAAAGCTCACCTGAAAATGCCCTCCGTCTGTTCCCCTCCCAGGGCCAGCACTTGCTGCGAGAGCTGTGTCTGCACCCAGGGCAGCTTGTTCCCCGGGTACATGCCCTGCTGCCGCAGCATGATTTCCTCCAGGGAGCTGCCGAAGAGCGACGGCGTGAGGATGGCGTTCCTGGCGTGCGTTATCTCCTCCACTGTGGGTTTGCGGAGGCCCTGAGGGCAGAGAAGAGCTCAGCACAGCCCTGGCACAGCCAGCCTACCGAGGGACACCCACCAGGGCACCGGCAGCAACCAGCACAGAGAAGAACGCCCGCGCAGGGTGGTCACCTGGCCAGCCTTCTGGCAGCATGGCTCTCCCTCTGCAGCCCCCACTTCCGAAAATCAGGAGCTGCTCTGCTCATCAGGCTCAAGAGGAGCAGAGGAGACCACTTTGGAGAGTTTGGGGTGGTTTTGTAGGGATTCTGTTGCTGTGTTTCGCACAGGGAGGGGACTGCTCCACCTGCTGTGGGAGGCAGGATGGAGCCCAGCCTGTCTCTGGCCGTGGGGAGGTCAGCAGAGGGCACCTCTATGCTGGCACAGCAGGAGGCGACTGCTTGGCCAAGGGACAGCTGAAAAATAGCCCTTTGAAGAAAGGAATTCCAGATATTTCCAGCTCCAGGGAAAGCTTTCCTCTTAGAGGGCTGAAACTCTTTGAACATCAGGCACTGGTACCTGTGGCTTCTGGCAGACACCAACACTTGAGAGGGGCTTTGAATCTCCGCGGCAGCAGCGTGGAGAAGCACAGAGCTGGCACAGGGGTGACAGGCTGCCCAGCATGGTGGCCTTTGGCAGCGATCCTGCAGCCAAGCGGGAGGCACCATGGGGGGAAGTTCCCTCCAAGCCCTTGGAGGGGCAGTGGTCAGCGCTGCAGTTGTGTGTCATGTGTAGCCAGAGGCTTCCTGTCCTGCCCCGCCAGGATACCAGGAGCCTTCACCCCTCCCGAGGTATTTCAGATATTTGCTCATTGTACACGAAGTCCAGATGGCAGGGAGGCCCCAGAGGGATTTGCAGGAATAAAAGATGACCAGCTCTGGCTCAGGAACCTAGAATGGACAGGCTGAGGCCACCTGCCAGCTTTCACAGCCATACACAGAACCGTGCAGAGGGAAGGGAGGAGGATTTTCAGATGACACTGAGCACCAAGGATCCTCTTTGCACCGGACATCTCTGCCGTGTGACTGTTTGAATTGGGAATTAATAACCCTGCACTAAACCAGTTCCCAGCCCATGCAAGCTCTCAGTGGCAAAGGGAGAATACTCCCTCACCTGAAAAAACCAAGTGATGTCATCCCTTGCACAGACAGTTCCTCTTACCCTGGAGACAGGTGAATGTTGGGTTTGTCTTTGTCCCCAAAGCTAGGGGACAAAGACCCTGCCTTGGTGCTCCAGCTGCCAGCTGCCAGCACAGCAGGCACTGCTGTCTGCCAGGAGGATGAGGGGGCCTGGGCAGCAGCCTTGTCCCACACTCTCACAGGGAGACCCACTCTGAGCAAGCCCTCCCCGCCTGCTCTGCCTCCGTTTCCCAGCATGGAATCAGCGGTGATGTCCGGAGTGACTGGCCAGGCCACCCAGGGGCCCGGGCAGCAGAGTGCCCCTGGAGCCCCCAGGCCCTGCAGCCAGGGCTGCTGCTCACCTTCTTGCCCCCGGTGACGGCTACTTTCTGGAGTTTCCGGTAGCAGTACTTGGCATAGGTGCTAATGGGCAGACCTGGTGGTAAAGAGGAAAGAGTGGTCAGCTGGCATGCCCCCCACTACAGCAGAGCCCTCCAGAGAGCTCCAGCACAGCAGCTCATACCGGCACAAGCAGACCCCTTGATGCACAGCCCCTTTGTGTGGCAGGGCAGGGCTGCTGGAACCCTGCACCGAGTGCCCTGAGGCCTCCCTGTCCCACGGCACGCAGGGTCAGCGCGAGCCCGGGCGTGGGATTGGGCTTGGAGGGATTCATCTCCTGAGTCAAGGCTCAGAGCTCTGCACCTCCCAGCCCCATCCTGCAGATCTCCACCTCCTGCACAGGAGCCAGCCCCATCCTGACTCAGCCTGGGCACACGTACATCCCTGAGTCCTGCCCAGTGGTACGGCCAGGGGCCATCACGGACCCAGGGCCAGCTCATTCCATCCCGCCAGACCACAGAGCACGCAGCCAGCCTTCTGCCAGGCAAGGTTTCAAAATGTTTTAAACAAATTGTTTTTGATTCAAGGACTTCAGTTCCTTGGCTAGTGATTGAGGAGCAGCAGAGAAAGGTGTGTGAGGCCAGAGAGGCAGCACCAGTACCAACAGTGACCTCGGGGCACAAGAAAAGGTACTGAGAGGTGGCAGGGTCTCATCTTCCCAAGGGCATGCAGAAGGCTTTCTCATGCTCCTGCCTGCAGCCTCCTCAAACCCAACCTCATACTGTGCAGCTCAGGCATGCTCTGTGAGATGAGGAAAATGGGACACACCAAAGTTTGAGCACTGCACCTCAAAAGCTGCTGCCCTTCACAAGAGGGGCTGCTCTGGTTGTGCTTAGTTCAGTGAACTCTGAAGGCGAGCACAGGCAGGATTCACAGAGCTAATCCTCCCCCCACGACATCAAGAGAAATGTTTGCAATGACAGAACACTGATTGCTGGGAGAGTTTTTCCAAAACCGTTGGCCTTTTGTTCTTGTTCAAGTAAAACCCAAACTGCTTGCTGAAAGCAGTGAATAGATCTGCCCTATTTGATTCCCTGCCAGGCCCAGAGCTTGCAGCAGAGTTCAAAATACTCGTGGCTTTGAAATTCTGGTCGGATGCTACATGTTTCAGATCAGCCTTTCACACACCCTAAGGCTTAGGTAAGCTTGTTTGGAGCTGGGAGGTCCTCAGATCCTCTCAGTGCAGAAGGAGGACAAGCTCTTCCCAAGCAGAGCAACAATTCCCAAAGGTGAGAGAGGTGTTGTCCCCCATTCTCCTCTCAGCCATCAGACCAGCCAGAGTCCTTGGCTCCTCACAATGAAACAAGCACCCCCTGCTTCCACCAATCCGCCTCACAGCTGGATTAGTCTCTCCCTACCGCTGGAGCCACGCCAGAGGAGGTACAAACAGCATTCCCATCTCCCACAGCCAATGGGAAGGAAAGCCAGATTTAAGAATTTCTCTCTCAGGAATATCTAAAGCAAAATATTCACTGTAAGCAAAAATCCTGCTAATTCCAGGCATGACTTACACTGAGAATGTCTCAGGATTAAAGGAAACAAGCCCAATGAGCTGCTCTGTGGTGCTTCACTATCCCACGTTACGGCTTCTGCTGTCAAATGCAACACACACCCCGAAGCGAGGTGTCATCCTCTCCAGAGGGGATGGGAAAGAGGCTGGACCGTGTCTCTGCATCCCAGCAATTATTGCAGGAGGCAGCATATTCAAAACTAATAATAGGAAATGCTTTCTCACGCTGTAATTAGACCATCAAACCCATAATCACCCCAAAAGCTTAACCAGGTTTGCAAGGGAACTGGTGTCTCGCAGAGCCTGCATGGCTGATGCGTGGGCAGCAGACACGTTTGCTTGAAGCCTGTTTTGTACTTTCCCAGGAAGCTCCCCACTCCTGGGAACAGCCTAAAACATCCAGCATGTTCTGCAGCGAGGCTCCTGCTCAATGCGATGGCCAAGCTGCAGCATCTGACCCAAAGGGGTCTGGTGAGGCCACATGTGAGGCCAACCAAGTTTGAAGCAATGGAAAAAATAACTTGCTGCACGCACCAGAGGCTGGAGGAGTCACTGCCTACAGCCCTGAAAGGCCAAAAAAGCAGCAGGAGCCCTGAGGAATGGGGTGATCAGCACCTGCCCTAGTGAGCACAGAGGAATGGCCCCCATGAGGCCTCCCTGTCCAGAAGACATCTGCCCTGACACAGGCGCTCCCAGCTCCAGGGCACGTGCAGAGTGGGATGGGCAATGGAGATGTGGAGAGGCCAGGAGGCACACAGTGAGCTGCAGAGAGGAACATGGGGGACAAGAGCAGAACTGAGCTTTAGCCTCAGTTTTTCCACACCAGCAACCTGACCCAACCATCTGCTGTTTTTAGAATGCTCAGAGAGAGCCCAGCTCCTGGCGCTGAGCTCTTCACACACGGTCAGGGCTCCCAACATGTGGGCCAGGTAACCCCTCCACGCCCCAGCTCACAGCCCTTGATGTGAGGCCGGGCAGCTTTGTCTGCACCACCCAGAAAGGGCTAAATTCTGAAGGCAATTCCACTTCTGTGAGCACATCATGAACGTGAGAAATCCAAGATGATCTGTTATTTCCTGTGGTACCACAGTAGCCCCAGGAGCTCAGGAAGAGAAGACTACTAACAGCCCACATGGTGAAAAATAGTTTTCAAAGGAAAATATTTTTCCATGTGCCAGCCTAGAAACACACGTGAAGAGCATCTTAAAGAGCCTCTCCTTTTACAGCAAGTTAAAATCCAGACAGGGCACATGCAGGAACATACCTTCTGGAACAGACTAGAATGCTTTCCTGCAAAAAAAAGTCTTAAAAATGCAGCGAACAGTGTGGATTCAGGAGCTGGCTATGGGACACGTATTTTAGCACAGGAGAAGCTGTTGTCTGGATATTTCTCTGATCTACCACGGCCTCTTGGACCTCAGCCTGGCACAGCCAGGGCAGGATGTCAGACCAGGATCCCATCTTACCGTGCTCTTTAGCACAGGGGTAGGTGCCCCCAAGCAGCTCAGCTGGGCCTGGCACCAGTGGTGCTGCTCTCCTGGCTTAGATCTGCCCAGGCACCCACGCTTTATGGCACTGTTTTAGCTCCTCTTCCTCACACCACCAGTGCCTCCTTCTGCATCCCAACAGTGTTCCTCCATCACCATTCCCTATGTGGGAAATGCCACATTCAGCAGCCCAAAGGGCCGAATTAGCCAGCAGCCTGCACCTGTCACCAGGATAAGAAACAGATACGGGCTGTCTGAAAAATGAATATTCCCCTTCAGAAATCTCCTGGCTAACAGCAGGTGGGCAATACCCCGAGGCAGTGCTGCACCTGGACCAGTAGCCATCAACAGACAGACTTCCCTTCTTCGACTTTGTCCCATTTCTTCCCAATCCTCTTCAGGCTCGGAACTCGCACAACACCCTGCTTTGCTGACCCCTCACAATTTCATTCTGTGCTTCAGGACAGAGTGCTCTGGAACCTGCTGCCCAAACCACAACCAAGGCAGCTTCCAGTTCTGCTGCTTTGACAAACTATGAGAAATTTTCTTCCTGTTTTCCCCAGGTGACCTAAAGTTTCTTTCAGCTCATCGACCTTCTCCCCTCTTCCCTTGTCCAGGTGAAACTTCCGTGCCGCCTCCCCTGCCTTGGAGGGACCCTGGGCAGGACATGTGGGGTGGGCACAGAGCGACCACAGCCGAGCGCTGTTTTGCCGTCTGTCCCTTTCCTACAAGCTCCTGATCCTCCCTTTGGTTTCTGACCACTCTCCAGCACCGTGTACGTGTTTCTTGAAATTAATATATGAGCTGCAAAATGTCCTTCCCTCCTCAAAACAGCTTCCTTGGGGCCTTCCACTGCACGTGCACTCAGGGACTTCTCCCCCACGCCGAACACTTTGCTTCTGGGGACACAGTTTTCTCTGCTGCTTGATCATTCTGTTACTCAGCCCTGCCAGATCCCTCTGCACCTTTCACTTCTACAGTCCTGGATAATTTTGTATCAACACTGAGCTGCCAGCTCATAATTTGGCTCCTTGTATAAACCCAAAGCCCAGCTTACATTCCTGCAGGATCAGCAGACAATCCTCCTTCTGAAAACACAGCATTTATTTCTACCTGTTATTCTTCTCCCTTTCAATGGGTTATTGGTGCATGAAAAGATCTCACACCACCTTCATATTTCAGAGAACCCCACTAGAAGATGAAGATTGCAACAGTAAGTGTGGGAAAAGCCAAAATTCTTTCTTTGGGTGTATGTCAGATGGTAAATGTTTACTGACCTAAGTGTTTACAAGCCTCTGCACTGAAGGGAGTGTGTGTGCCTGCTTGTGTGGGAAATCACTGCTTCAACTCCATTTTCCACTGAAATATTTACATAGATGCCTACTTATCCACCATTCAGTTCTGACTGAAAACAGTGCATTTAATTTCCTTATGGATTTCTCTGCTAAATTGCTGCTACATCATCCATAAGCATCTTCATATTTCAGAGTCACTAATGAACTTCTCACAACAGCCTTGCAGCTTCAGGGATCCTATCACCCCTCACACAATAGGGCTGGTGGAACAGAAGTAGGTGTTCCAGGGAATAGCCTGACCTTTCTACCCACCAGCAGATAGAACCTGGCATGTTCCTGCAGGATTTCCCCTTAATTCAGGTGCAACTCTAAGGTCAGGCCCCTGTGATTGTATGAAAGGGAACAGTGTGTGTGACCTGTCACCAGAGCCCCAGCCGAGGCCACACATGCACGGCTGACTTGCAAGTGTCTGGACTTGCAACTTCTGGACACTTGAAGTTATCCTGGCATGCCTTTTGCATAACATTTCATATATTTATATATATTTATAAATATGTATGACAGAAGCGACACAGAATATCCTGAGTTGGAAGGGACCGAGGAGGATCATTGAGTCCAACTTGGCAGGGGGTGGTTTATTTTAAATTTACTGTTTGTTTTTAGGTAAAAAGTACCCCTGTCTTTCTAAGCACACTTCCAGCACATGCAATATAGACACGTAAATGCACAGAACAGCCTGCTCAGCCCACAGAGCCATCTCCACGGAGTTGTCCCAGAAAGATGTCTAAATTCCTCTGAGCACAACCAAAACGAATTTTCAAAGGCTCAGAATGGGCTGAACTCTCCTGAGCGTGAACAGGAAAGGAAAAACACATATTCCTACCAGAAAAATAATCCTTCTGTGCAATTTCAGGTCTCTGCTCTGAATCCCAGTGGAGACAGAGAAACAATGAACACTCTTAAGTGCAGGTGCTTCAAACCAGGGCCCTCCTCAGCCACCTCCCTTGCAGCTGCCTCGTGACAGAGTGACACAGCAGTGACACAGGGAAGCCACCAAAGGGAGCACAGCTGCCTGTTGGTGTCAGGTAGGGCTCATGAATGTGGGAAGCTGGACTCCAGATAAAAACACTGACACCACTTGATGGAAACTGCTGCCTGATAGGAATTCACAGGGTTAACTCAAGTTTCCTGAAAGGAATATAAAAAAATACCGAATGGACTTTGTTCAGCAAGACCTTAGCCAGATACAGTGTTGTCCTGCAGCCAGCAGTTAAACTGGGTCTGGAGGAAGGCATGAGCTCTCATTCACCCAGCAGAGATGCCAGTGCCAGCTCTGGGCTGCAGAGCTCAGAAAGGGAAGTCAGTACTGGAGAGCAGAGGGTAATGTCCTTCCAGCATCCTCCCTGAAGGGCCTCAGGTTAGGCAGAGGTTTATAAAATCCATTAACGTGACTGAGACAGGATTTTCTCAACACACTGGCTCATATGGCTTTTAGCACCAGAACATGCTCTAGGAAACTCCACGGCAGTTGAATTACAGCCCTAGGTCTGCATCCAAATTAAAAATTCCTTTTCTCACACAACTGTGCCTGAAAGGGCCCCCACGTGTCCCACATGCAGCCCAGCTGCCACCCACACTGCTGCTCCAGGCTGTAGCCAAGCCTCATGCACCAGCCACCCACCAGGTAATTTTTCCCAAATCCAAGTCTATGCACTTTACCAAATGGTCTGACTTTCAGCAGAGCTCAGCATCCCTGCCTGCCTGAGATCACTGCCGAGCTCCCTCTTGGCTCCCTGCCCCTCCCTTTACCTTCATCCTCTGTGTTTTGTTTCCTCTTTTTCCTGGATTTTGAGTTCTTTTTGTTTTTCAGATCCACAAGTTCCTTGATGCGCTGGGCAACTGAAATATCAAAAGAGGGTCTGGATTAATAATGTGGAATACTAGAATAGCAAAGCCTGGACCTGCCCTTAGATGTGGCAGCCAGCCTGACTCCAACATGAGGAGCTCTACCTGGGGAAAGCTCCTGCAGCACAGCCAGCTCCCAACACACCCGAGTGAGGGGCCCAGAACATCACTCAGCTTCTCCCAATGGCCAAACAGTGGAGCAGCTTATACCTAAATGGACTCGTTGCCCAAATACCGGCAGAAGGAACAAACCCCTGAGATAGCTCAGAGTACTCCTCCTGGCTGCCTGCACTCTGGGCTGAGGGCAGCTGGTGGGAAAGGTTTTGGGGAGAAGTGACAAAGGTACAGGATACTCATAAAACCCAAACTGGTGCTACACACCCGGCAGTTCAGTGAAGGAGTCTCACATTAAGGCTACAAGCACAAAACCAGAAGGCAAAGGTTGGCATTGCAGCACTGCTAGTTCCCTGGGCCCCCCTCTACTGCTGCACCCACGAGCAGGGCAGAGCAGTGCTGGGGCAGAACCCCTGCACCCACCCTGCACACCTGGGGGACTTCAAGCAGAGGCTGAAGCCCTCACCGATCAAGTGGAAATAGGTGCTGTGCTTTCTGGCCTGAGACTGGACAAGGCAGAGTGAGTGCTGCTGAAATAGTGAAAGAGTGACAAATCAGCCAATACTCTCCAGGCTGGCCCTTGGCTTTTGTTGCTGTTGTTGTTGTTTTCACCCCACATTAAAACTGGGGAATATATGCTGGGCTGGTCCCCAGACTTCCGAAAGACAGATAAATTGCCTCTCTTCACACCAAAAGCCTGCATTCATTTGTCAGGATCCCTGACTGTTCCCAGTTAGGTATTAACAATCATCCTTTTTATTTTTATGCCCACTTTAAGAAACTTAGAAGACTTTACTTCTTTGCTACTCATTTACTTACTTAGAAGTAAGTGTCTTCAGAGAGCCCAAAGAAACTCTGGCGTTGCTGGGTCAAAATCAGCTCATTTCAGTGCTGATGGATGAGGTGAGCACACCCTGGGCCTTGCATTTCTTTGTCAGGCACAAGTGAGAACTGGAAGGGGACGGGCTGGTGGAAACTTCATCCCACCAAGGAAAGGAAGAACTCACCCAATACCTTGTGCTTTCACTGACAGAGCCCACATCACTGGTTTTTAAAACCCAGACAAGCCTGACTAAAGTGGCACAATCCACCAGGATGCTGCTGGCTACAGAGGAGGTACAAGAGGCACTTACTGTTTTCATCACTGTCAAGGTGGCGGTAAATGTAACCTTCCAGGTAAGACTGAAACTTGGGTGATGGGGAGAAAAAGGCCAGACTGATGGCCATCAGTTCCCAGCCCCAAGCCAGGCTTCGGTAGCACACGTTATCTGTTGTCTGCCGGATCAGTTGTATGTAGAGCTCATCCCGCAGCCCCTGCATGCTCCAGCACTTGGTGACCGTGACCAACGCCACGTGATTGCGGTCCATGCGAGTCTGACGGTCTCCCATGTAGCTCTGCACCAGCTTGAACATCTCACACGCCTCTTTTTTGATGGCGCGGTTGCTAGTGATGAGCATTGGCTTTTTGATGGAGCCGCCATTCCAGGACAGCATGTTGGATATGGAGATCCTTCGGCGGAAGATGCCCTGCGTGTGCATGTTCAGGTTTTTGGAAGCCCAGTCTGCCATGCTGCTCTGGGAGATGGGCTTCCGTAGGGTATTGTAAGGGAAATGGCATCCCATGCAGCCACCATGCTGGCCACTGCCCTCCTGCTTGGCGTCCAGCTCTATGGTCCCTGGCTGCAGAGGAGAACAGAAGTGTTAAAAGCAGCTTAGGTGACTCCTTACCCTGCTAGGAAAATTATCCACAATGAGTCATGAAGCTACCAGGAAATGCGCAGTGGTGAGTCTGTGCACACCAGACTTGGTGCAGAATCAGTGGCTGACATCCACAGTCTTGCAAGAGCCTGGCTGGCACAGCCACATAACTGCTGCTGTCCCTAAGGGAACCTGAATCTGAACTAAAACCATGAAGCAGGAGGTTCCTTCACATCCAACTAGGAGAAAAGATGGCAAGGTAAATTCTTCGGAAGTGCTGTGTCATAGAGAAAAACTACTTCCCTTGTGCAGGCACACTGATGGGCTTAAAAACAATACACACTGTTTACACAGGTTTTCTAAATGTTTCCATTCGATGCTCAGGAACAGGGAGGGAGAACTGGGTATGAAGCACCATTAGAAAAAGGAGAGAGAGAGAGAGAGAAAAAGAAGAATTGCTGCCTCATGGCCATCCAAATCGTGGTGCCCATGTCCTGTACCCCACCGACTCAGCCCATCCCAGCGAAGAAAGGACATACGAGGGGCAAGGGCTCCCAATAAAGACATGGGTGACACTAAATTGATCAGGCAGCAGATTTACCCAAATAACAGAGCAGTGCTGAGGGCTTGCTGGCCATGTGCCCTCACCCCCTGCAATTCTTCCTCCTCCCACACCACTGGCCTGAAATGAGGTCTCCACCTGCCAAGCTGTGAAGCTTTGTGACCTGTTTCCTATTTTGCAGGCACAGACATGTTTTGCCTGCAGCGCACCCAGGAACTAAACCCTCCCTGGGAGCAGGTTCTGCCCCACGACAGTCCGGCAGAGGCCCATGATGTAGCGCGGCGCGGGTGGCAAGGTAGGTACCTGCGAGGAGTGGCGCGTGGCATCCGATGAAGCCAAGCTTGTTTGGCTGGTCACATTCTTTTCTAAAGAATCTATTTTCTCAAAAGTCCTCTTCTGCCTCACTGTGTCCTGCGGAGCAGCTGCATCGCTGGGAAAGCCTTCCCTCATCTCCAGGCCCTGTCTGTACAGGGACCTGTTGCTGGCTGAGACATCGTCCCTGGAGCTCCGGCTGATGCATTTCTTCAAGTGGTCAGACTGAAACCTGACCTTGCTGCTCTCTGCTGGGATGCCGCTCTCCAAGCTCTCGGCATCCAGGCTGGCTTTGCTGCCCCTGCAGGCTGCTGACCTGCCCACCACCGCACGCATCTCAGCGATCACTTTATCGTTCAGAGCTGTGAGCTCGCTGCTGCTGCCCACAGAGCCAGGTCTTACTTGGCTTGTTCCTTGCCTCCTTCCTTTCCTTTTTCTCAAGCTGGGAGAAGGGCCAGTCGAATAACCAGAATCCTGATGGCTTATACCGGTTGGGTACTCCTGAGTCTGCAGGCTGTTCTGCCGACTGTGGTGGAGTTCCATGTTCTTGAGGACGTTGGCTTCCAAGATCCTCCAGGACTGCTTGAAGCTGTCCTTTGAAGCAAGCTGACCAGGCAGTTTAGTGGAGGCATCAGCTGTTGCAGCAGAAGAGTGGGAGAGTTTGGCAGATTGGTCAACATTGACCATATGTTTTATGTATTCCCTGCCAGCTGGGCTGTATTCAGTGGAAGAAGGATTTCCTGCATGCTTCTTTGCAGCTTGTTGCTGTTGCAAACTGGGGTGCTGCAATAATTTGGTTGGTTGCAGCTGCTTTTTTAAGCTGTTGCTGGGTGACCTTGGTGGAGACATCCCACTCACACCAATGCTTTCTGTGTCCATGTCTACTGGTGGCTCATCATAAATTGGTGACTCCAGAGATGGCTCATCGTATATGGGTGCAGGGGAGGCATACTTGGGGGATGCAGGCTGGGGGGTTCCTGTCTGGCTCCTTGGAGGTGTTTGAGATGTTGGACCATTCATCAGCACCAGGCAAAACCCACCGTTCTCCGTCTTTTTGATCTGCATTGACTGTTTTGTTTCTCCTGCAGGTATTTGCTTTGTGGCTCCAGGGCTCTGGGACGTGGATTGAGGCTGAGCATATATAGCTGGTTTTGGAAGAGATTTTGGGCTGCTGGGCTCTGGAGCACTCTGCAGCTGAAGGGAACTGTTTGAAGAGCTCTGTATCTGCCTCAGACTGTTCACTTTGACCAACATGGCTGCTTTTGTGCCTGGCAGAGGCTGCCACTGGGTAGGAGTCTCCCTAAAAGAAGAGAGATACAAATACAGGCAATTATTTAAGAATTTTATTAACCGAAGTACCCTCTACATCTACACAAATACCAGACAGTTACTCTCAAAGTGTCTGAAGATTCCCCAACCAGTTACATCAGCGTGTTACTTTTTCCTGGAGATCTCCCTTCCTGAACCAGCAAACCATTGTTGTTACATGCATGATAAATTTCTGAGTCATGAATGGCAGAACAACAACACGAAATGAGTTCATGATATTATAATCTGATATCAGCAGCACTGAAACAGGATATAACCTACATTTCCCAAGGCTCGGCAGATAGCATGGCACCAGGAACAACCAGCTGGAGGCTAGCAAATTATTCTGGACCACTCAAGCATTAAGTTGGAAAATAATCCCAAGTATCTGCTTTTGGATTATCTAACTATGATGAGAGTCCTTCCAGACCACACTATTTTTTTTATTTAAGTGTCCAGAGGCCTGTTTGTTTTGCAGAAAAACCTAGGAGGTCTATGGGAAGTGTATGGGGGCAGCCATGCTCAGCTCACAGGATGTGTTATACTGGCACACAACATGCCAAGCCTCCTCCCAATCCCTGATGCACTAGATCTGGTTCCCTTGGCCAAACCAACTGGCCCTGCTCAGCTCTCATGCCTGTGAAACCCTCCTCTGACCCATGGTGGTACTCAGGATCCACCACAGCCCAACATTCCCACTGCAACACCCCAGTTCCAAGGGTGCTTTCTGCAGCAGAGCAACATTGTGCTGTCAGGCTGTGGCCACAGACAGGCTGTGTTTGTGAGCTCTGAGGAAAAGAGAAGGAAAAAATTCTTAAGCCAGCACGAGCATCCAGGTTTTTTTGCAAGGCACCACTGAGCCCAGGAAGGTCTGGCCCTATTTTGTTCCCTACCTCCATGTATCTGCAACCAGCCATGACCGAGTAAGAGCTGAGGGTGTGCTGCATGTGTCCCACCTGTGACAGGAGATGTTCCCCTAACACCTTCACAGCCATTTTGCTCTGTTTGAACCTAGACCTCAATCCCCACCCACACTGCTGACCTGTTCTCTGTGGGCAGACCCACCTCTGCTGCATGTCCAGAGCTGCCTCCCGCCAATGTTGCCCCTCTTGTGCCTGCCCAGCCAAGTCCTAAGATACCTAGACACCCCAATCCTCTTGCCCTTCGCTCCTGCTCTTCACCGCCCTTTCACCTGGCCAGGTCCCAGCCCCCTCCTTCAGCACAGCTTCCCTGGGGTGCTCTGCCATCCTCCCTCCATGACTATCCCACCAGTGCACCTGTGTGGGTGTACTATTTCACCTGTTCCGCCCCAGTTTCTTGCCCCACATCCTCTGCTCAAATGTGATCTGCTCCCAATCATGGCCCTCTTCACCGCTTACCACATTTTTGGCACAACATGCTCTCTGGTGGCACTGCCAATCCCACCCTGGCACGGCGGCACCAGGAGAGGCATGGGAGGCTGGCACTGCCCTGCCACGGGTGCAGTGCTGACCCCTGGCCAGGGTCCAAAGGCCTCACCACCCTCACGTTGCAAGGTGATGCACCTTCCCTTTGAAGGGCTGGCTCCTTTCCCATAAGAGAGCCCAGACAGCTCTCTTGAGCAACTACCCAGGTAACCAGAGAAGGTTGAGAAGGGGCCTCACGCCCTGGGGTCCCCCTTGCTCTGCAACCTCCTGAGCATCTCCTATTAGGGCATGAAGGGTTTTATTTTAAAGGAGCTCCTGACACTACTTCAAGACAGAGATGCCACTGCCACGAGGAAGGCCTGTCTCTCAGCCACCACCTTCTGTTCACACCGTCACGGCCCAGTACTGACCTGAGCCCTGTCCCAAAAGCAGCTTGGGAAACACATGGGGATTTGGGTTTGCCCTTTCTCCATCTGCCCAAGCTGCTATCAGGCACAGTCTCCACTCTCCCACTCCTATTTTGCCCTCAGTGGCTTGTCCTCTGCATGCCTCCTCCTGGGAGATGATGCCTGGAGCAGGGGGGTGAGTGCCAACGGTGCCAAGGGAGGGTGTGGGCAGGGAACAGCCAGCAGTAATGGCAGGATGGGGTTGCATTTGTGAGGACACACAGCCCCCAGACCCACCAGGTATCCCTCCCTGGGGGACACAGGGCCTGCTGCTCACACCAGTGCGTCTCTCCAGTGCAAGCCAAGCCCCAGTTCCAAACACAAGCGTGGCTGAAGATCTGGCTATTCTTCGAAGAGCTCCTGGACAAACAGGAAGAACCAGAGCAGCCACACAGTAGGCTTTTAAATCAGTACTTCTGACAGCCCCACGGCTCTACCGGCAGCTCACTTCATGGCACAGAAGAAAGACTGTCAAACAGCAAGCAGGACAAGCCACCCACAACCTCCTGACTCAGCAGGCAGGCCAAGAGTGAGAGCCCAGGAGTGATTTTAGCTCAGCCCTACAGCCAGAGCAGCACTCTGTCTGGAACAGCACTATCCAGGTGTTGGGTTGCAGGGCAGCAGAGCTGTAGGCCTGAGCCACAGGTGTGTCACCCTCCCTTGCAAGACCCCCAGCTACAGAAAGGCTGGAAAATAAACCTATGCTTTGTGGGAAGGCATTGGGTCCCACATCCCACGAACCGCCTCCTGAGGTTTTTCCTCTCCCTGACTTGCAGCACTGCATGCCCAACCAGCTCTGCACAGCTAAACCATCCCCTTGGCCAAGGTCTGGCAGACCCACCCCTATGAGGCACAGCATGGTCAGACTTGTCACCTTGCACAGGCTCACCGTGTGCTGGTACCGCCTGGCACTGGCAGTGTGTGCTTCAGTGCCCACCAAACCCCAGCAACTTGGAGCAGCAGGATCTCCGCCCAGAGCTCCACCACCTCCTTGCTCAGCTCGAAGCCACAGGGAGGAGCCTCTCCCTGCCCGCACAGCAGGCATTGGCACCATCTCCTGTCCCATCTGTCCCAATTCACACCCACATAGCAGCACCAGGCACATCCCAACTGGTCCTCACTCAGGCGTGGGGCTGGGCATCTGCACAGTGCCACCAGCCTGGCCACCAGGGATGGGCTCCCACTCCAGCATGGCATTATGACTTTAGGGTCCTGTGGGACCCCAACTGGCAATAACCTCTGTCCCTGCTCTATGAAAAAGAGCAAAGCCCAGATTTTAGGTCTCAGATGAGCAATGAGGGGTTTGATCTGAAAAAGAAAAGGGGATGCTGTGCTCATGGCCTCCACAGAAGCAAGCTGTCTACCTGTGACCCCATGCCAGCCTGAGGGTAGCAGGCACACTAAAGCATGACAGCTCCTCATTGCCCAGAGTCCCTTCCTCAGGCTGGGAGAAGCTGTCCCTTGCCTTGGGTCTGCCCAAGATGGGAGGGCGTGGTGAGTGGGGTCTCGGCACGGACCTGGCCCCGTGGGTGGCACATGGTGGGGAGCCACAGCAGCTCTGTCCTGGCACAGGGCTCTCTCCCTGCAGCTGCCCCCAGTCCAGCTGGCAGGACAGCAACATGAGCTGGACAGTCAGCCACAGCAGGCAATGAGTAAGCAGTTCTGCCACAAGCAGCAGCCTCCTCACAGCAGGATTTTGGCACTTGCAGCCCACACCCCGAGGTGTTCCCTCCTTCAGACCAGGGGGCAGGGCACACCTTGGGACCAAGCCGGCCCTGGAGCACTGCAAGCCCCTGGAGGCAGCAGAGCCCGGCGACCCCTGACACTGCTCTTTTCAAGGAACAGCACAAACACCTGAGGTTGTGACAGGTGTGCTGCCACGGACACTGGTACGAGGCAAAGTACCCAGGTGTCCTGTGCTGGGTCCAGGCTGGGCCAGGCATGAGGTGGGCTTCGCATCAGGAGGGCTGCTGGACAACAGCCCTGGGACCTGTTGCAGCTCCTGCAGGGTGAGTGGCAAAGGTGCGAGGAAAGCAAGCAAGTCCACTGTGCCACTGCTCCTCCCTGGCTGCAATTCGAGATGCTAGGACTGGCCCAGGCATCCACTGGGTATTGGTACCTCCCCAGGGCACCCCAACATCCACTGTCTACCCACTCCGACTTCAAGGAGAGGGTATTGCACCCAGGAGCTTTGCATTCAGGACTCAGGCCACCTGTGCCACAATAATGTCCTTGCAGGGTTCTGCTGGGATAGCCAGTGGCAGAGCATGGGGGTGGTGTCTCACAGGGCCAGAGGACACAGGGAAGCTGTGCCTCTCTCATGTCACCAAGGGCCACCACACTCATCAGAAGATTTTTAAGTAAATGTGATGGAAAAGGCAAACTTCTGAACATGTGCTGTACCCCACCTTGCCTGTCAGTCTCATCTTGGACACATCGTGCCGTTTCCAGCCTCTTTGGCTGCCAGAGCTGAGAGGAAAGAGGAACCATCAGAGAGAAGACAAGGCTTTTTTGAAAGAACCATTTCCACAGCCATGAACGATCTCTTGGGCCATGTCTGGATTCAGCTTCCTTCAACTCAACCCCATCCCCGGGCTGCTGAAAACACCAAGCAGAGGAGAACAGGGACTTCCTGACTTTCCAGCATGGAGAAAGGTTCAGCCTCATCCTTCTGAACAGTAAAAGCCCTGACAGAAAGCAAAGCCAATGGGAGAGAAGTATCCCAACGCAGCCTCTCAGCTGTGCTCTGCATCCACCAGCAGCAGAGACCCTGACGAGTCCCCTGGGCCTGTTCCCTGCGAGGAACGCTTTCAAGTAGCTCCAACATAAACACCCCAACCTGGTGCTGGTTTTCCCAGCCCGCACCCAGCTCCAGTAGGCCCAGTGTATCCGGCAGCTCTTCTCAGGCTCCAGAGCTCCATTGTTTGCTTCTTTCCTCCCAGAAGCTGGAGAAAAGGCCCCACATCTCAGCTCTGCCCTTTCTAGCAGTCATTTTCCTGGTGCTGTGACAGAGGTGAGTGCACAGGGATGTTTGCATTCCAGCTGCATTGTTGCCCTGCCTCCAGCAACCCCTCCAAACCCAGGCCTGCACAGGTCTGAGGACAGCTCTGCAGACATGTGCAAAGCACGCTATGTTTGCACCCCCTACCCTAGGGCTGGTGGCTCAAGAAGGAAACAAAGCTGTATTAGGGATTCTGATAGTGTTTCTTGCCTATACTGGCATACTGTGCCCTGAGATGTGAGCCAATGATAAGGCAAATCAGACTAAGAGGTAGAGGTACTCTCGCACCACCTTCTTGTCACACATTCCCTCTCACTCCCCTTCCAGCACACTTTCCTGGCACAGTAAGACCAAACCCCCAACTCCCTCTCAGCCCAGGATGCTGAGCCATGGGAAAGGTGGGTAAGGAAGGGATGAGCAACACAACCTGCTGACCACCCTCTTCTGGTGGATAGGATGTTTCCAGGGAAGGTGGATTTCTATGTGGAGGATTTTAAGATGCACTGTTATCACAAGGAGAACCTTGGAAACAGCACTCTCAAGCAAGTCCCTGATGCAGAGAGGAGCAGAGGAAAAGAAGGAAAGAGGCTGGTCTGCAAGGACAGCAGGACTGGGGATGGCAGAGCCCACTCACAGCCCTGACCAGCAGTGTGTCCAGATGTTGCAGGCCAGCACACACGCTCCACTCCCAGCCAGACTGCCTTCTTCAGGCCTTGGCCCTCTGCCATGCTCAGCCCTTTCTGACCCATTGCCTTGAGGCGTTCTGGCAAACAGCACAGCTGCAGTGGCCCAGAGGACACTTCCAAAATGCTGCATTCAGCCCCAGGCTGATCTCACAGTTCCCAAGGGAACATCCTCATCCTTTGCAGAGCTCTCCAGTGTGTGAAAGGATAATTTGGCCAACCCCTCCCCTGAAGAAAGCCCATATTCCTTGCTACTAGGATTTCAAGAGCTCAGGAAGGGTCTGGAGCTGTGATGCAAGTGCTGTCTGCTATCCTTGTCAGGCAAGGAAGAAAGCAGAGCCAGCACTGGGCTGGGCAGCCTCAGGAAGCAGAGCCAAAAACCAACATGGAAACAAGAGCCCAGGCAGAGAAGCTTCCCCAGGAGGCTCCGGGGGTGGCCAAAGGCAGCAGTGGCTCCCCCACAGCAGCAGCTGCTGTTTCCCCAGGGTGGGGGGTTGCCCTTCCCATGCTGCCAGGGGGAGTCAAAGGCCAATGTCCAGAGAAGGCTGCTTCAAGCTGATGTGCTTCAGAGAGCTGGAGGTGCAGCAGAGAGTGGTGGAGCAGTGAGGGAAAGGGTGGGATGGGCATGGAGACAGAGGGAATGGGCAGCATGGTGTGGGAGCAGCTCCCCCTGTCTCTGTTCTGCTCGAGGCTGCCAAGAGCACACACAGGGGTTGGCAGCACTGAGATGTGGCAGCGGGCACAGCAAATTCAGCAGGGCTGATAGAAGGCTCCAGAGAGTAAAGATGGTAAAGAACAGTCTCCTAAAAGAAAGAAACCTCAACCACGAAGTATTAGTGAAAAAAGGACAAAATCCCTTCCCCCAGATCTCTGTAGCATGTGCTTGCATGAGGCCCCTCTTGGGGACTACACTGGTCTCTTCTGGCCTCTCCATCTATCACAAGATGACAAACACGAAGGAAAGAAAAATAGTATCTTTTATGCTGGCATTGAAAGACAAAAGTGAAACTGTCTTGGGCGCAGGTACCTATAAAGATGTCAAATGCTACCAACAGCACTCAACATGTTCGCCCTCTGTTTATGCAGCTGCATCGCTCCAAGGGGAGGAAGAGGACACGCTTGAGTTTGTTTTTGGAGAACAACGCAGACAACAGAACTGAGGAGCTCAGTGTGCTTATGCTGTCAGTATACCAGACATCCCAGCAATGGCATTACATTCCCCCAGGAGCACTTGCTTGTGGCTCAGCTTTTGCTCCCCCTTTTACAAGCCAGCAAAAGGCAAGAAATCTCTCCTTGGGTGTCAGTCTTGAGTAGGGAAATTGATATTTGTGCATAACCAGATATGCAGCCCCCTCTCACACAGCAGAGACAACACAGGGTAGACGTGCATGGAAACGGTGCTCAGTTTCCTGCTTCCAAGAAAGCAGCTTCCACAGACAAGCACTGTCAGCTTACTGGTGTGAGGATCTGGAAGAGCCTTGCATGTCCAAGCAGCCTGTTAGCTCCCAAGAGAGCTGTGACTCACACCTTTCCCAATACTTGTCCTTTAGAGTTTGTTTCAGGCTCAAAGTGCCCCAGAGTTGCTGCAGAAACCTGAGCTACGGATGGAGCAAGGGAGGATTTGTTCCCACATCTCCTCCTTGCAGGAGAACCAGTAGTGATGGTGATGCTGCCTGGCTGGCAAGGAAAGGTAAAGCAAACCCCTGCCCATATTGCATCACCCCCTGCCTTCTTTTAAGAGGGGATGTATGTGGGGTCTTCCCTACTGAGAGGGCTGGAGGGCTGAGAGGTGGGTCATAGCTGGCATCTCTTCTCCCTTGAGGCACAGCAACTCCCCATACTAAGGCAGAGGCAGTCACGTTCCCTCCTTAGAGAGAGTCAGGAACACTTTGGACTCTGTGGAGCTCAGGGTATCTTACAACCTATCAGGGCTCTTGCACTCACTCCCCTGGAAATGTGTGCCAGGGGTCAGAGGGACAAGAAGGGGAAGCCAGTTGCCTCATGGCAAATCCCATGTGCCTGTGGCTCACCTGTGGACATTGGAGGTGACCTGTGGGAACTGGGAGCTACTCACATTCAGCTTAAGGCGTTTCTTACTGGATTTCTCCTGGCAGGGGAGGGATCATTCTCTGGATGGATCTGAAGCTCAGAGGAGGTGCTCCTGGGGCAGGAGGCACTGGGAGCATTATGGGCACCAGTAATGCTCTGGGCTCTTTCTGGCACATTTCATGTGCATCACCAGTGTCTCCTAATCATTAAGATCACCAGTAAATACAGGAGCGTCTTGCAGGGAGCAGGAGACACATGATAAGCCTCACTTCAGGGTGCATAAACTTCCAAGAACTGCCATTCTACATGGTTTTCACCATCTTGAGTTTTTGCTTCTCTCCTTGCCTGCACCAGGCACACAGAGAGGCAGCCTCAATCCAAAAACCAAGCTGTTCAAGCAGCCTCTCCTGCTGCATTGCCCAGAACCAGGACAAGGCACCCTGGCACAGATGGCAGGAGAGTCAGCCTCACCCCAGCACTGCTCTCACCCTCGGGTGAGTCACTTTCCAGCCTTACCCAGCTTCACTTGCTGCACGGCCTGCCCAGCTGTCAGTACTGCATTCTCCAGGGCAGGATGATGCCCAGACAGGGCAGGAGGGAGGCAGGGCAGCCCTGGACAGTGTGCCAGGTGGAGTGGCTGCCCCAAGAGAGACTGGGGAGGGGATGCTTCTGTGCAGCTGAAGCTGGCATGGTTTCAATACAATAAAAAAGCCCAGACTGCAGTCAGACTAATTTGAGTGTAAAAAAATCTCTTAGCTAAACAAAATAGCATCCCGTTATTGTTCTTTCATTTCAGGCTTGATGTGACCAAATAACTGTGTCCAGGAGCTCTGTCCTTGCCACCCCACCTCCTGCTCTGGCTGAAGCTGCAAGAACATGTCAGCAGCTGAGCAAGTGGGGAAGGAAGGAGCCAGAGCAGCCAGACTCATCCACATCCCACAGCAGTCTGACCCCTCGTCCAGCAGGTGAGCCATCCCAACAAACCCTGTTTTGAGATTTTGGCAGAGCTCTTGTCACTGCACAACGCTCCTGCCTGTCCCCTCTCCTTCTGTTTAGCACAAAGAGTGATGATTTTCTTTAGATGTGTGTTTTTATGTTGTCTCACACAAACAGGGCCTGGCCCAAGCCAGGGATATTCAAGCAGTACCACAGTGGTGAAAGCAGACAGCTGTACCCTGGGAAGAGGAGGGCACACAGCAGTGATCGGGGGCCTGGCAGCACTTTGCCCCAGCGCCGTCCCCTCCTGGGGCAGCACAGCCTCCCTGCCTGCTTGACAGGCCCTGCCTGGCAGCTGAAGCCTCTCATTAGATATTAACAGAGAAAGGTGACGCCCTCCGTACCTGCCAGGGTCTCTCCTCTTCTCCACCGCACAGTCCCACTTGCCCTTGTCCATGTCCTGCAGGAGGGCCATGTGGATGGGGGTGCTTCTGCCATCGCTGCCGGTGCTGCCGCGATGCTGCCGGCCGCGGCAGTCGGGCTGGGAGCTGCGCTTCATGGCCTGGAGCTGTGCCAAGGGCACGATGTCGCAGCCCTGGGGCCGGTGCCACACCGTCTGCCGCGTGATGGCATTGTAGTAGTAGAAGCGGTTGTTGTTCTGGTCGAAGAGCTCCCACCACTGCTTCTGGTCTGACTGGCGCACCTTCAGGTTGGGAGGGGGCTCCCAGCCACACTCCCCCGTGGTCAGGTTGACATACATCCGCTCCTGGGAGCGGGGCTCGATGATCTCCACCCAGTCTGAGCTGCAGGAACACAAGAGCTGCATTAGTCTGTGCCAGTGGCTCAAGGAAAACCGGTTGTCTGTGAGTCCTACGGAGCTGCTGCCACCAGACCAGGCAGTCTGACTGCAGACCAAAGCACTGCTCGGGGCCATTCAGCAATCTAACAAGCTCAGGAGAAGCCAGGGAAAGGGTTTGAGATGGGGCTGAGACAAAAGTGCAGCTCTTTGGCACAGGGAAGGGGAGGTCTGCTCCATCAGCCTGGACCTGACAAGCCCAAGGGGCAGGTGGGCATGTCTGCTGATCCTGGGATAGCTCACATCAAGAGCTGGCACAGCCACAGGAGTGCCGGTGCCTGGGAGATACGCATGGGAACTTGTTTTCAAGAGCAGTGAGGATCTGTAGAGCAGGATCTGCTCCTTTTGGGAGCTGCATGCTCCACCCCAGGAGACCAAAGACCTGGCTCCCAACAATGTGGGCATCTGTGGGGCTGGAGGGGACCTCTGGGTCTCATGGACCCTGCTCGAAGCCCACACTTGACTGTGCAAAAGATAAATGTGGGGAGTGACTGGTGGATGAGACCATCTCCATTGCAGGCTCTTCCCCTTCTCCCTTGGGTGATGGGACAGAGCCTGCAGTAAGGTGCCCCAGTGGACTGACCCTGCTGTTGATCCACAGTCCTTCTGCAGGCCCAAAGAGACCCTTGAGCCCCAGGGTCCCTTTGCCAGCACCTATGCTAGCCCAGCCCAGAGCTCAGTGAGAGAGCAGTGCTGTAGGACTGGTTTCCAGGCAGATCAGTGTGATGGGTTCGATGCAGAGGTGTCGGGCTGCACAGCCCTTGTACATGGCACATCAGCCTTTATCACTGGCCCACCAACCCTAAAGAGCTGGCCCGAGTGAAAGCAACGGAGCTCAGCAAAGCCAGTGTCCTCCCAGCATGGCAGCCAAAACCATTTTGGATAGCTCAGATAAACAGAAGGAGGTGCAAACCCCAACAAGGTCTCCTTCTGCAAAGGAGAGATGTTGGCAGTAAAGCGATCCTGTCTCCAGTGGCGTGCTCAGCACAAAACTGAAAAACAAGATAAAAACTGCATGTGCCCCTCAACCCTGCTCCCCCCAAGTCCTGGTACCCCACCCTCTGTCAATGGAGGCTGCAAGAAGAATAACTTTTGTTATTAATAAAAGCCATACAAAGAGGACAGGGCCGAGGCCCCCAGGGGTTCACTCTGGCGTAACCTCCAGCTGCTTCCCAGCGAGGGCATGACAGTAGAAGCCATTAGCACAGGAGAAGCAGGAGAAGGCAGATGCCACTGCCTCCCTCTCACACCCTCCGCTGCCGGCCTGCAGGTCCTTGGAAGGATGAGGGGTGATGGTGACAGCACTGCAGTGCCCGAAATGGCAGCCTGGGCTCCAGTGCCCAGCCCTGCTGGCACAGTCACGGGGAAGGAGGCGGTTCCTGGCAGGGCAGGGCAGCCCAGCCCTCACCATGGCTTTCTGAGGAAGGTCAGCGCGGCCCCTATCACCAGGCAAGTCTGGGGGTGTGTTTAATTGCATACTTGCTAGGAAAACCGTGGGTGTATTCAATGCTGAGCAGTCTGGCATGCAGCCCTAAAAAGCAGGCTGCTCCTTAACTCTCTGAGGATTCAAAATTGATAGGTACAATGTCAATTCAACCCAAAATAAATGTGAACCACCTCCAAAAAGGTGCTATTCTCCTGCCACGTCTACCATGCAATGCTGATCTCCATGCAGTCTCACAGAGGTCAGGCTGCCACAGACAGGCTGGCTGGAGAAGCCGATCTGGGTGAGAGCCACTCTTTGGGTGGCATAGGTCAGTTTTCAGGCAGATCTGCTCACCCAGCCCAGACTATCACCATCATGACCGTTTGCACTGACCCAAGAAGCAGCTGGGAGCAGAGCATACCACCTTTGCCCACGGCACCAGTTCCTGCTGATCTCCCACCATCACCAAAGCAAGGCAGGCCACTGCCACGAGTGTGCCTGCAAATGGATCCTTAGAAAACCCTGTGTTCAGAAAACATCTGGTTTGATGTTTGGTATCTTCTGATCAAAATAACATCAGTTCCCCTAATTTGATTTAAGGTGCAACATGAACAGCCATACCAGCACCCCATGCCACGGACAAGGTTGGGAACCACAGAAGCAGCCCTGTTCTTCCCATGCAGTTGCAGTGTCAAACCATAAGCACAGGCACAAAATAACAAGTCATTGTCATCGCCAAGGGCATCAATAACTGCAGAGAGCTGTCATCCATAATAAACAGGGCATAAAAGGGAAAACAGAGCCGTGGTAGAGCTCAGCAGTGCTGGGAGCAGAGCAAGACAGACACGTCCATGGAGAAAGCAATTAAGAAGTGCAGGTAGGACAAGAATTGGCAAGGAGGGTCCAAGGGACAGCTCAGAGGGGACACAAGAGGTGCAGTAACCTTGGAGAGCACTGTAACTCTTCATGAGGACAAGCAGACAATAGGAACAGGGCAACAGAGAACTGAGAAGGGGACTTAGACCCAGGTGGCCCACTGGCAGCTTTGGGAAGGGGGGAGAGGCTACTGTCAGTGCTGGAATGTGGGGGGGCTTCACCCAAACGTGGGGAGCATGGCCTGCTGCACTTGGGAGGGGATGGGAGGAGAAGAGCAGGAGCTGGAAGGACTGAAAGAGGACAGCAAGCGCAGCAGGATCCCCACCAAAAGCAGCACCAAAACACACACGGGGACAAGCCTGAGAGTAAGACAGGAGGCAGTTCTGGAGGATTTGCTTGGCAAGGAAGAAAAAATACAAAACCCAGATCCAGCTGAGCAATCGAGAGGCAGTCAAGCCACCAACCTTTTTAATGTTCAAGAGCACACTGTGTTTGATCTGTTCTGCCAGCAACGGAGTTAGCAAGGCTTTGGAACACTGATGGCCACACCCGCACTGCTGCTCCTCAGCAGAGAGGAGAGGTCAGCTATTTTCTGTTAAGTGCAAGCTATTGAAAATAATGAATTCTTCTCATGGCACTTGGCCACGACCAAGTGTGTGTTGCTAACTATAGTCTTCTGTTTTAACAAGCTTACATTTATCTTTGTGTGCAAAGACACATAGGTGGATAATTTAGGTGGGTGACCTCTTTGCTCCCCTTAAAATTGAGGGGCTGAGGATGACTGAGGTGGAGTTTAACCAGGGAAAAAATCTGCACAGAACACAGTGAAATACTAAAGAGTTTGGTACAATCACACTCATGTAAAGAAAGAAGAGGAAAAGCAAGGAGCACATTCCTGGAACATGGCCAGCCCCAGGCTGCCACACAAGCCTCCAACATAACATCAGGAACTCTGGAAAGATGTGATAAACCCAGGACTGCAGAGAGATAAGGCCGTAACTTGGACATAAAAAAAAATTCATTCTCATTCCACTTCATGGGATTAAAGAAGTTTCCTGAGAATGGCTTAAATAATGCTTTTCCCTGTGCTTTCAGCTTCAAGTGTTGAGGGATGCAGCAGCCACAGAGTGTGTGCCTGTTCCCACTGCACCCACCAGCAGGATCACTGCAGTGGTTTGGGTGTATCACAGCTCCTGGGACTCCGTCCCCAGGACAGGACTTCCCTTCAGGTCCTGTCTGCAGTCCCAGACCAAAAACCCCCTCTGTGGCCTGAGCATGGGGACAGGCAGCCTGCTGGCACTGCAATGGCTCCGGGGAACGGAGTGCAGCAGGAGTTCAACAAAATCCCCACTTGCTTCCACAAACAAACCCACATTCCCAATGTGCATCCTCCTCTATTGTCCGAGATTCCAGGAGCTTCCTCTGTGCATAAACACTCTCCACACCTCACAGCTGGGAAAGAGGACACAGCTCCAACTGCCCGCGCCAGCAGCCTGAGCTCCCCTGCCTGTGCAGGCACATGCCTCAGGTGTTTGGAGGGGTGGCAAGGCCATGGGGGGGTGCTGGTTCTCAAGCAGCGAGGTGCCGTGAGTGGGATGGCGCACCAGGCATGCAAAAAGCAGAGGGAAGAGTAGGACCTTTTGCACTGTTGCGTCTCACTTGGGCAGACAGGTTTGGTCCCACCTGAAGGCTTCACCCTCGCAGACCAGCAGCTGGTTTTTTTATGAAGGGTTGCAATACAGTGCAGGCAAGAGCCAAGCTGCTGCACTCTGTCCTGCAGCCTCAAGGACACAGGGGATGGACATGTGCAAACTTTGTTCCTTCAAGAACAGCTTGACTCCCTCCTGGCTGCTATTCTTGCTTGGCAAAGCCTAGGAATAAAAAAATAGTAATTTTTTTAAAAGGGTATTTCAGACTGAGAGGGCATCCTGTGAGCATCTCCTGATTAGATCTTCTCACAAAGTCTGTAAATGTTTAGTATGAGGTCCAGGAAAGAATAAATTTTTTTAACTACAGAAAATGGAACAGGAGCAGAAATGGAAGGGTCCAGGTACAGGGGAAGAGTCACTTGCAGAAGAGGTGAGAAACCTCAAGAAGCTGAACAGCCACTCCTCCACAGAAGAGCTGATTTTCCTGCTACCATCACCCAAGTGACAACACAGCCCAGGTAGCCAAGCACAGTCCCTGGGCACCACAAGCTCTTTGAAAGGCTGTGCAAAGATTAAGAATAATAGGTAAATATTTTCTTAGCTGGAGCTGGCAGTTCGAGACCTCCAGCCCTCTGCATGAAGCCTTCTCCCCACTCATTACCTGTGGATGCTGCTTGGCACCAACTTGAGGAGGCAAACACCCACCAAGGACAAGAGAGCCCCAAGGAAAGCCACAGGAAACCCCTATCTAGGGGAGCTTCACACAAGGCTGCCAGCAAAGCCCTCTGCATGGCTACAAGGAGAGCTCCAAGAATGTGATCCCTGTTTATCTTCCAGGCTCCGTAATTTTCGGATTTCTGTGCTCCACGCCAAGATCCTATCTCCTTTCCCCACCTCCCTTCTTTGGGATGAGCCCTGCAGAGAGCTGGGGCAGTACTAAGTCCTTCTTGGCCACACATGGCTCCATAACAAGCTGGATTTTTCAAGTCTAATGCCCTCAAAAGAAGGCCTGCAGCATACTGAATGCTGGCCCCCAGACAAAGATGTCCACTGCGCCCATCATCAAAGGTCATCCAACTGAGGATGCACCAATGCCAAGACTAAGTGTTTTGTCAACAGGTCCTCCTTGAGGAGCAGGAGGAATGGAGTTTGGCCATCACACGTGGAGAGTGAAGTAGAACTCCCAGCCCTGATGTGACACGGCCCGAAGAGAGGGGCATGTGTGTAGGGTCCAGGGACACTTGCTGCAGCGAACAGCTGGGGTGATGGGGATGGGCATCTAGAGTGATCTCCCCTACAGAGACAAGTTCAGAGCCTCCTTCATTTGCTGCTAACAGAGAGCAGGACAAGGGTCCCATGCAAGGGAGCAGAAGGAGCCTTATGGAGAATGAAGCCATGCTCACAATCCTGGGTGCTCTTAAAGGAGGCCCCAGTGGCAGAAGGCAGCAAACGAGTTCAGGAATGGAGAGTGGGTACGGTTCCAGAGGCACCACAGCTGCTGACACTGCTGATATTCTGTGAGTCCTGGCTGCTGGCTGGCTGAGGAGCAGCCTGGGCTGTGTTCAACCACTCAAACATCACTACAGATTTTTTTTAAAGAGGATCACACTTGCCCCTTCACCTTCTGTGCAAAGCCAGCTCTTAGAAAAACTTCACTCAGTGCAGACACGGAGCAATAAAGTGCAACCTCCAGGTGGCTCGAGTCATTCATTTGCAAATGAAAGTCAGGACAAGGTTGTAAAACTCATCTGTCTCCTGGAGCTGCAAAGCCTCTGAGTGGGTCTCTAGCACCAGCTCCTTATGGTGACCCTCCACCACCAGCTGACTCAGTCAATCCAGGCTTTATTCACTGCCTTCTCTCAGCCAAGTTCAGAAAAGCTGTAATTTACATCTTAGGACAGAAAAAGCACCCAAAACAACCCCCTCCCCCATATATATGTATATATATATATATATATGTATGAACTTCTTTTGAATACACATGCTGCCTTCTAACAAAAATTATAGAGGAACTAAAATAAATATAATGTCAGCCTGTTCCTAAAACTCCTGCTTCTGAAAATAAGTGCTATGCAAACAAACCAGCCTCTGCTTTGCAGGAGACAGACCAGATTGTGAAAATACAGAACAAATGGCTGTGATTGCTCAAAGCCTGAGCACATATGCTTAGCTCCAGCAAGAGCAGAACAGGGGCAGGCCTCTGAAAGCAGAGCCCAGCCTGGTAACACATTGCAGAGCGGAGAGAGAACATCATCATGGCTTGAGTGGATGAGCGGTACCAGAGAGCCTGGAAAACGTCCTATCACACAAAGTATCTCATTATTTTCATGTTTTTAATTAAAAAAAACCCCAAAAACCAAAATTAAATACAAGCACCACCAAAGCCCCAAGCCTTCTCCTCGGTGGTATTTTCAAAGACAGAGATGTCAGATAAAGAAACTTTGTGGTCTTTTGGTTGCTTGGACTCTTGTTGGCTCTTGCCTCTGTCCTGGCCATTCCCAAACTTTCCCCCGGCCCAGGTGCCAGCACTTCTGGCTCCCATCTTGCTGCTGTTAGCCTCTCAATTCACCCAATCTTCAGAGCAGAACAGACAGCAAAGGGGCAGCTCATTCCCCAGAAGAAGGTTGGGACAGCACCAAAATTAACAGCATATTCCTCCCAAATCCTGTCTTTGAAAGAAGTAAAAAACAGGGACTTTGAGGACACAGCTGAGATTTCCTAGTGTCTCTATAACAGGAAAGAGGGAGAGCAGAAGGGAAAATCTCTCTGAGGGAGGACAGACACCATGACAAGTCATGCTGCAATGATAATCAACTTAAAATAAAGCCCAGAACAGCCCCAAAGGCATAAGGCCTGACAGCCCAAGACCAGTACCTGAACCTTGGGTGGGATAGATGCACAGGCATCTTAGAGTCCCATATCTCAGCAGGGAGAAGGGAGGGCAGCACAGAAACTGCCCCCACACCAACCTTCACATTTCTCCATCATCCACTGCACTGAGTGCTACCCACCAGGTTCAGACCAACCTAGGTCCTGAAATCACTCCCAGCCAAGCCCTGGAGTCACACAGAGAGCACCCCATGGGCAGGGGAAGACAGAGGGACTTGAAGTGCTGCTTGCCCCCCATCCCATCCTTCATTCCCCCCTCCATAGGAACTGGGGGTTCTGCAACAGAGGGAAGAGCAAGGGGCAGGAAACATGCCTATTTTCATGGCTTTGGGACAGAACATAAAGCACCTGCCGGAGGGGCACCCTGAGCAGGAGGAGCCCAGGTACTGGAGACACCAGGGGACTGCTCAAACCAACACTAAAGGAAACTGCACCTGAGGGCAGGAGAAGCAGTAAAATCCACTCCTATTAAAAAAATCTTGGCGATGCAGATCGGTTTTAGCTCTGAGTGCACCTGACAGCCAGGGCAGGCACGGGCTCCTACAGCACCTCCACTGCCAGAGGCACACAGGGCTGGCGGCTGTGCCTGGGGAAAGAACCTGCTGCTCCCTTGCTGGCCAAGGGCCTCTTGCTTCTCGCTGTACCCAAACCGTCCTTGAGGTGAGCACCTTGGGCTCTGTTATGAATAGAGATCAGCTGTGGCCACTGCAGTCTGGGCAGAAGGTGGAAGCATTCAAAAAGCATTCAGTGTCAAAAACATTGTGAGTGCTTCCCTCTGCTCTTCACAAGAGTCCTCAGGCTGGCCTGGGAAACAGCTCGGGCAGGCGGCCTCTCCTGCCTGTCTGTCCCAGCCAGCCCAGAGGTTTTACAGGACTGGGGAGCAAAATGCCTTGCAGAGCTTGAGCCCCAGGCCACAGCAGAGAAGCAAGCCGCCTTTTCCAGCCACAGGACCTACTTGGACAACCTGCCTGGCCACCGAGCTGCTGCCACAGCACACCCTGGGTCTCTCCTGCCACCATGGCTGGAGTTTTTCTTTTGCACATCAGAGCACGAGCCCAAACTCCCAATCCTTAAACAGCCTCTCCAAAGCTGTGCCTTGCCCCAGACGCAGTGGCACCTCCTAAGCTCAGTGAAAGCTTCAGCAGAGTCGTTTTTCCTTTTAAGGGCTGAGCATTTGAGAAGGAGTTGCAGAAGGAAAAAAAAAACAAACTGGCAGTTTTCATCCCTTCTCTCTCCTTCAAAAACGATCCGCATGGATCCACAGCCCCATCCAAATCCCAGCTGCTGGAGGGGAGGCAGCTGTGGGGGAGGCTCGTTGCCAGCCAGACCGTCCCTGCTCAGGGGACACTGGGTGCCCTGGTGGGGAGCTGAGCCTGGCACAGCTTGGTGCCAGCCTCCCACCTGCACAGGCTCGAGATGCATCGATCCCAGGACACGTGGTCGGGCTTGTTGCTGCCAGGATCGGGACCAATACCAGTGACCGCATCCCACCTCAACATGCTCATAGCCAGACTTGGTCCCCAACAGACAGGATTTCCATGAGAAAACTTCAGTTTTAGCTATAACCTAGAGAGGAAACACTTCACAGTCACTTAGGTGCAGGCATTACAGGACAACCTGCCACTTCAGCAACAGCTGGCAACCGCATTTGGGATGAATCCTGCCTCCCGTCCATTGCTGGTGTTCCCTCAGGCACACTGGGCTCAGCCCCAGGGCAGCAGCCTGATATGTTCCCATCACCCACAAGGTAATGGCCCTGATTTCAGGGAGGATTAGTGAAGTATGGCTCAGTGGGCATCACCACGGTCATCCCCCTACACAGGGTCCCACTGAAGGGGCAGGAGGACTCATGCAAGGTCATCACCAGACCCTGCAAATCTCTGCAGGGAGATATCCAAGGTCATAAATATGCTTTAGCTTTATGTCTTCTTGGGAGACACCAAGTTAAGACAAATGATTCCAGTTGGAGCTGACCTGGGCTTCATCCACCCTTGAAAGTGTGTGCAGGCGCCAAGTCAAGGACCTGTCACAATGGCACTCAAAGCACCAAAGAGCTTTCCAGCATGAACAAAACCCTAAAATTAGGCCCTGGGCTGTTCCTGTTTTTATCAAGGGGATGGATACAAACAAGAGGAAGAGATAGAGATGGAACCTTGCATGAGTCTCCTGCCTTCTCGATAAGCCTCGGCACCCACTGGCACTTCCCCCTGATTGAAACCCAGTCAGTGCCTAGAAAGCTGCACATGGCTCCACAGAGCCCTAAGACCCCCACACCTCTTGTCAGCTGCTGAACAGAAGTAAACTGGACCCAAGCAGGGTGACATTTCCCAACAGTGACAGGGCTGCCCCTGGGGCCAAGAGCATCGTGCTGATATAGCTGCAGGAACAGGGTGGGGAAGATACACCTGCCAAAAGGATAAAGGGCAAAAGCCCAGAGCCCTGGAGAGGCAGCATACACCAAGTGCTCTCCCTTTGCCAAAGCAAGTAATGTCACAGGGATGATAGTCATGCTATTTCAAGGACACAGCAGCACCCACTGCTCTCTCTGTCATTCCAGGAATTACTGACAGAGGTCTTGATTTATCTGTCCTGCTGACCAGCTGCCTCAGGACTGAGATTTACTCTTCACGGCCTCCCTTATCACTGCTACCGAGTTCAGGGATTCCTCCCAGCACTGCCATGAAGCCCTTGCAGTCATGGGGCCCTGCAGCTGCTGCCTCAGACGGCTGATGCCAAGGAGAGCAGCCCGAGAACAGTAGGCTCCACAATCAGAAGCTGTCCTAGAAAACCTGCAGCACCACATAAATCCAGCAACTGCTCCAGTACCCTGGCAGCAGTCCACACCACTCACACTCTGTGAAGAATGTGATTCTGCAATGAGTGATATTCATCATTTCTGTGCGTGGATCATCCAGGGCACAGTGACACGATGTCAGGCACTGCACAGCCACAAACACACTTCAGTGCAGAGTTGTTTCCCCACACAGCAGGGGAAAAGAATAGCCATTTTTGTCCCATCTTCACTGAAGGGAAGAGACAGCCTGTAGCAGCCAGGACAGAGCAAAGTAAACAGCCAAGTCCCAGAGGCTCATTTGCATCAGGCACAGGGATGTTTGTTTGCTGCACAAGGGTACACTGAGCAACGAGAAGAAAACATTTACAGAGGTTTCTGAACAACGTCAGGGAATAAAGACTGGGAAGACAGGAACTGAAAAGGAACTTCCAAAACTGTCAAAGGGAAGCCCATCAGCCAGGACCTCAGGACTGAAGAGCTGCCACCGCGAGATCATGCAGGGATGGGGACTTGAAGACACCCACCTCTGGACTAAAATAACTCCACTGGACAATTAAAAAAAAAAATTCATCCCAACTTTAGCTTTTCCAGGAGGAGAATGAGGCTGTAATTACAGGGTGGAGCACCTGCCCTGCCAGGCCACACACAGCGGGCCAGTGGCACCCCAGGTGCCAGCTGCTGATGCCCTAAAACAGCAGATCACAGAGCGCAGTGCTTTCAAGCACCACTCTGCAAAGCTGCATATGTGAAGCAGCTACATTCCTAAATGTCTGACATTAACAAAATAATGGCCCTCTGTCTCTCTTCATTTAAAGGGCTGCCAGTCATTTATGAGCTAAAACATAGAGTCCCTTGAAAACTCATGCACAACACAGCCATGGACAGCAAGGGACCAGGTTATTTCTCAGCTAGCAGAGTCCACAAAACACTGCGGGCTAAAAGCACAAAACAAATATAACAGTGTTTCATCACAACTCTTTCAGGCTGTTTCATTCTTCAGCAAATCTGTCTGGCTGCAGCTGTCTCTGCCGACTGCTGAAAAAACGAAGAACAAATGCAGTGAAGCTCTTGAAAGTATTAGCTGTCCAAGTTTGTTAAGCATGACTCAAATTAACCACTACAATGCCAGGACAGCAGAGGAATTTGGCAGCGAGTCAAAAGCAAAAGGAACAACACAGTCTGCAAACAAACAACTCTCCCTTGTGCTGCAAGCTGTGATTAAGAAGCTCATCCTGACAGGACTCTGCAGAGGAGCTGCCTCGGTGTCATCATTTTCTCCAGCCCAAAGCACACCAATTTCCTCTGGCAAAGAAACAGAAGCAGTAAGTAAATAGCCGAAAACCTCAGCCACGGAGTTCATAAACCCTTTACAAAACAATAAGAAAAATTAATTTCTCATGGAGAAGAAGAGACTCTTACGTCTGTTTTGCCTACAGGAATCGCTGAACAACAAGCACATTGGACACAACAGTCAGCATTCTGCAAAGCCAAGGCACTGGACCCACAGCATCAGCCCCTCCTGCAGCCCAGAGCCTCCCCTTCCCCATGCCTGCCCCACAGGGCAGCTCGTGGCCCCTGCTCCCTGCACAGCTCCAGCTCTGAAAAGTTCACCTATCCATGAGTGAATTGGCAGTTTGGGATGAAAAATACAGCCCATGTTGGATTTTTTCTTTTGCTTTTTATTCTGATGTAATTTAAAAAAGCTTCCTCTGAAAGGAAAGGTGTGTTGAAGTGTTGCTCCAAACTGACATTCTTTTCCTGACTGTCTCCAAAATGTTCCAGTGTGGGCAGGAGTCGCATCCCGTGAGCTGGATTTCAATCTCTGCTTTGTCTGCTACACACTTATGTCTGCAAGATCAGCAGTGACTACAGTAACACCTTCGAACTCCAAGGAAACAAAAACACTAGTTATGTACAGTTCCAGTGCTTTGTCATCAGCAAGATCTGGCTTGGTTTAATCAGAAACAAAGACTGAGGTTCTCAACTTTGTCTTAAAACGCAATCACGGCCTTTTTAAAACAGAACATCTCTGCAATCTCACATTGAACAAAGTTAAAACCCCAAAATCTGCCTTTGCTTTCACCCTGTCATACAAAGAAAGCTGGGATTAACCAGGGGAGATCACTGCAGTCTTCAACACACTGATGAGCAGAAACAGAGGGGCCAGTGCAGAGCTCTTCATTCTCACGACCAGTGAGAGGACTCGAGGAAACAACATGAAGCTGAGGTGGGGGAGGTTCACGGTGGATATCAGGAGGAAGCTTTTCACCCAGAGGGTGGTTGAGCACTGGAACAGGCTCCGTGGGTAACTGGTCAGGGCACCAAGCTTGTCTGAGTTGAAGAAGCATTTGGACAATGCTCTCAAGCACATGGTGTGATTTGTGGGGTCTCCTGCACAGGGCCAGGAGTTGGACTCAATGATCCTGATGGGTCCCTTCCAGATCAGCATATTCTGTGATTCCCAAGAATCAGCAAGGAGTCAGTTAGTGGTGAATAACCAACCCTCTACAGGGCACATGCTCATTTCTTCAGCCTCTCCAAGGAGTTTGGTAGAATGAAGAACTCCATTCACTAAATCTTTCTGTCTCAATTAATGACAGTAGGCTGTCAAACCAGCAGGTCAGGGAGATCTGGGGAAGTGTGATGTCAAACGCAGCGACATCAGAAGATGCAAGTTTTTAGAGTGCCAAGAAGACCTTCAAATTGGTGAGGAAAGGGAAGGAGGGTTTTACAGTTAATTGCTACACTTCTGCAGAAGAAAAGTGAACTCCCTGGCAAAACAGCTCCTTCCTCTGGAGGGACGAAACTGGACCAACTGCACATGTGAATTCTGCAGGACCAGAAACAGAGCTGAGGACAGACTCATCACCCTGATCCTCATCCACTGCAGTCCTTCAGAGATGCACAGGCTCAAGTGGAAACACCAGACTGAGTAAAAGCCCAGGTCTCACCTCTTCCACAGCTCCTTAATGGGTACCAAAAGATCTGTTCCAACTCAAAGGAGATTCATACAGGTGTGATAACGTAGCTGGGAAAAGGTGGATGTGCACATGGGGATTTTAAACACAGCAAAATTCAACTACTGACAAAAACAGTTGAACTGCAATTTTAAATACACAGGGTTTATCTTGCTTAAATAACCAGGAGATAAGTAAAGAAATCATGCAGACCACAGCCTGGCCCAGATAATGTTTAATTTCCACCGTGTTCTCCCCTTGACCAAGTCAGCCTGAAATCAACACTTAAGCTTTGGTACATAGCTGGAACAGTAAATATGTGTCATCTGTCTGTCCTGGTTTAAGGGAAGGGGGATGCAAAAAAAGAAAAGGGATAAAAAAAAATTCAGACTGGGCTTTCTTATAAATAGCAAAAGAGAAACAGCTCAGCTCAGGAGGTGGCTGCAGGCTGGCAGAATTAGACAGGATCTCCTGAACAAAAAAATCCAGGAAATCCGCAGTGTCACTTCTCCCCACAATTGATTTTAAATGAGCTTATCCCTTGCACTTGGTACATGAGGAAGAAGAAACTTCCTGGCTATGATGGGGGGAAACAGAGTTATTAATAGCACCACAATGAGCAAGTATCAGAAGTTATGTTGCAGCCCTGGAAGATCTTGGCTGGATCATGAAAATATCTGTTGCCATGGCAGTAATTGCTATACATGGTAACAGTGAACAGTGGGGTGAGAACAATTCACTTTTTGATTTGGTGCCCAAAACAAGTTCCTTTTGTTTTCTCTCACCAAAACCCCAAGCATTTATTAGCTTGTGTTCTGTCCAAAACTCATCTTTTCACTTTCAGTAGTGGCAAGGAAGACAGCAGGAAAGGGGCAAATTCAGGAAGACAGCAAAGCAGGCAGCACTCCCTCTGTCCTTGTGCAGTGGCATGGCTGATGGATTGAGGCAGAGATCTGGACTACAATTCAACTCGGCTTTTGCTTTGGTGCCCACCTAGACAGGCTTTGTCTGCCTCCAGTACATATATTTGCCACAGGTTAAAAAAAAATTAGAGCAAAAAACTGCACAGGCGCTTAAAGCAAGGGCTCTTCCAAGATGGGATGACCTGACACTCAATATCCAGTGTGGCAGGACACCACAATGGTGTCATGACTTTCTCATTCTGTCCTTTGCTCCCCTCTTGGCTGTTCCCAGCCTCCTCTTCCCTTCCTGCAGTGTTGCCAAGGACCGGCTGATACTTTCCAGAAACAGCTGCTACCCTCGATTCATTCCTGAATTTCAGTGCTCAGGATTTCTTCCCTCATTTGCTCAGAGTCCATCACTGCACACATGAATGGCATTACCCAGCCATTGCTTTCATCCCCATTTCTATGTCAGGTACAAACACTGTGGGCAGCAAAGATCCCAGCCTGGCTCCTCCAGGACTTCCCTCAGCTGTGAAGTCTGACAATCTACTCCTCATCTTTCCAGCCTATCTTTTAATCGTTTATTCACCCAGGCATCCCAGAATGGACTTTTCCTTAATACCTTGAAACCTTTCAGAGAGTTCCACTAGACCACTCCACTTGATTACCCCTGCCATGTGCTTGCAAACACCTTTCAAGTATCACTGGAGCCATGAGGCTCAATTCTGGTCTACAAAAGCCATCCTGGCTCTTCTCCAACATGTTCCTACTTAATTTGGTTTCTGGAAACTTTCAAGAACACAGGTGACACACCAGGAGAGGTTTGCTAGGCAGAGCATGTGAGCCTGGTCATGCCCCTTCTCCATGTTCTCCCCTATTCCTCCAGAATCCACACATGTCTTACAGATGCTAAAGGCACACCACTGGCTGTTCTTCTTAATAACATTTCAGACTTGCTGCCCGTAAGTTTGCCCAAATACTTTTTCAACCTGCTGATGTCTTTTGCATCCACAGTCGCCAAGAACAATGAATTCAGAAGTTCATCACACACTGTGTAAAATAAATGGCCTTCCCCCTATCTGTGGCAAACCAATCTCCTCTAGGTTTCAGCAAGTGCCCCTAGTTCTAGTGCCACAAGACCTGGTAGAAAAAAATTCAACTTAATCATAAAAAGGGCAAACATTACACCTATTGTTAATAAGGGTGGAAAGGAGGAGCCTGGGAACTACCCACCCTGTCAGCCTCAGAAGATCATGGAACAGACCCTTCTGGAAGCTCTGCTGAAGCACATGGAGGACAGGAAGGCAATTCAGGGCAGCCAGCACGGCTCCATCAAGGGCCAGTCCTGCCTCACCAACCCAGGGGCCCTCTGTGAGGGGGTGACTCCAGCAGTGGGCAATGAACGGGTTACAGGTGTAATTTATCTAGACTTCTGTAAAGCCTTGGACATGGACCCCCACAACATCCTTCTCTCTAAATTGGTGAGAGATGGATTGATGAGTAGACAGTTAGATAGGTAAGAAAGTGGTTGGACAGACACATCCAGAGGGTCATGGCCAACAGCTCCGAGTCCCAGTGGGCATCACTGACCAGTGGTGTCCCTCAGGGGTCCGTACTGGGACTAGTGTTACTCAGTATCTTCATTAATGACACAGATGAAGGGATCATGTGCACCCTTGGCAAATTTGCAGATGACACCAAGCTGAGGGTGCAGGTGACACACCTGAAGGACAGGGCCACCCAGGGGGACATGGACAAGCTTGAGAAGTTGTCCATGGGAATCTCATGAGGCTTAACAAGGTTCAACAAAGTGCTGGTGCTGCACCTGGGTCGGGGCAATCCCTGGTATCAATCCAGGCTGGGAGATGAACAGACTGAGAGCGGCCCTGGGGAGAAGGACTTGGCAGTGCTGGTGGGGGAGA
>JAWWEU010000053.1:196204-207538 GCA_035583155.1 Acropternis orthonyx | reverse complement strand
TGGGTTGCCCAGAGAAGCTGTGGCTGCCCCTTTCTGGGAAGTGTTCAAGGCCAGGCTGGATGGAGCTCTGAGCAACCCGGTCTAGTGGAAGATGTTCCAGCCCAGGGGTTTGGAACGAGATAATCTTTAAGGTCCCTTGCAATCCAAACCATTCTGTGATTCTATTACCTTCATGACTTTGCATACCTTGATTATATACTATGGAAGACTTTTCCAAACCAAGGAGCATAAATAAATTTTATGCTTGCTTCTCATAAGGCAGCTGCTCTGTCCCTTAGTAATTTTAATTGTCTTTGCTGCAGTGTCTCCAACACCACTGTCCTCAGGACGCAGAAATCAGAACAGCATGCAGCCTTCAGGACACAAACAGAGGCGTTAGAGAGAGTCAAAAATTATGCCCTCTGCTTTGTTTGGAACTCTCAAAATTGACTGATTCTTTGACTAACATTGCAGACAGAACTGATTATTTCAGAGAACTCTCAATGACAATTCTGAGCTCCTTGCTGAGCTGTAACCATGAGCTCCAGGTTGAGCATCAAGCAGGCCCAGTACAGATTTTTCCCTGTAGGTTCACCACATTTTCCTACACTGAGGCTTATCTGTCACGTATTGGTCCACTTGCTTGGTTCTTCGAGGTCCTTCTAAACTTCCCCACCTTCAGTGAGATATCCAACAACCTGAAGGAGCTGAGAATCCTCTGCAAACCTGGGAATTTCACTGCACCCCCCTATGCCTGAGGGCAACCACGGAATGTCAACCAGTCCCGGCACGTCTCTTTGGTCTCACTGCTGACTCTCCCAGGCTGCAAAATGACCAGCAAGCCCTACCCTTTGCAGTCTGTGCTTTCACCAGCTCTTGGTCCAGAACAAGACTTCTCCTCCATGCTCATGGTGACTTTGTCTCTCAAAATCCTTTGGCGGAGAACCTTGAAGAAGCTGTTTGAAAACAGATACACGCAGTCTGCAGGTCCTGCTCACCAGCCTCCAGCGGGTCTGAGGAAGGGCTTGCCTTTACGTCAGCCCTGCTAACTCTGCTCCGAGCAGCTGTGCCTGGCTATGCCTTCAGCAGTCCATGGAACACAGAAGGCTCTCCACAGCCCTTCCCTAGCAGTGCACCCACACAGACAGTGAGCTCCCTGATGTTGCTTCCCCTATTTCCTCAAGATTCCCCACTTTTAAAAATGCCATCGCATTTGCCACCACCACTTTCTGTGATACCAAGGACACTTTAACAGCAGGATACACACAAAAGTATCTCAGCAATTTCAGATTTAAGAACCAGTGGCACTCTTGACTAAATGCTATCTGTTCCTTTCAGTTTCTTATCAGTTCCTCTGTTTGCTCTGAAACTATTTCTGCTGAGGCTCAATGCAAGAACTTCTCAGACAGCTCTTCTGTAGCAAGCTTGTCGTTGACAAAGCTCCTCCACAGGAGTCAGGTTGGCCAAAAAATGGTTTAGATTTTTTTGTGATGGCTTTATCTTCTGTTCCTTTCAGACTTTGACCCCTTCTGCTGCCAGTTTCCAAAAGGCTTCTGATGCCTTTGAAAGTTAATCATATCTGGCAAATTCACTCTTCAAAAATTTTACTCTGGCCTGCCTTATTTTGATTTTAATCTGCTGAAATATACAGGTTTTTTGGTCTTCTTGTTTGGATATAGCTTCCCCTTTTCATCAGCCTCCCTCTCATTCCACCATCCTTCCTTCCCCTGCACATTTCCTTTTGCTTTTTGTCTCTCTTTAAAAGGAGGGGGAAAAAAAAGTCTGATCTGTTCTTGGTGGAGGTATGCATTCCTTCTGAGCTGTGATGACCAAATAACTTCCATGCCACCTCTGTTCCTATCAGCTGCTCTTTAGCAGAGAGACAGGGCTCTGACATGACAGCAGACAGCCCCTTTTAACAGACTCAGGAGTAAACACCAGCTCTGTGGCAGGACAGACAAGTCTCCTTAATTTTATTTTTATGCTGAAAGTCAAAAAGAACCCCCCATAACGCCAGGCTCAGAGTTATCATGACTGTTCCTGGGCACATATAGATTGAGTTTTCACAGGTGACTGCATATTCCCAGTTTCTAGATGCCCAAAACAAGATGTGTTTCCAGCTGGAAACATGTTACACAAGCAAAGCACCTCCTGAGGCACCCACCAGAGGAAAGGGAGAGGGGTCAAGACTCCTCCTTCCCAGGGGAATACAAGACCACATCAAAGGGCAGGCAAGATTCCAAGAGAGCTGTGCCCTGTAGCAATATCTCCCTTCCAGGGGACTGCCACAGTTGGACCTTCTCCCTTGTTTATTTTCAGCACTGCTGAGTGCACAGAGCTGCAGCCAAGGTCAAGACCAGCAGGACCTTGGTGGGAGCTGTGCAAGGGACAAGAGGCTGGGCCCAGTGGCTACCAAACTGCAAAACAGGTTTAGTCAGCAACAGGTTTTAACCTAAAAAATAAAAAAGTATCATGGATCAATTCTTGCCTGAAGCACAATAAAAATGAGGATTGCATCTCCCAGCTGTTCATTCCCTTCTCATCTTCTGTCACAGCTTAGCAGGTGTGACGTTGAAAGATGAAGCCCGATAGTCTCCTGCATCTTGAGCAGCACAGTCAGCTCTGCTATGACAGGGCTGCACCCACAAAGGGCTGGCTGAACACCTCCCCTGCAGCACCCAGTTTTCACAGTCAGACACACTGACACTGGTCTCTGCCCATGGGCCCCCATACTGCCTCTCTTAATGACAGGCTGCACTTTCCAGAGGACACACGGAGCAGTCCAAGCTCCAGCACGGACACATCTCACTGTTAAAGCTGTTTATGCTCACAGGTGGCATTTGCCTTTCCCAGGGCAAACAGTCACACCATTGGGAGTGTTTACAGCTACAGACCTATAGGCAAAACAGCACAACTTCCTATCTCAGGAAACAGACCCAAAATGGTAATTTCAGGGGAATACTCTCAATTCATGTAAAGTTCCCCAAATCTCTGCAGTCCGTGAGTCCCCTGGGTTTTAACCCAGGTCCAGCTGGGACTTGAAGGGAAAGAAAGCAGCACTGCTGGTAGCTCCACCACAGATTTGTGTGTTCTCTGACCACCCTCACACTGAAGAAATGGCTACTGAGGCGAATAGCAGTGGCTTGAGCGAGACAATAGGGGTGAACCGCATGCCCTCCCCTGCCTGCGCCAAGGGCCTGCCCATGCCATTCCTGGGGGCCCAGCTCCGCTTTGGGCAGGCGCCACATGCGCTGCCAGCACCAGGGTCACGGAGCCCACACAGCAGCTGCAGTGGCGATTTTATTTCACGCCCAGAAGACAAGATGTACGTTGTAGTAGCAGAGACACTCTCAAACAGGAAACTGTGCTCTTCCCGACAGACCCTCCGCTGCAGCCCGAAATCAACACGTTCCAAGCACAGCTCACCACCTCAGCCACCCAGGGCAGGCCAGGACAAGCACATCAACAACTGGAAGATGCTCATTTTCACATTTCGAGCTGAACTCTCTGGGTTGTTTCACCGGGCCGTTCGGTGACCACCACACTGTTCACCCTTTTCCATCTGCAGTCTCTTCTGCTCCAGAGACAGCAACGCAGACAAGGCAGCCCACAGGGAAGCAAGAACCCCTCAGCAAGCACGCCTTGCACCAAACGCTGGGTTACCAAAGAGCTTCTCTCTCACAAACAGCTCTCACAGCTCAGCAGCAGCTCTCCTTACCACAGGGAGACAAAAGCGAGTGATTTCATCCTTCCATGACCAAATAAAGTTTAAGCACACAAGTGCTCGGCCATTAGAGGCACTGATTGGGTGCTGCCATCAGGCCCCGAGAGGTCTCCCTGCTGGGGAAGAGTTATGGGGAGTCAGAGAGGCTGAAATCACTGACATGGCCCTCTCTGTCAGACTCATTCAATCCACCCTGTTTCAAGAACAAGATCAACGCAAAGAAGAACCCCTGCTAAAGGAAGCTCTGCCCACAGCATCTCTGTGCCAGCCTCCCTCTCACAGCACAGTTTGGAATTCAAGGCCAAAGTCACCCCTGCAGCACAGCATCAAAATCTGGCCCGATGGAGAATGGGAGAGGGAATGGGATGCTAACACCCTGGCACACTAAAAACAGAGTGTAGGATTCAATGCTGTGCTGCTGCTGGAAGGAGGGGATCCCCTCCATGGACCTCTCCCACTCTTTCCCATCGCCTGCACTCATCACGCAAGGACAGTGGAGCTCCTCAGATCCTGCACGGAGCTAATTCAGCTTGCTAACTCAGAGCAGATGGTTTTCTCTCTCTTGAGTGAACTCGGCCGTTCTGGTGACAGGACTCAGGGGCAGAAGAAAAAGAGTGGCAGTGCACAGCTTCACCTCCAGATCATCACTGCCTTTCTTAACTCTTAGGCTTATTGCCATCCCAAAATAGACTTCTGCTTTGGAAGAGCCTTCAGTCTCCAAACGTCAAACCTGTGTTTTAGACTAATTTCAGATTACAGCTATAGTGAATTTAGACTAGGTTGTCAGACCACCACCTACTCACCAGGCATTTCCTCTGCAGCTTCTAAACCCACTGTACAGAAAGGAGCATGGCAGTTGCTTTTCACCCTCATTTTCAGTGATTTTTTAAAAATTAATTTAATGAAAATTAAAGAGGCTTATTTCAGGGACAAGCTCTCCAAGGAGTTTCCAAGCCAAAACTGCAACTCTTCTGCCATTTGTGCTCTAACTCAGGACTGCAGACAAGAGCCCAAGGGCAATACCAACCCAAGTGCCCCAACCCTACTTGCTCCACACTCATTTTACTGTGTTGATTAAATACATCTTGGCCATATCCCAGCCAGACTATTCACTGCATTACAAGGGTATAAACTGCTAAGAAAATATACCTCCAAATTACAATGTGCTTAGCATGTGTCCTCAGGCCTACATTACACGTTCCTCGTGCCAGCTGCAGTCCAGGCTCTGCACCTCAGCTAACAGCCATTTCACCATCCCTCTTTGCGTCCCTTGATGTTGATTGGTGATGATCAAGAATTCATAAAATACTTGGAGCTTCTCCTCTCACCTTAGCTTAGAGCAGTGCTTGGAGGTCTAACAGAAAAAAATCCCAAACCTAACTAGTGGAGCTAGAGAGCAAAGAAGAGATTAAAAAGTGAGGCTGATACACAGCTGGCTACCTGTAGCTATCAAAGAACTCCAATGTACACACAGAGAAAACAGGTGCCAGCCCAGAAGAGGACCAAATATGGCATTTACAGTTTTACAACAAACTGAACATGTTGAAACCAACAGCTGGACCTTGGCCTACTGTTTAAACACCTACAAGGAAGACTCAGCACCTGGAATACACTGTGACCACCCACAGCTTATTCCATGTCCGGAAACAACCCTCCACTTGCTATTTCCCACTGGCATATGGGGAACAAGGCCAAGCAGCTAAGACTGGGGTGGAGCGTGGCTGTGCCAGCAGGCTGGCAGAGGGGTGATGGGCAGTGGGCTGGAGCAGGTCTGGGTCCTGACAACAAATGTGATTCAGTCACTTCAAGGACCCAGCAGTCAGCACAGAGGCGGCTTTCCAGGCAAGATGACAAAGCACAGCTCACCCACCACATCCCCTGAGACTGTATGTAATGATTCAGTTGTGAAACCTCTTATGATAACTTTCTCTGACTTTACTTTGTTGCTGAAAATATTTTACACCAACTCATCCTTCTAACGTGAGCCCTGACTGCTCCTGTATGTGAAAACTCATGCACAGTAAATTGCGCTGCCTCAGAGTCAAAAACCCAAGACAGCTGAACTCCATGTGGTTAAAGAGGATTTGCTGAGCTCAGTCTCAGTTCATCAGGCAGCATTGTGCAGGGCGTTTCTTGGTATCACTGGTGATGAAGACAGTAAGCCTCTTTGTCTATTTTTTCCCCAGAAAAATGACACAAGCAAAAGCAAACAGAAAAAGCCAGAACAAATAGGCTATCCCTGCTACAGAGCACCTGGCCCTGGGCCACCAGTTCATGACGTTCAAGATGACACAAAATCCCACTACATTAAGTCTTTTCTGCCCCTGTAACAGATTTCCAGCCAAAAAGCAGCAACCGTGTTTGCCCAGGTAGGAAACAGCCCCATCTGTCAAAGCAAAGTGCCTTGTGGCAGCGTCCCACAGCTGCAAAGTTATACACACCACTGACCCCGCACAGGCTTGTGGGGGGACCCTTCCTGCTTGGCTTGTTTGCTTTTGGTAGATCATAAACCCTGCAGCTAAGAAAAAGATTGGTTTAGAGGGGCCCAGGACTGCTCTGCTGCAGGCTGAAACAGGAACACACAGCAAGTCTGGGGAGCACAGGGTGCTCCCCGGCATCTTCACTTCATCCCGTGTCAAAGCAGTCACCACTGAGGAAGGCAAAGTGCAGCAAGAGCTTGGCTCAGGGAGCTGGGCACATGCACAATACAGGAGGGGTAAGAAAATACACCCTCCATGTAGAACCAGCCTTCTGTTTGCCTCTGGTGGTTGATGAAGGTGCCAACAAATAGTTTTATTCAGACCTCTCTATTTCAGAAGTTCCCCAGTGCTCTGCAGCACAAAGCTCTCACTGGAATGTCACACAAGACCTTAAGTCCAAAGATACAAAAGAGCTTGAAAAAAATTATCTCAGCATCTCCAGTGCTTCTGTCTTTCAGTGTGGTTTTTTATAGGGGGAATTTTCTAAAGCTGATATCCAAGCCAAGTCCCTTCTTTTTCCCTGAAGCATGTAATGGCAGGAGGCCACATCTCCTTGAGCTGCTACACAAGCCATACCAACACTCCCCTGGGGATCACAGAGTTTTTTCCCTCTCCCATGCTTCACTGCAAGCAAACAATCTGGATCTTCAGCATCCTCATTTTAAGCTTTCCAAATCTCTTTTGGCTGTGTGCATTACATAACCAAAAAAACGGCAGCTGACAACACAGAAAAAAAAGAAGCTTGAGAGAATAGCTGCAAGACGGTCGACACCAGCTACACTGGAATTCACTGGGCAACACTCAACTGGAAATATAAAACACTTAATCCTTACACCAGTAACCTCAAACCCTTGGAACAGTAATTAGGATGAGAGAATATATCCCAAATAATGATATTTCCATTCTCCCATGAGACAAAGATCAAGTGCAAAAAAATGTTCTCCTGACCTACAGTGCCTTGTTCCAGATGTATGAGCCAGATGGACCTCACGGATGCTGCTTTAGTTAATACTTTCCTTCCACTCCAAGAACTGACTGCTTTAAGAAACTACCCAAGGCAGAAGACTGCTCTTCCTCATGAAAAGCATAACACCCATCAAACAAACAGCTTGCTGCAGTGGACACTCAGGACTGAGCTACAAAAAAGCACAAGAAATTGCGTGCTCATTAAAGCTGTCTTTCCTACAAGGGAATGGCCTTTCTACGCACCTTGGCGAAGGCAGGAACCAACACCAAACATGTAAGTAATGACAGCAGAACTCACAAACCCTCTACAAATTATCAGTAAATCTCAGTGCCTGCCCTGGAATTTATTTTTATTACAAATAAGAGGCACTTCATGAACTATTTCAATCTGCCCAGAGGACTTTTCAAAGAAACACAAGCACATACATGTCACAACAAGGCACAAATAATTGTGCTCCACCTGGGAAGGACTGATGGAGCCTAGACAGGGTATTTCAAATTCTGACATATTTATTTGCTGGAAGCTTGCAAGCATCTCCTCCTAATTGCATCATCCACTGAGAAAGCCATTCGGGTAGTACCACAGGAATGGAAACACCGGGAAAGGAGACCACAGGGAAGGAGGAAACACTCCTTTCCTTTGAACTTCTGATTAGTTTCCATCAGAAGACTCTGGTGTGTCTGAAGGCATTTCCCATGGACCAGGCTTTACCTGCACAGAGTCAAACACTGGAGCTGAAGGCACACCTGCCCCTCAGGAGATAGCTCCAGGCCATGCTGGGCCTGCTGATGGAAGCAGATTAAAAAGGTTGTGGTAGTGATGGTGAACAAGACAACTACCTTGTCCTCCACAGCTTATCACTCCTTTTCTGTCTCTGCCAGAAGAGCTGTTGGAGCAAAACAGACTCCTGGCTTCACTTAAAGCCAGTCTGTCTTTCACCCTTAAACCATTTCATCCCAAGGGAATTGCCCTGGTGAGCTCACCAAGAGCTCCAGCAACATGTTCAGAGGAACAGGGATGACAGGAGTGTGTGGCTGATACCGGGCTGGCCAACACCCTCTCCCACCTGCACTTATCTCCACTGATTTTAGAGAGCTAACAGAAGAGACCTTTGCTACCTCAGCTCATTTCCTGCCAAGTGAACTACCACAACACTCATCCAGGGAAAGAGTCATTCAGCAGACAGGAGCAGGACACCCTGCTTGTCCTGTGGTCAGAGGACGCTTATTCATGGTCTTATTTAAGCCAGTTAAGGAGATGGTAAACCAGAACAGGGCACACAGACCCAGTTGAGAGGATGTGGAAGGCTCTGCACTGCACAACAGCAGGAGGTTCGGATGCCCTGCCAAAACCAGAAGACCCCCTTGCTGTGAAGCCATGGCTGAGTTTAGACATACAGAGCCCATCAGCAGCTCCAAGGGCAGGCTGATGAAGTGTCAAAGCCTTCACTCATTCCTAAATTAAAGCTTCTAAAAAACATGGAATCTAGTATTCATGCAAAGACAAATTAAAGCCTGAATTAACTAAACACAACAAACTCATACTCAAAAAACCTCAGGATTCAATAACAAAATTAAGAGCCTTCATTATAATCACAACAAAGCACAGGAATCCTTTACATTTTACATTAATCAAATTAAAAGCCAGACCAGCAGGTTTCCTGCTGAGCAAGCACACTCAGTACCATTCCCAGTCCTGTCACCCAGTTAACAGGACTTCAGCAACCCCAGTACTTCTGTGCAGGCTGGAAGAGCTCCCTCTGCACGCATCCCAAGGCTGTTGAATTCAAACAGCCAAAAACATGCTGCTAAAACAGCAGGTCCAAACTGAAAAGTTTTCTTCTCCAGAGGTAAAATGGTAATGAAGTAGTATTCTTACTAAAGCATTTACCTGTCAGGAAATACAGATACGACACATTCTTTTATGACTTGCAAGAAAGGGTTCAAGAATATGAATATCTATTAAATGGCAGCGCAAAGGGAAAAAAACCAACCCAACCTCATGGGCCAAAATGTCAGAATCCTACAGCAGTTTATGCTTTGTTGTCTTCAATTACAGAAGTAATTCCATTTAAGCTTATTCTATGCATCCAGCTTCCTACAGTCCCACAACCTCCTTTGTGGCTCTAAGGGGGAAAAAAAGCCCTGTTCCCTGGTTTACAAAACTTTACCCAGTTGCAAGCAGGCAGTTGCCCCAATCCTGTGAAGTCATTCCCAAAAGAACAAGACGTATTAAAAAAAGACCTCAAAGCTCAGACACCAATACAATAAAATCTGCAATACTCTTACCCCTTAGGCAGCTCACTACGGGAATCTGGGCCTCTCCTTTCATCTTTGCATCGTGGCACATTACATTTTTCTAGAGATCAAATAAATCAGTTGAATGGGAGGCCTTTGCCTTTTGTGTCCCTAGAGCAGGGCAGCGCTCAGCGAACCCCATTCTGCATGTCTCATTGGCATGTTACACGTGCACATCTCTCACAAGGATTTCCACTGCAGACCCAGTGAGGGTGGGGCTGAAAGCAGCCTTCTGCATCACAGGGAAGACCATAAAATTCTCTGTTACAAAATGCACCAGGTCAGCGTACTGAGATCTCGCTGTAGCTTATGTGAATCCAGCTAAGGCCAAGACATCTGTTTCAGCTAAGCAAACCTGTTGTGAATACAGAAGGCATGTGAACTATCTGACCAAAAACCTGGCTTCAAAAACTGCATTCCTGTAATCCGCTGTGATCCCAGCAACACTCCAAACAGCCTCCATGCAACTGAGAGGAGTAAGCTGTCTCATCAACCCAGCAAAACCTGAGCTCAAAAAGCATCACAGAGGCAGCCAGTTGGGATATGCTGGGATAAGACACTGAAATCCAGTGCGAGGAGCCCTGTACTTCTCTGCACTGGTGAGTGGAGCCCTTGTCTCCAACCTACCTGGCTTTGTCATTTTCCAGTTTACCCTGAAATGAGCAACCTTGATCCCCACCTTGACAGCAACCTTGGCTGTCACAAGCAGGGAAGCAGAAGCAGACACTGTGAGTTGCTGCTGCTGTGCTCATCATCTTGCTCTGGATGAATTCCGGTATTCTACAGCCACTCTCAAGGGGATTTGCTATCCCTTCCCAAGATACTCCTTACAGACTAACTTGAACCATGTTCTGCTAGAGAGAAGGGGGAAAAAAACAAACCAACTTCAAACGCAAGAGAAACAAAAAATTATTCCGAACACCTTGCACCGTCACCGAGGCACTGGGCAGAACGCCAGCACAGCCCTCCCTCCTCTCCCCCAGACAACCAGAATTCGAGAAGCCAGCTGAAATCTGGTGCCCCTGGGGAGAGCCGTGCTGCAGGAATGTTAAATCGGCCGAGCATTTAATCTAAGACGAAAAAAAAAAAAAAAGCTGGCAAAGCAGCGCAACAGCAACTGGCACCGGGGATGGGGAGGACAGTGCCCCTGCCAGGCTCTGCACCTTCCTCCCGGCACAGCCAAACTTAATTCAACCGCTCCTGGCCGAGGAGCCGAGGCGCAGAGCGAACAGGAGGAATTCTCCTTGCACGGGGCTGGCTGTTCAGCGGAGCCGCAGGAGCCGGCCGGGGGCAGCCCAGGAGCCTGGCCTGGCTACCTGGCCCTCCGTTTGCGCTGCCAACAGGTGATCCCGGCCCCGGGGACGGCGCAGCTCTCTCTGGCAAACCAAGGGCAAAGAGCCGCTCCTGTGCCCGGAGGTGTTTCCACTGTCCTTTTGTAAAAGCGCTTGTTCTTAAGCAGGAGAGCAGCCCCCGGGTGCGCCCAGCCCAGCCCGGCCCGGCCCGGCCCGGGCACCAACCCGAGGGTGCTCCCGACGGGCCGCCCGTGTCCCGGGGCACCGCCGGGGCTCGGCCGCGGCCCCGGCCGGGCGGCGCTGCCCGCGGGACTCTGACGGACCCCGGCCCGGGCAGGACGGGGCGCTCCGGCCCCGGGCCGGGCCGGCTGCGCTCGGCCGAGCTCAGGGGGCCGCGAACAGCCCGGGCCCGGCCCCCGCCGGGAGCTGGGTCGGTGCGGGAGGAAGTTTCCCCCTCAGACAGCCCGGTACAGCGGGAGTCTGGCGGCCCGGCCAGGCTCGGCCCGGCTCGGCTCGGTTCGGCCCGGCCCCGCCGCCCAACAGGTGCGCCGCGGCCGCACTCACCTCTCCGCCATGGCTGCTGTGCCAGCGAGAG
>JAWWEU010000053.1:183988-195700 GCA_035583155.1 Acropternis orthonyx | reverse complement strand
TCCCCGGGTCCCTCTGCCGGGGGCCGCCGCTCCGAGCCGGGCCGGGCCGGGGCGGGGCCGCGGGCCGAGGGCAGCCCCTGGCGGCGGAGCCCGGGCCCGAGCGGTGGGAACAGGGACACGGGGAAGCGGAGCCGGGGCTCCGGTATTGGAAGTGTTATCTGAGGTACAGGTCCACGGCAAGAGCCGGCCGTCGTGACCCGTTTCGGGAGGAAAAGCGCGGTCGGGTGGGTCACGCCGCCCCCACCTCGGGGACCGGCGGGGAGCGGTGCGGGGACAGCCCGGGGACAGCCCGTGCTCGCTGCTGGGTCGGAGCTGCCCCGGGAGCCGTGTCCACCCGAGCCGCCTCCCCCTGCTCTGCCCTCTGGTACTCACGGCATCCTCCAAGAGCGCGAGTGGAAAGCGGCAGGGAGAACTTGAACCAGCCTGGAGCACCGAGAGAGGCAAGCGGCTTTGCCTATGCTGGTTGCTGGGCTGACCTTGCTTTCAGGTGGGAGAGTACCCAGCCTTGGCTCAGTCCGAGTTGTAAGGCTGCCATGCTCTGGGTTTTGTCCGCGTGTGTTCTCTTTTTCGCCTCGGCAATTTTGTCTGGATCCAATTTTGTGGATTTTCTGCTTTCCTCTGTATCCTGAGCACATAGGAGGCTGGCCAAAGCTGTGCAGGAACACCAAGTGTTGCCCCCAGCGCACGCAGGGGTCCACCACCAAGGTCGAACAGTGTGGGTTCAGAGGCCTCGGGAACAAGCAGAGCTCTGCTCTCCGGCCAGCAGGAGCAGTCTGAATAAACAAGCCATGCACTAAAGGTCAGCCCTGCGAGATCAGCTTCTGTCAGCCACCGGTTTGGAGTATGTCACTTTGGCAGAGTGGCACGGCAGAAACCCTGCTATCTCAGTAACTGCTGCAATGTGGCACTGCTCCCAAGGAATCTTGTATGGGCTCCTGTTATTCCAGAATAGGAACAAAACCCATGCAGAGGCCAGTCCTGGGGGTTGAGCTGCCTGGATGCCTTAGACCCTCTAACTGTGAGGCAAGACTTGACAGATACTTGGTGGATTTTGCCACTAACAGAGTGATTTTTGGCCCATGTCACACCACACTGCAAACGTCTGCTACAGTCAGAAATGAGTCTGTTCAGCTTATTAATGACCCTGGGCAAGCCAATGGTCGGGGCCCCACATGAAGCGACACTGCGCTTGCTTGCAGACAGCGTTTTGGCACTACCGAAGACTTGAGGGTAACCTAATCTGAAGACATTCCCGTGAAGGTCCCACTGCACTTTTAAATAACGAATAGAGAGACAGTGAGATCACGGCCGCTGTGCTCAGGGCTGGTCACACAGCTGCTCTGTGCTTACCGGGGAGGGGGGGGTTCCTGCAGAGGGGGCTGGCGGCAGCCGGGGAGCTGGTGGAGGTTCCCAAGGTGCTGCAGGAGAGCAGGCTCTGCAGGCTGAGTCCTGTGGGACTGCAGGGCTCGGGACTGAGGCACAGGCTAGCAGGGAAGGAAAAGGGGAGTTAAACTAGGTCTGTGTTGGAAACAAAAATTTGCTGGTCTGGCTCTACTGTGGTCAAATTGGCAGCTCTCCTTGTGGAGGTGCAGATATTACTTGTCTTTGCCAATACAGGCTGTACAGGCTATACCTTGTCCTCAGGGAAACAGCGATACTGGGAAAATGCTTATAGGCAGCCTGACAGTCTGTGTTCAAGGGCTCCTGCAGATACAGATCTGGTGTGTAAGAACATTAACAGCCTGATGGACATCACTGTGCTAGCAAGAGCCTTTGGACAGACTGAAAATAAAAGCTGGGGGCATGGGAGATTGCCGGAACCCCTAAAATGAGAGACCTGATACAGTAAGTGTAAAGTTGGCTGCAGGAGGGACCAGACTAGTATTCTTTCTTTTCTGTGGCATTCTCATTTTATTTTGCATATTCCAGGTTTGATGGTAATGGATAGTCTGTTTTCCACCTACGCCTTCAGCAGCCTTGCTGGAGAACCTGAATGCCATTACTTGTCTGCTGAAGATCAAAACTCTTGGGATGTTATTCTGCATTGAGATCCCATCTCTCTTGAGGCCAAAGCAGGCAAAAGGGAGGCACTCAAGGACGCAGAGGACACACTGGGATGACATCTCAGGTCAGTCCAACTCATGGGCTGGCAGTTCTGTGCTGAACTGCACAAAGTCACACAGAGGGAGGGCATCAAAGTGCAGAGCAAAGGAAACCACCGTGAAGGCAGAACCTCTTCACTGCAGTAGGATCACACACCTATTGACATCGAGGACACTCTTGGGAGCAGAGATCCCCACTGCTGGAAGAAGAAAGCTGGGTGAAAGGGGGTTCAATTACCAGGCACAAAAGACAGCTCTGAGGCTGTGACTGGCACACAGGGGTGAAGCTACCAGGCCAGAGTCCACCTCTTCAAGAGAGCCAGGGAGTGCCAGTGAACATGAGCTGTGTCAACACCAGCAACTCAGGAAGGGGAAGAGAAATCCCAGAGGGGAACAGCTAAAGGAAAAGCCTCTTTTGTGGGAACTTTTCAGTGGCTTTTTCAGAGACTTTCACAGGTCAGGCAGTCATGGGCTGAGGAAAACTTCTGCTAGTGTTACCTGGTGCAATAGCACAAGGAGGTTCTTCTCCAGAGATACAGGTGGGTCACTCTGTGACGTGTACATGGGAGCTCAAGCCCAGCAGTTATTGATACACCGAAAGGGGCAGCAGGAGGTGAATATGAAGTGACTGAACAGCCTTTGAGAGCATGGCAAAGACATTGCACTGTCTCTGAGAACAGAGGGCCCTAGCTCTTTCGCTAATAAAAAAACCAATACTGCCTACAACAAGAAATAGCCTTCATGAATTGTGAGGCTGTGAACACCAGATCACTGTAAGATGAGTTAAGTGTGGTCAGTGGTTCCAGGCCAAGGTATCCCCTTGCTGCCTGTTCTGGGCTGGAGACTTTTTCCTACAACTCACTGCAGAACTGCAAAAGAAGCCAGCTCCCTGAGATCATGATCAAATTGTTCCTCAGATGCTGCTCCCAAGTAGGAGAAACTGTATTTGGAGTTATACACCCTTTTGTGAAGCTGCTCAGCTGGTGGACGTTTGTACTTGGGCGCACACTCCACATCAGGAAGTGGCAGGTGGAGGACCTGGCGTGAGGGGTCTTTTTCGTCTGGAGGTGTGCAAGAACCAGGGATGCTAAAGCTATGGAAAGCTCAGTATTGCACTGCTGCTGCCCTGGCCCTGTGTACCAAGCTGAGAGATGTTCAATGCCCAGGCAGATGTGCTACAGCTGTGAGCACAGCCAGCACATTGCCCTTGAGGTCTGGGCCAGCAGACACCGCCCTTGCTCTGCCTCTGTTAAAAAACTGGGCTGCACAGCTTGGAATCAGCCCAGCCCAGCCCCACTGTAGCTGTCTCCATGTACAGCAAGGAGGGGAGTAACAGTCAGGTATGACTACCGTGTGTTGAGGAGAGACTGGTGATACTGGGAATAGATGCCTACAATACTTGGCAAGGTTTGTGTGGCTGGACTTACAGCCAGCACTGCCCCAGTGCAGCTGCAGCCCTGGATTCACCTTCCAGGGCACCAGTGATGGTGGGAGGATGAGCTGGGAGGTGCTTCATTGGAAGCTCCCTGTGCCACTTGGGAGCTGCATTTGAGCTCAGGCCCTCACCCCTGACCTCACCTGAGCTGCAGTCCAGTGAAGCTTGTGCCAGGCCCACCTACAGGGTCAGCAGGCATTCCCCCCTGACTGACCCTGGTTACTGTCACCAAACCTGCTCTGCTCCTCTTGCATGGTGCATATGGCACTGTCATGCTGTCACCTTGTGTCCAGCTCACCTGTCACCTTCTCCTGCCTCCAGCACCACAAGCCCCCATGGCTGGGAGTGGGGGCAGAAGCACAAACAGCTCTATGTGCTCTTGTAGTGAAGGAGCCAATAATATCAGGAAAATGTTCTGTTCTTTGAAACCCCTGTGTTAAATAGGTCAAAATACTGCCCAGATACTCCTGTGAGTGCCTACATCTGGGCAAGATTTCTCACTGTGGGGAGCTCTGTGTTGCAACAGCAAATAAGATAAAGTGCAGGGCTGACTGGGACTGCTGGGTTCACTTGGATGGGTGATGGAATCTGTGTCCTTGGAGGTTTTCAAGGTTTGGCTATGCAAAGTAGTGGGTGACCTGATCTAGCATAGGTGATGGTCTCACTTCAAGCAAGTTTGGGCTGATGATCCATGTCTGGGAACTAGAGGTTTGAGCTGGGCAGACATATGTGGTGAATTCCCCAGTATTTCAGCACAGACATCTTGTATCCAAGGCCTCAAATACCTTAGTGAAGGGGACCAGGCTGACCTGGGTGCAGGGGTTGCTGGCTGAGGTTTCTGAATTGTGTGCTATGAGAGTCCTCTCTGACAAATGGTCTTAGCAAGTGTGAAGGCAGAGAGAAAACATTCCTGTTCTTCAATAACCGTGTCTGTTTTGTGAAGGTGACTGAAGGTACCGAATAGCCCAGGGCAGTCCTTTGCAAAAAGATAGTTGGAGATCTCTGACCATTTGTAAAAGTACATGTTTTTAAGCAGCAATGAGCAGGTTTGTTTTTTTTTTTAGAGCAGACATGATGTAAATTTATATAACTAGCCAGGTGTTCTGCAGTGGGGCTTTTTAAAAATCACCCTGCCCTAATTTTTTCTGCCTTACCATCTTTAGCTCCCTTGCAGGGTAAGCAGCCGTGCTGCTATCGCGTTACCACTTGGCGATGGCAGCAGCTGGAGGTAAGCCAACCAGAGCAGCATGGGACACGGAAACAGATGGGGCAGCAAATGCTCTTTGTTTCCTCTCCTGCCTTCTAAAACAGATTGTGACTGAAAACATACAGGAGAGGTTTTAGCCATCTTCCCTGCTGCCGTGGCTCCCTGGGTGCTGACAAAGCCATGGTGTTACGCAGCAGGGCAAACACCTCCCCGTCGCAAGGGAGAGCTCTGCCCTTTTAGAGGAGGGCTGCAAAGAGAGGAAGGGCATTGGGTACAATGACTTACAGGCCCTTGGAGAGGAAAGAAGGGTGCAGTGGGTGAGATGGCTGAACTGAGCAGAGGACCCCCCCATGCAGCAAGTCCTGCTCCTGCTGCTCTGAGTCCTGGTTCTGGTGTTCTTCTGAGCTTGAGCGAATCACATCATCTCATTAAATGGCACAGAACAAAAGTGAGTGGTGTTTTGGCAGGCTGTGAACCTGAACTGGCCCAATGGATGATGTGGCAAGCACTGGGATGAGAATGAGGAGCAGAGCCACACAAGAACATGCCAGGAGGAGGGAAGAATGGGGGAGGAAGGTGGAGGTGGGATGTCCCTGGTGAAGCAGAGCAACTCTGCTGTCTAGGATAGTCCTTGGCCCAAAGCTAGGCAAGACATGGGGAGGAAGGTCCATGCTACAAGGTCACTTTCTATGAGCCAAACTCTGAGGCTGCTGGCAGTGAAGGTCAGGGAAATGTCCCCATCAGAAGTTTGCCTGTTTTGCTTCAAAATTCCCGTGGGATGAAAACTCCCCAAAATAAGGTACCTGTGTCCTTGACATGACATCAGTTACAAGTTCTCAAAGGACTTCTACTGTATCACAACCTCCCACACTTCTCTGTGCCTGGTAAGAGCTCTGCTGCTCTCAATCTATGTCTGCTAAGGATTTACTGATCGAGCTGGGCACTGATGCTCCCTGCCTTGCAGGAGATGTTATACTGTGGGAAATGTGAAAGTGTCTCATCAACAGCTGCCTTGAGCTGGGAGACAGCTGCCCAGAGCTGAGGACACTTGTGGAGAGGCTGGTGGCCAGGCCTGATGACACGAGACTGAGCTGGCACCACCATGTACACCCAAACAGCAGCGTGGTGGTGGTGACACAGCTGTGCTGCCTCCTCGGGCCTCTCTGCTCCCTCTCCCACCAGGCTGCGTGTGCTGCCTGGTCCATCTGGTTTTGCTGTGGCTGATGTTTGTGCCAGATGATGTAATATTGTTGTAGGTACTTGCCAAGAACTGAGTTTATTGTTTAGCCACAGACAGAACCTGTAATTCTTCAAGTTAATCCTGCAGTCTGATGTTTTTTTCTTACAAGCTTTGATGAGTTAATTGAATCCCCATTTCTGTGAGTAAGCTGGAAGGAAGGTACCACAGTCAGGACTTGAGAGTTAAAGAAAGATGGGGATTTGTGAGATCGCTTTTGCCATTTCTCACCAGTGCAGAGGCTCTTCTGGGAGTACTTCTTGCTGGCCTTGTCTCCTGGGGTGATCATTCAGATATCTATCTGAGATCCCCTCAGGGTGTTTTGCCTAAGCTTTATCAGCTTCATCCATTATTCCCATTCTTAACTAACACAAAAAACCTGTTCCATGTTATTGCTTATAGGTGTCCTCATCTGATATATCTGCGTGTTGTTATTTGTCACTATATCCTTTCAATAAAATAATACAGATTTCATATTTTAAAACTTGAACTTAATCCCTTTTGCTCTCAGGTATTGTCTCGAGCTCTGCCTGCACACCACCTGCTTACTGATACTGATAACAGAAGTCTTATAATGAGTGCAAGAAGTGGGTGATTGCTCTTTATCTGTTATCCTTTCTTGTACAGTCAAGGGTTTCAGGACCAGCCATGTTCCTGCTGAAGTCAGTGAGAACAGCAGCAAGTTCTCTGCTCCACCATGTAACTGCAGGGAGGAGTGGCTGCCAGTGTTGGAACGTCCCCACGTGCTGCACTGTGTCATCAAAGCTTGGCCCCTCTCAGCATCCAGGTATTCAGCTTTAGGCAAACACCTTTGAAAGCTGTTCTTTGGTAGTTTTTTAAACGTCTTGGTGATCTACTAAGCAGGTCAACTCAACAAACAGGTTCTTGTGATTGCTGGGTCCTGAACCATCTGCATCTCTGTCCATGTACCTCCGAAGCTGTTCATTGTGAACAGCTACTGTTAGAGGGGAGAGGAAACCCTTTGGATTACACCAGAGCAGTCTCAGGACTCCCTAGGTACTCCCCCACAACAGCACAGCTGCAGGAGGCCAAGGTCAGCTCCCTGTGCTGGGGTGGTCTCACGGGGCAGCCCAGACTGTCAGGCAGCTCATGGGAATAAGGCAGGTCTGAGGTCAACCTGGAAAGTCAGTCTGCAGGGTGGGATCAGGATTAGGCCAGTGATGGTGACCAGGGTCAGACACAGCCCAGTGATGGGTCTGCAGGGACAAGGCAGAGCTGAGGTCAGGCCAGACAGGCAGTGTGCAGGGCAGGGGCAGAGACATCCAGGGCAGGGCATGGCCGTATCAGTGAGAGCGCTGGAGACAAGCACACCTCAGCACAGCTCAGATGGCCACTGAGGGCCCAGGGCTGACTTGAACTGGGGCTCCTGGGCAGGGCTGGGGTGAAAGCCCCAGGAGAGGGCTTGTTACTGCTCTTGGGGCCCTGAGAACAGCTTCATAGGCAGGTGTGATAACAGCATGGGCATGGCCAGCTTCAATGAAGCCAAAGTTCTGCCTCCCCCAGGTCCTGATCTCCAAAGGGATCTCCCTTCTCCCTTTCCTTACACCCAGTTCCTGGGCAGAAGTGGAGGAGTGTAGGTGCTGGTGCTGCTGTTCCTACTGAGATCTCACCAGCGCTTCTGGAAGGAGGAGCATCGTCCAGTGATGAAACTAGAAGAGAAGCTGAGGACAGGAAAGAAGCTCAAGTCTCACCACCAGTGGTGTCAAGTCCTTGAGGAGCAAACTGGCTCTTATGTCACAGAGATGGTCTGCAATCACGGGCCAAAAAAGCAGGGTCCTCTATCAGCCAGTCCTTTCCTGTGTCCTTAGCAACTTCATGCAGGCCAGGGTGCTGCAGTTGGGATCCATGTGACAGCTCAAATCTAGCTTGTGCAGTTACCATCAGATCCATTTGATACTTTAGAACATATTCAGGATTGTCTTTCCTGGCATATGGATATCATCTACACCATCTTCACATTTTGAAGAGTATTTTAATTTTAATAGCCCTCTTTAGGGTCCTTTGTAGCCATAACTTTTTCCTCCTGTTGATACAAACTGTTCTGAGCCATTTTAGAATCTCCATGCTTCTTACAGCCATGTTATTCTTTCGGCTTATTCATTTTTTAATAATCTCTCAAGGGAGGAATTTCTTTGTTGTTGTTGTTCTTTCAGTGACACCAGATAGAAGACATTATACTCCCTGTTATAGGCTGTTCTAATAGCACAGTTCTGAATGAAGTCCCTCACAAAACTCAGCCCTAAACCCAGTTGCTTCTTTTATGTTCTCCAACCAGCCGCTCCAAAATCCAAGCCTTTGTGGTATCTAAAACGTTGCAATTGCATGATATGCTGATGTGACATTTACTCAGTACGGGGGTAACTGGAGGCTTTTCATAATGATGATGTTTTCTGCCTTGGCAGCTACTCTGATCTCCAAAATATGTCACTGTCATCACCACTGTTTTTAAAGCCTGTTCTCTACATTAGTCTTGATTCTCCCCTTTGCCTATTTAGGTGTGATTTTTCTACCTATAGGGCTTCAATGTTACATGCTGGAGGATTAGACACGTTGACTCGGAGGTTTATTCAGCCTCCAGCACCACTCCTCCACATGCTCAACAGAGGCTGCTCTCCCTGCACATCTGCAGCCGGCTCTGGTGTCCCACCCATCCCCCGCCTTGTACCAGTGTCTGGTGAGGTTGTACCCAGCCAAAACTGAGCAGTGCGGTTGTTCTGCCCGTGTTTGTGATTGCTCCAATTTGTACACAAGCACACTTAGTGACTTGCTCAGCTTCTGTGCCTTTTTAGGTCAGACTTCATTTGTTCATCCTCCCGTTTCCGGCTTCTCCAGTTTTGTCAACCTCCAGCCCCATAGTTTAACGAAGAGGGTGAGCGGCCCTGCACCCCCACCCCAGTGCCCGCTCCCAGCCCCCAGCCTGGGCAGCGAGGGAGGGTCAGCGGGTGGTGAGGGCACAGGCAGACGGTGCAGGGAGCAGGCGGTGCAGGCAGTGCAGGAGGCAGTGCAGGCGGTGAAGGCAGACAGTGCAGGCAGGAGGCAGTGCAGGGGGCAGACAGGCAGTGCAGGCAGGAGGCACAGGCAGGGCAGGCAAGGTAGGCAGGAGCTGGCGCCGGGGGTTGAATTTGCTAAGCAGTCCCACATGGTCTAGCGGTTAGGATTCCTGGTTTTCACCCAGGCGGCCCGGGTTCGACTCCCGGTGTGGGAAAGCGCACTGTTTTCTTCCTGCCGCATATTCCCTTATTTTTTCAGCTTTTCCCCTCGGCGGGACCCCCAGCGCGCAGCGGGGGACACGGATCAGCTCCGGCCCCGGGTGTCCCCATCGCCTCCGGGGCGAGCCGAGCCGCCCTGCGCTTGCGGGGGAACGTGTTAGCGGGAGCTCGGGGCGGCGCTGCCGCGGCCACAGCCCCGGGGCCGATGGTTGCCGCCGCAGGACCCTCCGGTAGCCCCGCTCGGCCGCGGGGGGAGCGGAGCACACACGGAATAAACCCACGGTGTGCGCTCCTGCCAGCGCCGGGCCCCGCGGAGGGACGGGAGGGACGGGATAGCCCCGCCACGAGCGGATCCTGCAGTGCCGGGGTGAGGGACAGGAAACCGGGAGTGCTGGGGGGAGGGAACAGCCACAAGAAACCCCCTTCGGCCTGGGAGGGCACGGGTAATTTTGCGTGCAACCAACCTGTGCAAAAATGGTTGGGTTGGAAAAAAACATCCACTGTAATTATGCTTTGGTTTTGACTTCTAAACACTTCATTTTCCCTAAATGTTCCAAGGTCTATTAGTTGAGCACTTCAGCTTATAGAAGGACTTGGACGCTGCAAGGGCTCCGGGACAACTTCGTGCTATTAACATTTCAGGAACTTTGCTGGAAATGACATTCAGTGACACAGCAGACAGGGATTTTCACAAAAATTTCAGGAGGCAAAGTTCGTTTAGAACTTGTCTTTGTTTTGGTTCAGAGTTGTCGGACAAAAAAGAAACTGAAACTCCCCGGAAACAATTGCTTATCTCGTGCTGACTCCAGCAGGAAGGCCACAATGTTATCTGCGCTACCTTGAACAATTGCCCAAAAATCACTGCGTATTATTAAATTTGAATGAGCCGATCTGTGGGCTCTGAGGGAAACAAAGCACTATTAACGGGACAAGCGGCGTTTGTTTCACAAAGCGCTATTTCCTGAGCTAAACATTCGGCGCGGGGGCTCCAGAGACCTGCAGGGCTTGGGCCAAGGGCCGGACATGGGCGGGTTAAGCTCAGCTTGGGGGTGTAGCGGCTGAAAGTGCCGCAGGACGGTGGTGGGGGTGGAGGGAAGTGCAGTGACCGAGACCCTGGAGGGAGGGAGGGCAGAGCACAGAGCCCGTGAAACAACCAGGTCAGCAGCACCCAGTGAGGGAAGGGAGAGATTCAGCAGGATAGAGTTTGGGAACACAGGGATTCCTCAGAAACAAGTGTGAGGGAACACAGGGATGCAGCAGGACTGAGTGTGAAGGAACACAGGGATTCAGCAGGACTGAGTGTGTAGGAACACGGGGATTCAGCAGGACTGAGTGTGTAGGCACACAGGGATTCAGCAGGACTGAGTGTGTAGGAACACGGGGATTCAGCAGGACTGAGTGTGTAGGCACACAGAGACTCAGCAGGACCCAGTGTGAGGGAACACAGGAATTCAGCAGGACTGAGAGTGTAGGAACACTGGGATTCAGCAGGACCCAGCATGCGGAAACACGGGGATCTCACTCCCTGCCCGACCTATGACCGGAGGTGGGGCACTGTTGTGAAGAGTTCGATAAAATAATCAAGATTTGGTACTGTAAAAGAAGCAGTTGTGATTAAAAGTAGAGAAGCACAATGTACCAGAATAGGTAGGGGGATTGTGTTTGAATGGAACTGCAGGAATCTCACCAAGAAGTTGCTGGAGCATCCAAAGCTGAAGTCCCTGCACTGTCCCCATGTTGGTCTGGACACTGTATCCCGGTCAGTAGAGTGTAGAGTAGGGACTGGTGTAGAATAGAACTCTGTATGTGAAAGAACCGACCACTTCAAAGGTCACAGTGAAGGGCTGGGCCACTGGAACATATCTACTATGGAACTAAACAGAATAGCTGGGCATGGCCAGTATGTAATTGACGGAAGAATGGCACTCAGCTGGGCATAGCTAGAGTGTAACTGAGTGAGGAAAGGCACATCACTACAAACCACACGGGCTCTGTTCCTGCAGGAACATAATTTGGAGGCGCTACCTGTGCTCCCAGTGCTGGAAATACGGGGGACATACATGAAAACGGGGTTGGGTAAGGCTGTCATGCTTGGTGACAACACGGCCGCTGCAGGGCCAGGGTAGGAGTGGCTGCTGCGAGCCTGTGGGGCCACTGCCATGTCGGTGCCATGTCTGTCCTGTGTCTAACCCATCTCGATCCCGTGTATGCCCGATCTCTATCCTGAGTCTATCCGATCTCTATCCCACATCTATGCCATCCCTATCCCATCTCTATCCCGTGTCTATCCCACCTCTCTGTCCCAGCTCTCTCTCCCAACTTTCTCTCTCCCTCTCTCCTCTCTCTCTCTATCCCATCTCTCTCTATCCCATCTCTCTCTCTCTATCCCATCTCTCTCTATCCCATCTCTCTCTATCCCATCTCTCTCTCTCTATCCCATCTCTCTCTATCCCATCTCTCTCTCTCTATCCCATCTCTCTCTATCCCATCTCTCTCTCTCT
>JAWWEU010000053.1:149578-183888 GCA_035583155.1 Acropternis orthonyx | reverse complement strand
TGCGCTCTCGCTATCTATCCCATCTATCTCTCTATCCCATCTCTCTCTATCCCATCTCTCTCTATCCCATCTCTCTCTCTCTATCCCATCTCTCTATATCCCATCTCTCTCTCTCTCTCTCTCTCTCTCTCTCCGGTCTCACTCTCGGTCCCTCCCGCCGCTCGAACTCTCGCGAGAGTTCAGTAAGGGTCTCGTGAGAGGCCATTTAACCGCCGAAGTCTCGCGAGTGATGGGACCGCTGCGGCTTCCGGGCGCGACATCTCGCGAGAGGTTTGTGCCGGCCGTCCGTGCCCTCTGTTCGCCGGCGGGTCTCGCGAGAGCCCCTGCGCGCGGCGCTGGGCGCCCCCGTGCCGAGCGGAGCCGCGAGCGGCCGGGCGCCATTTCGGGAGCCGCCTCAGCGGGGCCGCCCCGGCAGCGCCTCCGGGCCCAGCGCCGCCCGCGCCCCGCGCCCAGCCCCGGCCCCCAGCGCCCCCCGCCCCGAGCCCGCCCGCGCCACGCCGCCCGGCGCGGGGTCGGACGCCTGGAGAGGGCGCCTGAGCCCTCGGGCCCATCCCCCACCGCCAGCGCAGTGACGCCGGAGCCGCCGCTGCCGGAGCCCCGGGCCCGAGCGAGGGTCGCACCGCCCGCCGCGCAGGTAATGCGGGCCCTCCCAGCGCCTCCTGGCCCCGGCCCTGCCCCGGCCCCGGCCCTGCCCCGCCGGGACCCGGATCCCGAACGTGCCGCGGCCCGGCGCGGCTGCTGCGGCGCCAGCGCCACCTTTACCGCGCACCCGCCCCAGCCCTAAACTTTCCGGGTGTTTTTCCACGAGACCTCGTGCAAAACGGGTTGAATTGTTACTATTTGTCAGGTATTTAAATGAAGTAATTTTGAGAACGGAACCCTTTGAAATTCTTTGTAATATAGTGCAGCCGAAAGACTTTTTCCCCTCAGAAACTCGTCAGTTGCAGTGAATATCATGCCTTTATGGGTGCTGTAGGTCCACAATTTCAAGTGTAGTTCATTCCTCCTTTGTTTTGATGGGTTGAGAGGTTTTTTTTGGTGGTATTTTTTGGTTTGATTGTTTTCGTGTTTTTTCCTTCTCTGCAGAAATGCCCCATGTATGTAGCTGTTTTTGAGCAAGCTGAAAGTCTGTTAGGAAAACCGTTTTGAGCCTCAGTGTTTAGTGGAAGACACTTGAAAATCTGTCATGATTTTCTACTAATTTGAAATTAATAAGGGCTTTTATTTGTGATTTAAAAAAAAAAAGAATATCCACTTCCTATGTAGCGTCATTGCATGGATTGCAGGGTTGATAACAGGGCTGTGTTACGTGAACAGAAGGTACTCCGATAATAACACGGTATTATCCCAGTGGAAATGTTTTGTACAGAGTAGAAAGGGCACAGATTGCCGGGGTGAGGCCACAGGTCCGCGCAGCTCGGGAGATCGGCAGCGGCGTGCTTGGCCAGCAGGGGATTCTAAAGACTGGGAACAGGGCAGTCGTACAGTGACACTTCTCTCTGTGTGCTTAGTTGTCAGCTAGTTGTGGCTCAGGGTCACGAGGCATGTCTTTGTTTATGTAAAGCTTTTTCTGTGAACTTTTGTGCTTTTTTTTTTTTTTTGTTTTGGGTTTTTTTTGAGCACTGCATGTGCTCTTTTTTCGTCTTTGTTAGGATTCACAGTGCCTGCTAACAGTGAATTCAATGGCTAAATGCTCTGTGAATAACGACCTTTGTTTTGAACCCACCGGATGGTAGTTCATTCCCTCCTTTTTTGGGTGAATGCAGTAATAGTCATTCCCCTCTGCACTTTTCCACCCACTCGGGAATTGTCACGGTCCCTGTAGGATGAATTCCCCCCAGGTGTAGCTGGATATGTTGGCTAAATTATACATCTGAAAATGTAGTTTTAGGTGGGAGTTTGTCAGGGGTGGGAAACTTTTTACAGAATCCTGGGTTTGGCCTGGTGCTTTTTCATGGCCCTTAATCATAGTGATGCACTTATTCATACCAGATACGGGTAGAACAGCAGTGAATTAAATCGCAGGCATGTATGGAGATGTCTTGAAAAGCTGAATGTAAACAGTCCAGTAAAAACTAAAATTGAGCCATTACACACAAACAAATCACAGAATATTCTGAGTTGGAAGTGACCCACAAGGATCACTGAGTCCAACTCTTAAGTGAATGGGCCACACTGGGTCAAACCCACCACCTCGGTGTTATTGGCACGGTGCTCTAATGAGCTGCACTAATGAAGGGTGATCATATTTGTAAGTGATGGCTCTATAGCCCAACAGGTAATACCTCGAAAATGAGGTTAGTGTGCCTCAGTGAAGTAATCGAGTGTGAATTTCCAGTTCTGTGATACTGCTTAAGGACTGTGTTTTATCCTGGATTGTGTTCCTGGGTGATGGTGGGATGTGGTGCAGCTCTGGTAAAGTGTTCTCAGTTATGGGGTTATGAGTGACCATTTTAAAGGTTCTTGAAGGGCTGGAGCAGTTCCATTATTCTGCCCAGGTCTCAGGGCAATGTAGTTCCTGCAACAGTACCTGTAAACAAGGTGCAAGAATTAACCTGTATGTTTAAAAATCCATTTTGTTGTGCTAGTGCAGGTAAATCTTCACTGTTGGGCTGTCTGACTGGGATGTACAGGACTGGCTGTTTTTGAGCTTAAGAAAAAAAAAGAGCAGCTTTTCTTAGGGAATTTGAGGAAGTTGAGTATAATGCCAAGAGTCTTGAGAGGTTCTACCTGCATAGGGAGAGGAAATCAAGTGTCAAAGGGATTCAGATCATAGTGAACATAAGATTACTATATGGATTTGAAGTTGAAAGAATAGGAACAACTGAAAGCAAAATGTTTGTGGTGACTCCTGTTACCTGATAGTGGTTGGGCCTTCTTTTGTCTGAGACTTGAAGCTCCAGCCGGGATGAGCCTTGTGTGTGCTTTAGTGTAGCTCTTAGTGCTGGAACCACAGCTGTTCTCCTGTGGCCCCGTTATGCAGGAGGCTGCACTTGTCAAAGGACCTCAGTGTCCACACCTTCAGGTCGCCAAGGCTGGGAGTCTGTGAGCAGGTTTGCCTGGTGGTTCTGTGTCCTTAGGCCAAGCTCTAGCGCTTCTCAAGATGGCCACCAGATCTGTGTTTCTATGTCATAAATGCTGTGCTCTTTGTTTTGAAGGAATTGGTGGAATGCCTCTGGGGTTTCCACTGGCTGGTGGTGTTCAATCGCATTTTGTTGTTTGCAGCTGTAATTGCTTTGTGCACATTCTTTATCATCTCACTGGGCAAAGCTTCATTCCTGTTCTCGTTGGAAATATCTACTGAGGCACTGCTCGGTGAATAAAAGCCAAAGCAGCAAAGGCCTCTTTAGCAAAGTCTTTTGAAATATTAAGCACAGAGTGGTGTTTCCCAACTCAGGTGGATTTTGCTTCTTCCTTCAGGTGTCCTGAAAAATGGCTGATGATATTGATATTGAGGCAATGCTTGAAGCTCCTTACAAGAAGGTGAGAAAAATGTGCCATGAAGTCCCGTTTACGTTAATTTAGCATTATTCATGAAACTACTGCTGAACTGTAAACTAACATCCCTGGAGCCCTCATGATTTATCTTACTGGACATGCATTACGTGTAACTTTCAAGTTAATGTATACTGTTAATGTAATTATATTGTGCAGTAGTTTCACTTCAGCGTGATGAATAAATGCCCATCTATCTCTCTTTGTAGACTTGCCTAACGATATCTCACCTCTACTCCCATGAATTCACCTTTGATTCCAGTGTGAACTGTCAATCATAAGGTAGTAATTGAGTGACGTATCGCTGTACCGTGGTCCCCTAGGTTAAAAAAAACCAAAAAAACCAACCAAAACAAACAAAAAAAAAAAACCCCACCCAAAAACCAACCAAAGAAAACCAAACCAAACAGAAAAAAAACCACCCCCGAAACCAAACCCCCTAAAACCTCTCCTAAGATTGCCAGGTCTAGTTTGGTATAGCAACAAGGTGAATGCAGTGATTTGGGAAAACAGCAGGGTTCCAAGAATAACCTTTTCACCAGTCCCATGGCAAGTAAATATTTGAACAGTGTGCTCAGTGCAAGAAGAGTGGGACTGGCTTTTAATGCCGAAGGCTGCTGTCGGTTAATCTTTCAACAGGGCAGATGAAAATCAATTGCTGAGTGAACGAATTTACGGAAATTCTTGGATCCCTGAATAGAATGTTCTTAGCAAGTAAAAGACAGTATCACAGTCTGCGGTGTCATTCTAAAATAAGCTCTTGTATTCTTCTGTCCTAGTTGTTTAATTAGGAAATGTCAATTTTCATGTGAAATTTTTATCAGTCAGCATAGTGATGTCTTTTACTTAAACCAGCAGCAAATGAATACTGTCTTTTTTTGTTTTCCACCAAATGGTGGTGAAGTATTAACAGTCTGCATGCTTTAGCACTGGTTTTGAAATAAATGTATACTTAAGTTTAAGTTGCCTAGGAATTGTACTTTTGATGTAACCAATGTGATTAAACTGTAAAGCCAGTATATAAATTATATAGCAGCTACTGTTAGTCTATTCTGCAGTGTTTATTACAACAATGTCATGAGTTTTGGATGAGCATTTGTAAGTTTTAAGTGTATATATTTAGTTTATGTAATATTTAGCAGTTACTTTTACATCTTGAAGAGAAATTTGTAAACTGTTATGTTAAAATTCTTGTGTCCTGGCTTAACATGGATATTTTCCATGTAAACAGGTATGGAAATAGGGAATGTTTAGGCTGGACTGGTGGATTATTGATGGCTTTCTTGGGAGTCGACGTTACTAAAGCAGTGTGAATCCCTGTTTGCTTCAGGGCGAGATGTGTGACAGAGGTGACATCAAGCTCTTACAACCCTGCAACGAAAATGAGCGAAGATCTCGGGAATGGCATCGGTCACAGGAAATCCATAGTGGCTGGCTGCTAGCATAGCCACGGGGCTTAGGCAGAGATATAGCCTTGGTACTAACCAGAGGGGCACACAAACACAAACCTCAAACTTCCTTTACATTTTATAGAAATAACATTTAACCACTTGAGTGCTGAATTCTACAGGATAACTTGCTCTCTAAACCATGTAAGGAAGTATCTACAATTTAATACACGCTTTTAAATGATGTAAGTCTTGTATTTTGTAATTGTATGATTTAAATTTAAGCAGCAAAGTGGTTAAACATGTCTACCTAAATATTCTAAAGCTTTCCACATTAAACTGTAAACAAGTAATTTAGTATTAAAATTTTTGTTTTTTTATTTTCTTATTCCTATTCCCATTACCCTTTGACCACTTGAAATGTTTCCGCTTCGTCCTCACGATGTTCTTCTATCAACCCTGCTTAGGATGAGAACAAACTGAGCAGTGCCAATGGCCATGAAGAGCGCAGCAAGAAGTGAGTATTGTCTCAGTTCCATACATTTGGGGAGAGGAGGCTGCTGAGTTTTGGTGACTTGTGCACGTGTGTCAGTAGTATTTAGGGAAATAAAATGAAAAAGCTTGGTATCTGCAGTTGCAGCAATTAGGAGACTTTCTTTTATTTACAAATGTAGGTAATACCCTCACAACTGGTGTTATCAAAGTTGTGGAAGCATTTAATTAGTGTCAGATAAAAATACGGGTTTGGTATATGCAGCATATTTCTGTTCTTTCTTTTTTTTGTTAATTTAGCTAGGCAATGGATTTTGCATTTTAAAAATGTATTTGTTGTAGAATTTGTTGCAAATGTGATTTCGAGCAGTGCAAAGCATTTAAAAATACCAGTGCTTTCTTGAAAAGGTTTGAGGTATTGAATCCCCTCCCTCTATTCTCTGCATTCCCACCTTTGATAACTTCTAAATTTATAGTGTATGTTTTTTAAAAAATGAGAGTATAAGCCCACCTTCTTCAGAAAGTGTAATTCCAGGGTCTGAACACCTACTGATGCCCTGAGCGGTCTGGAATGAAACCAGAAATTTGAAGAAAAATGCCTTACCTAAGAGTCTCTTAAGTGCCCCAAATAAATGGAAAGTTTTTAAGTCTGTAAAATAAGTTCTGTACCTTACAAGCATCATTTGGTGATGAGGTGATTGATGAAAGATGAACAATTATGAAACTGATAGCAGACCAAGCAATAACCAGTGCATTTTTGTAATACACAGCTAGCTAACTTAAGAAGTCAGCATATATGCTGTTGTCACCTTCTGAAATCACACAGATAACATGCTGAAATGATCCAAAGAAAGTTTTCTCCCAAGTGTATAAGTGTTAGGGGAATTAAAAGTCAAATTCCAAGATCACATTGAAGTTGTAATCAAATAATCTAAAATTGATCATGCCTTTTATCTGTGTTCTAAACAATACTGTGAACATCATTCTCATGCTAAACACTAAGACCTCTAAAACCCTACTAAAAGCTGCTGCTCCCAATATTTTTAAGCCCTAGAAGTTCATTTTGGTAGAGCTGCTGCTCCCCATAATCTGTAAAGAGCAAACTGCACTCTCTTGTCTGTGACTTGTGACAGTGTTCTCTGTTGCTGAAGATAAAGGTGTATATGGGCAAATACTGAAATAAGATTCAAACTGTCAGGAAAATCCACAGCAAACATCAGCAACTTCAAAAAATAACTGTGCAGCTTTCAGTAATTGTTAAATCATGCTAAATGTCCATGTTAGTAACTGGAAGGATTAAGAATCTGCATTCTTCCTGAGTGTCTGCCCTGTATGTCTGGTTCAGTCCTGATCTGGAGGCAGAGTGTGGATCTGGATGGTTGGGAGGCTTTGTGTGCCCAGTGAGTTCGGTTCCCTGTCTGACAGGGAATGGCTGCAGTTACCACTTACTGGTTCTGATCAGGATAGTGAGTGGCAGGGAGGATTTTTCAGAGCTGTTACGAAGTGTTCTAGGATTTTAACTTGGGGAAATGTTCGTCAGTGATGCGTCCTAGAGAAGAGGGACACTGCGTGCCTGACCATCACAGACTGTGTTGCAGCAGGGAGTGTGGTTAGTGACGCTGATGACACCTCCCAGAAATACAGAATTGTCAGTGATTGTGAAGCTTCTGATACAGGGTTTTGGTGCAGCAGCTTCTCTGTCCATACAAAAATATTAGACAAACTGATGGACTGTGGCAGATAAAGACAAAATTAAATATTCTGATATTTAAAACCTAATCACAAAATGTTTGTCTTCAGAGATGAATACTAAGATAGTTTTAATGAATCTTCCTAGGTGGAGATTGGAGAGCAAAAGCTGCTGGTGATGATTAGGCTTAGTTAGATGTGGCAGGTGAGAGATTTTTTTACTTTAGAAGTGGAAACTAATTAGAAGTCTTAGTTTATGCGTGACCGTAGAAACTTTTTGTAATCCACATGGCCTTTTAAAACAATTTTTAAGTGTATGAGTGACCACTTTGAAAAAAGATGGTGTAAGCAATCAGAAGGTCCAAGAGGCAGAAGAGGAAACATTCAGTAACAAAGGATGTTTCAAACTTCAAAAGTTTAGCAACAAAGTTGATTGTTTTGCTTTCTGAAAGTAATGGCTTGAGCATCTCTTTAACACGTGTTTGATGTATAGGTACATGTTTGAAAACTAGGAGACTGTAGGCTTTGATCAACTGAGGCTGAAACAGAGCAAAAATATTTGCAAAGAACACAAATGCCAAGAACTGAGCAGTTGCTCACTGGTTTTCAAATACAAGGTATAATTGACTTGCAGATTTAAAAAGATTAGATTTTCTAAGTAAATGGTTAAAGTGATGAAGATCTGCAGTTTGCCCTAACCTGTAACAGCCATATACTTAAAAAAGCAGGTGGCTTATGAGTGGGAGTAGTAAGTAGGAAGCAAAACTCTTAGGCAAAGTCTTAAGAGTCATGGTAGGGAGCATTAAGAGAAACCAGCCTTCCTTTCTCTCAGACTTTCCTCTTCCTTTCTATTTTACTTGTGTTACTTCGCTGTAAAAGTATAATTTGTTCTGAGAATCTTGGTACTGTGTTTAAAGTACGTTTGAAAGTCACAGGAAGTACTGCAGCTAGTATGTACTAGATCTAATGCAGAAATGGGTTTTTAGTCCTTTTGCTCTCCTGGAAGTGTTCTCTAACAATTACAGAATTTAAAAGAACGATGTGCAGTTGTGGACTTTCTGTTGCTTGTGATAGAAGATTGCTGACATGCTTAACCACCCATTTAACTCAAAACCAATGTAAATCCCAACAGGAAGAAACTCTTCCTGTCTCTCTCTGTGACATGAGGTTAGGGGGACTGTGGGATGAGGGCTAAATGATGTGACCAAAGTGGTATTTTTTTTCCTCAGGAGAAAAAAGAGCAAGAGCCGAAGTCGAAGCCATGACAGAAAGAGAAGCAGAAGTAAGGAACGCAAGCGGAGCCGGGATCGGGACCGGAAAAAGAGCAGAAGCCGGGAAAGGAAGCGGAGCAGAAGCAAAGAACGCAGACGCAGCCGGTCCAGGAGCAGAGATCGCAGATTCAGAGGCCGCTACAGAAGTCCCTAGTAGGTTATTTGTGTCAAGTTGCACGGGTGCTGCTTCAGTAGTGTGATGTGGAAGCTTAAAAGTCAGACTCTGCTTTTTAAATGTGTCACTAATTGTCTCTAAAGGTGAGAGGTTAAGTTTGAAGAGTGTCAATAAATACGAAGTGGAAAAGAGGAGGGACAGTAAGATATCCCTGCTAGTTTTCATTCTTAGCCAAACACAGAAAGATGCAAAAGCAAATGAAAGAATGTGCACAGCTGACTGGAAAACAAAGTTTATCACAAAAGCAAAATAACAAGCAAGTTCTCTACATGTCCAAACTATCTTCAGTATATGAATTTGACAATTTAACTGCCAAGAAATGAGTAGTAGTCTATGGCTTTGGTTACAAACTCATAAACCTTTGTGTTTGTATTACTAAAGATTTTTGCAGCCTTGCTGCTCTTAAACACTTAACTCCATAAATGCATATGCACATAAAAATGTCCCATGTTTTTTTATCCAAACTGGAAGCATCTTGTTTTAGGAAAGCCCATGTGTTGCATATTTGCCCTGCTTTTTCTCATGTTCGTTCAGAGACTGTGAAAGAACTTCCTTCCTCTCACATATTTAGTTTGATTGAACATCTGCTGTAGGTAGTTCCTGGCAGTTGTAAATCAATTCGCTAAAGACATTTTTTCATCAGTATTTGTTTCTGGTGGTTTGTATTCCTGCTCTCCCCTTCGCTTCCTATTGCCTCTTTGCAGAAAACCAGTGAGAACTGGGCTATATGCCTGCCTGTCATTAATTACCTGAGGCTGCTCCTCGTGTCTGCTGTTGTCCAGGTCTCATCTCAACTGTTACCAAATCTTGGAATGCAAGATCACACGAAAAGCAGGCATTTGGAAAGGGTATATTTTTAAAATCATGACACATTGTGTCATCCATTTTGGGGAAATCTCTGAAGATGTTTGAGCAGGCAGTGTTTACCTTCTGCTAAATTGAAGGCTTGTGCAGTTTTATGTACATGACTGTTTTCTTGACAGGTCCCAATCCAGGGAACACCTCCTTTTTTTGTACTCCTGGAATGGAAACAAAACTGCCTGAGGTCTCAGAGTCTCAGTGCATGTTAAGTCACCTGGCCCTGCTAATACGCAGTGGTATTCCTTGCACGTGGGGATCATACTGCTTATCATCCCCACCTTTCCTTTGTCTCGAGTGGCAGGCCTGTCTGAGCTTCTCTGAGCTGCTCTGGCCTTCAACTCTGAAGATTTCAGCAGCGCACAGTTGGCTTGTTTTCCTGCAGTTCTTTGGCACCTGTAAGGTTACAGTGGCTAGTTAGGTTGTGCCAGTGCCACTGTTGTGCCTCGAGACACAGGGGATCTTGATCCAAAACTTGCATATGTGGAGCCTGCCAGTGTTCTCCCCTCCAGGGTGGTGGTGGTGTGTGGAGAGGATGTCCTTTGTCTTTTAACGTAGTTGGGAGTTGCTGCATTTTCCCAGCTGTGTTGGAGAGTTTTGTTCTTTGTTGGTGTTTTGGTGGGTTTTTTTTTTGTAGTTGTTGTTGTTGGGTGAGTTGGTTCTTCACCTAGAGAAATTTGGGAGTTCAGTGTTCTGGCCTTCCAGAATATTTTCCTCAAGCAGAGGTTGAAAGTACTGATATTACTACAGTAACCTATGCCTGTTTTAAGGCATTGAGGTACGTTATGCCAGAAAGGTAAATGATTGTGAGGGGTCTTTTTCCCTATTCTGACATACTTCCATAGCTGCTTTGGGTGTGTTCTCTGGAATTGAGATACAGTGAACAAGAAGCTGAGATAATCTGTGTGCCCTGAGGATACAGTTGTGCTTCTTGATTCGGGAGTTTGTTCTGCTGCAGTTGCTAAATTGTTGCCTTCATTTAATCAAGGAGAATTTTGGTGTTTGAAATGGCTTAGTGGGGGACTGGTAATAGAGCAGGCCCATGCAACCCAAGAGGGACTGGTGCTGACTGTTGGCAGACAGCAAGCAGTTGGCTGTCATTCACTTGTAGATCATCGATGGTGCTGTTGAAGTGATGCAAATGTGATTCCAAAATTCTAGTTTTGGCTCAAAAGGTGTGACAGAGAAGGACCTCAGAAAATGTAGGAGTGGAGAGCTCTTCATTTGCTGGTTGGTACTCTTCAGATGCAGAGACCCATATTGAAATCTGTGTAACAGGCACTGGCTTTCAGGGAGACACAGGTTTTGGAGGTGAAGCCTCCTGCACCACCTTTGGATCTACCCAAACTGGTGCTTTCATTTGAAGAAATTGTCTCTGTATCAGTGCCATCAGCTCAGCATTTCAAAAGTAACTGCCAGAGTACTGTTGCTGGCTGGAGCATTTGTGTCTGGAATCTCTCCTTGTGGGGCTGTCCCGACAGTTCTGGGGTGGGGTTACCACTGGCAGCATTGTAACTGACTGCAGGATCTAGATCAAAGTGCATTATGGCTTCTATTTTATCTTATTTTTTACTCGTCCTTCTCCTTGTGATCTTTCTCATTTGCCTTATAAGGGCTCCTTTCCAAGCTGATACCTCTAAAGTGAGATGTTTTTGCTGCTGGGGCAGTTAGGAGACATCTCAGCAACAGTGAGAAGTCTAGTATAGGTAGTTCTGAAGAAAAGGAGGAGAGAGTGCCATAGAAAACCTGAAAACTTCCAATTTGTCACTTCAAGATTTAGATAGTGATTAATTGCTTTAATTTTTTTAAAATGGAATGACTGGCTTGCATCTCTTAGTGTTCACAGGGTTTTTTCAAAATAATGTTGCTCTCACACATGTTGTTCTGTAAGTGTTTTACAGCTATATTTTTAGGTCTCTTAGTAGAAAGAACTTGACTGGGTGTTGATGATTAGACATCTGTCTGGCTGATCCCGGCCACTGCTGATGTACAGTAGAAGTCACTTAGACCACCCTGTTTCTATTCTGAAACCAAGAATTTGGACAAAACTGTTGGGAAAACAGGTTGATTACATAAGGACTGAAAGTTCATCATAATGCCCCTGGACTTTGCTAACCAGAGTCTACCTTGTCCAACACTGTTATGTTGGAGTCTTGAATAAGAATTAGCAGGTAAACGCTGATAATTGGCCAGCTGCCTTCAGACCTGGCTGTTGTTGGGCCATATGGCATCACACAGGTTTGGAAAGGTGTGTCCCTATGGACTGAGGGCCTTTGGCTTGTGAAGAAGGTGACTCCTAGACATAGAGATTAATTACTTCTGACATGGTACTTCCATATGTGATAGCAGGAAATGGGCAACCACTGTAGAGGCAGTAGGAGCGAAGAACAAACTTTCCCTGAGATCCTCAGCTTTACAAGGAAGTCTCCTTAGAAAAACAAAGGGAATTGCATCCTGCAAAATACTGCTGAAAAGGGATCTTGAGAAGGTAACTTGGGCTGTCACCTTGCCCCAGGCACCTGCTCTGCTCTGTGTTCCAGTGGTCTGGGATGGCTTTAGTTCACTGGCGTTTGTCAATGTTTCTCCCATGGAGTCATGTAAATAAGAAACTACTAGTCAAGAGTGAAAATGGAAGAGAGATTTTTGGAGTTGTGGTGGGTTGTGGGTTTTCTTGCCCCCTTCTTTCCTCTTCCCTCCTACGCTCCTTGGAAGCTGTTCATGTATTTGAAAACTGTTACTGTGTTACTTCTCAGTTGTTTGTGTTTTGGTTTTCTTTTTCATTAGATTTAGACAAACATTTAAAACATTTCTTTCACCATTTACTTGAAAACTCGCAATTATTTACTGTGGTTTAGTTGGTCTGCATGTTAGTATTGTGGAGTTACTGTAATTGGTTTGTCTGGCTGCATTTGAGTTGAAATGGAGAACACCATGTTCTGTATCAGGAGGTGTGAAGGTGCAAGGTGAACCCACGTCTGATAAGAAGGTAGCCTCTGGAATCAGTACCAGCATTTCCAGATGCAGCTTTTGGCAGTTTGTGTCATAGATACTGGAGAACTTGAATAGATGCTCCCAGCAGTCATTTGTCTGGACTTGAGTAGGAAATGGAGTAATTTTTCCGAGGCAAAAGAAGTCTGATTTTGATCCATAGTGATCTCATCTCAACAGGTGCCTGTGTTTTATGTCTTATTTTCTCTTAATGAGACATTATCTGTTCTTAATAAGTAGTTTCTAAATGGTCTTTTTTCTTTATTTTTTTCCCCAGTGTTGTACAGGGCCATATTTTCCTGGCCAGCATGGTTTTGGATCTTGGCCCATTACCTGTGTCATGACATGTTTAAAAATGGACATCCTCCTCCTTGTTGTGGATGCAGAGTTTAACTATAAGCATTACTGCTCCACTGAGGAGCAAGAAGAAGTTTTTCAGCCAAACTACCTGCCCAAATGGATTTAGTGAAAGACTACTTAATGTCTTCAGCCTGCCATGTCTGTCAGGGCGTTTCACATCAATTTGTAGCCACAGCAGGAAGAATCAATTGTGTGCAGATGGAATCCAAAGTCCCAGTGCACAGCCCTCAGTCTGTGCAGCAGTGCCTCTGCGCTCGGTGGAGGTACAGGAAGGACGTTAACAGGTGGTGTTCTTTGCCTTGTATCTACCGGGAGACCAAGTTCAGGGAGGACACCATAGGATGAATCTTACTACTCGTGTCACAGGCTGTGCCACATTAACTAGTGAGACTGTCCACAATGTGGAAGTAAAGCGCAGGTTACAGTTTGTTCTGACAGACTCTGTGAAGCCTGGAGAACTCAAATTAGCTGCAGCCAAGAGGTTGGATTCCTTCTGTGGTTGGTTACGTGTCTGTATGTGGCTAACTGCTGGGTTCACTGCTTCTCTAGTTTGCAGACCATTAAGAACTTCAGGAAGCTTCATTTATGTATTTGTAGCACTTCAGTGGCGAGAGCTGAGACGCCATTAGTGAATGTGTCCCTTGCGGATGTCTGCAAGGAGCCAACTTGGGCTTCCTCTTGCACCTTAAATTTCATGAAACTTCTGATTTTAAAATGTTACACTTGACCAAGTAACCCTGCCAGCACCACTTGGCACACAGCTCTGAGATAGAGTTCCAGGCCTTGAAAGGTACTGGTTTGCAGTCATCAGCACGTAGAACTTGCATGTGGACAAAAAAATATGTGAAAATGGTTACAGAATAGTTTGCACATACAAATGGTCCATGCCTGGCTGGCTCAGTTCAATTCTTGGAGTTCCTGCATATTCTGGGTTTTTGTGATGCAGGTGAAACTGAGAGGGGAGCATATTCAGTGCCTTATGGTTTGGAGTGCTGCATGTATTGATACCCTGTTGATAATCTTACGCATGCAGTGTGGGTGCTGCTAATGGAAATGCTGACTGGGTCAGATGCAAGGGTGAGTGAGCACTTGCAGTATAAATGTGAATACAGAGAGGAAATGTTGAATTGAGGTACTCAGGTGAGTAATGTCTCTCTTTTCTTTTGCCATAGTTCTGGTCCAAAATTCAACAGTGCCATCAGAGGGAAGATTGGTCTGCCTCACAGCATCAAATTAAGGTTTTTGACTTTTTCTGCTTATTATTACATCATTAATAGATTTTGTGTAAAATCAGAGTAGTATACTTGAACATTTTCTTCTAATCTTGTTGATCTCTCTTTTTAGCAGACGTCGCTCCAGGAGCAAAAGTCCCTTCAGAAAAGACAAGAGTCCTGTTAGGTATGACTTTTTACATGTGTAGTGGTTTTTTTTTGTTTTGTGTGTTGTGGGGTTTTTTGTTTTGTTTTGTTTGTTTGTTTGGTTTTGTCTAATTGAAGTTGGAACAGTGATGATGAAATAATGCATGACTGCTTGCTCTCCAGCTTATACTCATAAGTGATGCTGGAGCTCATTTCAAAAGCCAGGGAGTGGAGAGCATTGCTAAATATGTTGTATTCTCCTCGAGTCATAAACTGTTGTAAAACACACCAGTTTGCAAAAGAGGCTTTGCTTTGGTTTTTTGTGGTTCCGTATTCTCCATCTTTTACCCATTAATTGTGATTTAAATGAGGTTTTCTGCTAAATTGTACTTAATATTCTAAAGTATGGAATGGAAAAGTAGAAATGCTTCTTTTTGCTATTCAGTATCTATTCATATTGTTTGTAGAGAAGCCAGATACCTTTGAAATGCAGGAGCTGGTTATCCATTCTCAGGTTTCTCATTTCAGGGAATTGGATTTAGATAGATGCTAAGGAGGTTATTCTCTTCCATTAATATAGTTAAATTTAACCAATCTTGTTTTGTTCTTTAATGACTGGCAAACTCTTGCTGAGATAACTCAGTGTCAATTTTTTTGTGTATTCTCACTGATGAATATCTATATAATTCCATTAATACTGCATGACTGAAAACGCAATCCAAGATCCAGCATTCTGATTCTGTCCTGTACTTGAGTACAACTCAGATTTTGTTTTTCAGATTTGAGGCTTTAACACCTTAGAAGTGTGTCTAATTTCAGCTAGTGGTTCAGTATTGAAATAAAACTATTCTAGTGCTTTGGGTGTCAAGCATCAGAGTAATTACTCTTCGTAATTTTTTATGAGTTAACAAGCTGAAACTCTGAAATAAGGACTGGGAATTCCATTTGCATGGATGTTAATGCTGCTTGTGCAGTGGCTGTAGTGACTCTGAATTGCCGGCGTAGATGCAAGGTGTGAGCTTGCAAGGCGTGGGTCGCACTCCTTGTCTGGGGGTTTGGACGGTCAGTCTGGGCTGGTTCATCCTGGTGGCCTTTGTATCCTGTTCTTTCATCTCATCTTCTCGACTGCGAGCTCTGCAGTGCTGCTGGGACCAGTTCTGGGCAGTAGCAAAACGGCACCTTTGTTTAGTTTGGACTTCTGTAGGTAAAAGAGAGTTTTTCAGGGATATTTAATGCTCACAGTTGAAACAGCATGTTCAGTTAGGTTATACAAGTAAATGCTTTCTCATATTAATAGTAGGTATTCCCTTCCTAACCCTGCCTTTTTCAAATACAGCAGGTGTATTTTTCACCATCGGACTGGGAAGTACTGATTTAGTGTTTCATGTGTAGTCCAGAGATGAGTTAGCTTCATTCAGTTTATTTTTTAACTGAACTTCACTCTTTCCAGAGAACCTATTGATAATCTTACCCCTGAAGAGAGGGATGCTCGAACAGTATTCTGCATGCAGTTGGCTGCAAGAATTCGACCAAGAGACCTGGAAGAATTTTTCTCCACAGTGGGGAAGGTAATTGATAGGGTAGTTAAAATGATTCTGAACACAGCCTCAAGCTGTCCTAGTGTAGAACTTGAGTACAGAGTTGACATTTTTCAGAATTGTAAGCAAATGAAGCCTCCTGTACCTGTGCAAAGGGGAATGAATGATGATGGATTAATTATTAAAGGCTTTGAACATGAAAGTGTAATTTCTCAGGAGTTCATTGCTCATGTGATGTGATGCAAAACGTGTTGATTCAATTCTGATTCAAACAGCTTCATTTTTCATATTTTCTGTCTTTCTGATAGATCTCCCAGTTAAAGTATAACTTGAAAATTCATTAAACTTAAAATTTTGGAAAACTTTATTTTTTCTATGAGCTGTAAGGTTCTGGTTTAAAGCATTATGGTTTTGCAAGATCCTGTCATACATTACATTTGACTTGGAACACCAGCTTTAACGCTAACTTGCCTCTGGGCTATGTTTGTTAAAAAAAGCTCTATGCTGCCATAGATTTTTCAGCATAATTACAAAGCCATTGGGTTGGCAAATAAATCATCTCGTTGTTAATACCTGTCTGAGGATTGGGCTGCATTAGGTTTTTTCCTTTATCTCTTAAGTATTTCTGTCTCTGTTCTCGCCTTCCAGGTTCGTGATGTGCGAATGATTTCAGATAGAAATTCCAGGCGTTCAAAGGGAATTGCTTATGTTGAGTTTGTGGATGTTAGTTCAGTGCCCCTGGCAATAGGACTGACTGGACAGAGAGTCCTGGGTGTACCTATCATAGTACAGGCATCACAGGTAAGGAGTTGTAAATCTCATTTTTGTTCTTTTTTGAGTTATGCCTCTTGTGTCTTGCTGAGAAACTTGATGTTTGAAAGTTTGGTTACTGATGCATGTTTGGAAAACCTTAACAAGGATAATTATTTAAGCTAATTATAAATGGACTTTTGTTTCCCATAGATGACAGGCAAATTAAAGCAATTCAAAGTTACCTAAATGCATTTTGAAAATCCAGACTTTTAGCAAGTACTAGTAAAGAGATTGTAATTGTGTATGGAATTTTAAGTTACATCGTATGTGCTTTCCAGCATATGTAAAACATGTTGATTTGCTAGATACAAGCCAAAATTCTGCATGAAATTGTTCAGCTTGAAGGTTTTTGGAATCTGTGTCCCTATACTTGGTCATGTTCTTGGGTTTTGTAGACTTAAAGTCCGATGGATAGTTTGCACTTTATACAACAGCTTATGGTTTTTTGGTGAATCTACCTAGTTTTGACCTGATAGACAGACACACATTGCTTTTGTTAGAGTTTTTTATTAAATTCTGACAGAAGGTGAGTTTTTATTTTCTCCTTTCCTTAGGCAGAGAAAAACAGAGCAGCAGCAATGGCAAATAATCTGCAGAAGGGCAGTGCTGGTCCCATGAGGCTCTATGTGGGATCATTACACTTCAACATAACTGAAGATATGCTTCGAGGAATCTTCGAGCCATTTGGCAGGGTAAATTTTAATTTGGCATGTTGTGTTGTGGTAGTTTATCTGAAAAACCCAGATTAGTTGTAGAACACTCACAGCTTTTGGAAATAAATCAGCTTCACACCCACAGAACGTTTGTTCCTTCCTGGCACTGCTGTGTCCATACATCCACAGACTTTAGGTATGTGGGTACCTAAAAGCAGTTAGGTTGAGCAGATGAGAACCTGATTTATGGTGGTGTCCAGTGAATTGGAATGGCAGGTCTTACAAGTGAAAGCTGAGAATTCACTGAGTACCTAAAATAAAGGATCAGGAGAAAAAAAGAACCCAAACCAGAACAAAGATTGCCTAGATTATATCCTCCTGTCTTTCCCACCCTTGACTGTGAATGAGGGCCCCATTTCACAGGTTAAAGGCACAGAATTTGGGCTGAGGTCTCTGAATGTTTTACTATCTATCAGCTGTTTCTGAGGACTTCTTGCTTAAGGTTTAGCTCATGTTAGGACCGTGAACTAACGGTGTGTCCTGTACAACTCCAGCTCAGACCCCTTCTCACTCCTGAGCACTGAGCCCTACTTTGCAGCATGGTAGTAAGTTTTTATAGAGAGAATTGTGGAAGTGAGCGGATCAGATCTGAAGTTTCCAGTGGAGTTACAATAAATGTTAACCCTACTGTGCTGAGGTACCAGAGGTATATCATTACTAGACAGGGGAAAAGTTAGGTACTCAATATGCTGTTTAATGGGGAAAAAGGAGTCTATTAATGCTTGGGGTTTTTGCATATGAACCCTGCTTCATCCATATGGTGACAGTGCTTTTCACATGCTTTATTCAGACACAGTATGCCCATCCCTTTAAATCTCTTGTGCAAAACCCTGGAAAATTGCTGCAATTGATTAAATTTTAATCCACTTGGCTGCTGTTCTTGGTTTTTTTTCTCAAGGTCTGGCAGAAGGATTAAGGTAGTTCAGGAGGCTTACATGGAGAGCTGTGAAGGTCTTTCCTCTTATTCCGTGTACTCCAGTCCTAAACTCAGTTCCATCTTACTTCTGTGTTGCTGTCTCTTCCAAATGCTACTTTGACTCATGGATGACTCAGCAATTTATTTTAAATTCAGTAACTGTAAACGTCTAGGAGTTCCTGTATACCAGTAATTAGTACAGCTTTTTCTTAAAGATCCTGGTCAGTCATACAAAATGCCTTTTTTTAGCCTGTGAAACAGTTTCTCAGCATATGAGATGCCATGACCAGTATCTCTCACTTAGGATCTGATGATGTCTGCATGCTCATAATCTGCTAGAATGTTGCATCAGGACCAAGCCTCTGCCTGGAGCTGGACTCAATACCCTTATGTTTACCTGCTTCTGTCTTAGTATTCAAGTACCTTTCTAGCTGTCTGTACGCTAATTTTGACTTGAGGAAGGAATGAGAGACTGATTTAAAAGAAATAAATGTGTAGTGGTTTCACATTCGTGTGTGTGTATTTGACAGGGCTGTTTTCACATTGGGTTTGGGTATCTTCCAAAATCTCTGATAATAAATAGCTTTATTCTTATCTTTAGATTGAAAGCATTCAGCTGATGATGGATAGTGAAACTGGACGCTCAAAAGGATATGGATTCATTACGGTATGACTGGAACTGCCAGGTTTCTCAGTGTAACATTCCCACCTAGGAGTGTATCTGTATCGCCTCTCTGTGCATATATAGAATCCATCTACATTGCTACCATATATACACATTAGCAATCTGTATTGCTGTTGTATATACATAGTAGCTACTGTATTGCTACTTTATCTGTTAGGTGGGGTTGTAGAAGTGTCATGTAGAGGACATAGTAACTGGCCTTCTTGTTTCTGCCCCTTGTCTGGGTACTGTGGGTGAACAATGCACATGTTTAGGTGGGAGTAGTTTCCTTTGGAGTCAGTGCCTGGGAAAGCAAATGCTGCCTTCTGCAGGCAAAGACCATAGTAAAGACTGGCATTTTTCACTGTTCGGAAAATGATGGAATTTGAGCTTTTTAGGGGACATAAAATTTTAGAGGCTGAAACTTTCAGTTGAAAACATCTCTCCTCTTTACCCTCAGGTACACAATTTTGTGAACTTGAGTTTCTTGACTGACCTGGCAATTTGTCATGGGGAAAACGTCTTGGCTGGGACCTCTGGCACTTGGACACAAATGAAACCAAACTAACTATATAGTTCAAACTCGGTGGTTTTAACACTGATAAAATGTTTGTATGTTTATTTTGATGTTTCGCAGCGTAAAGCAGAACATCTATTTAGGAATGCCCAGTAAATGCCATGGCAGTTGTAAGGTTACAAAGGAAGTGACTGTCACTCTTTTGAGAGGACTGCAGCCAAAACTTCTGTTAATTGCAGTATCTAGATGCTGTAACTTCAACAATAATACATGTTTAAATATATTACCTAATTACCAAATTACCAGGAAATACCAGAATATGTGTGTTTGGCTTAAATTGCCTTAAAGAGTTCCTTCTGTTTACATAATTGTGGCTATTACATACAGTAGAAGTGTTGCTGAATCCTGTAGGTAGTATCACTGAATTTCTGTTTTTCCAATCTATAGTTCTCAGACTCTGAGTGTGCCAAAAAGGCCTTGGAACAACTCAATGGATTTGAGCTGGCTGGGAGGCCAATGAAAGTGGGACATGTAACTGAGCGTACTGATGCTTCCAGTGCCAGCTCCTTTTTGGATAGCGATGAGTTGGAACGGACTGGAATTGACCTGGGAACAACTGGTCGCCTTCAGCTGATGGCAAGACTTGCAGAAGGTGTGTGTGATGTTTAATAGGAAACATGCAAAAAGTACACAAATTTGCAGAATTTGAATTAAAACGCACTACAGATTGTGGGATAAATGCATGAAAGGGTCTCCAATCTTTTGACAACACTAAGATTTCTGATATTTCTGTTAGTGCATCCGTGACTGAGTGAAGGTGCTTGCTTCAAGGCCTGTGTGTATTCTGTTCCAGGTACTGGTTTGCAGATTCCCCCAGCTGCACAGCAGGCTCTGCAGATGAGCGGATCTTTGGCCTTTGGAGCTGTGACAGGTAAGAAATGATGACCTATTTGTTTTTCAAAATTACTTTATAATTTTGAGACAAAAGGTACTTAACTATGTTTTGTGATCTTTTAAAATGAAAACACAGGTATTGCAGCATGTTTTACACACTGTAAAATGCTGCAAATCCATAAGCAAATAACCGGTGACAGTGTATCACAATTTGGATGGGTGTGATTCACTTTGCAGTATTTTTGCAAATCTGTTGTAGTTTACTTAATTCATCCCAAGCTTTCATCTCTTTATCTGTACTATTCTCTGCTAGTGGGGACTTGTATGTTCTACTGCAGTGTTAAGTGTTGACTGTTACAAATGGCAGGCCCAGAATTGGAAGGAGGTTGTCCCTCTGAAAAGCCTGAGCTGTACTGGGGGCAAGGAAGTTATTAGGACTTTCTGGGGGACGTGTCATGAGGGCAGCAGCAGCGTTAGATGTATACAGTGTATGTCCTGATGAGGAAGGACATTATATGTCAGGGAATGTGTGTGTTGCTTGGATTTGGCTGTAGCTTCTTTGTGTATTCTGGAATGAGCTGGAATGAGGCTGAGGATAGGATTCTTCAGGACTAGAGCAGTGAGTAACCTCCCACAAGAGATCAGGGTTTTACAGCATGGAATTTCTTCTTTATGTTACTTTTGATTAATACTAAGAACAAAGGACAGGAAACTGTCATAGCAGTAGAAAAAACTTAATGTCACAAATAACTAGATGCTGGAACATGTGAGAAGTGTCAGGAGAGTAGCAAAGAATAGGTGGCATTGTTGTGTTTGCCTTCCAGCAGAGTTTGTGACAGAAGTGATTCAGACACTAAGTAAGATAAGCCTGAGTCACGTTACTGAAGGTCAGGTGCAGCTCTGTGAGGAGCACACCCGTGAAGCCGCAGACAGTTGCTAAAAGAATATAGTAGGGTCGTTCTGGAGATGTGCCCTTGGCAGGAAAAGGAACTGGCTAGTGAAAGGAACATGCTGGTTGTCTGTTTGAGAAGAAAAGGATGAAAAAGGCACAGTGGCAAGGAAAAGGTGTATCTAGACCAAAAAGAGAAGGAAAGGTCACCACCACTAAAGTTCAGATCACTGTTAACTCAGGTGATAAAGTGGTGTGGCAGATTGGTGTGGAAACAGGTGTAGGCAATTAGAAATGAGAGTAGTATTAAAAAAACCCCACCAATCCTTTCCCCGCCCCCATTTGAGACAAGCAAGGCCAAAAAATTCTTACCAAATCAAGAACGTAGCCAGAAATATTGGACTCAGCTAAACCGTTCAAGACAGCAAAGTATCAGCATGAGGCAACCTGGCTGTGCAGAAATAAATGATGAGGCTGAATTCAGATGGTTGAAGAAGGTGCATGTTTAGCAACTGTAGAAATGAAAGTGGTAGGGGTAGTGTTGTTTATCCCACTTGTATTGTACAAAAGGAATAAAGCAGACATATGCAACTTAAGTAACGTTGGGAAAAGGTAAAGCTTTTTTGCTGCCATAGAGTCATGAGCTATCCCCAAAGTGAGATTTGGTTATGGATTAAAGATCTCTTTACTCTTGTTAGAGAAAATTACTACCAGGAATTATGTCATTGTGGGAGACTTTAACTTCCCTGATACAGATTGGAGAAGAATTGCTAGTAATAATGGTGGGGCCCAGATATTCCTGGATGTGATATCCGACAAATTTCTTCATCAAACACTCACTGACTCATGAAGAGGGGATGCTATTTTAAACTCAATTTGGTAAGTAATGAAGATGTTATGGATGAGAATAGAAATGACCATTGACTTGAGGGATCATGAGTTGCTCATGTTTAAATGGAAGAATAACAAACAGGTCTATAACTAAGGCTTGTGATTTCAAAAGCAGTGGTTGAAAGAAACAAGACAATAAAGTCATCTGGTCTGAGCAAACTGAACAGGCAGGATGTGACAAGTTTGTTCTGTTCCACATTGCTAATGCTGTATTGGATCTGTATTCCACAGAAAGAAGAAAAAGCCCTATTAGAAATGGGCTCCATCCACACTGAACCTGGCTGATTAACTGCCTCAAAAAAAATAAGGAATAAGTACACAGCCTGTGAAGAATAGGAAAAGGGACTAATAACAAAAGCATATTTTTAGCTTGGGAAACTGATAAAAAGAGAATACCTCCCAAGAGTCAGACTGAGCTAGACCTTGTAAAATACATGAAAGGATTAGATGAAGGTTTACCAAGTCCTGTAGAACAAAAAGGAAGTGGGGCTCAGAACATCTACTCCCAAGGTGCTTCTGAAGTATCTCATTGCCTCAGCTTGTAGTGGGCACACTGGTCATAAAAGTTGGAATTTGAGGAAGGTAACCTAGGGATATGTAGTTTAAAAAAAAAGAAGGAAATTATTCCCAAAGTACAAGCAAAGCTAAAAGAGCTGAGTGTAAACAGCTCAGAGGAGTAAGAAAACTCCCATGAAATGAGTGAGGGAATAGATGTGTGAAACATGAGATCTCATCTCTGGTATTTTCCATAAACATTTTAAGTATGTGGTATTGTATATAGCTGGAACATCTGACTCTAAATTGTCTATACTTAAAGGAAGCATGAAAAATGCTGTCTGGTCAGATTCTGGTCCTGTTAACGACTTGACTTCACTCCTTCAGAAGTCACGTTAAAGAAGAGTAAACTGGAAGGTATTATGGAAGTATAGTATACTGTCAGAGAAACTGCATTTCAGGACTAACAGTCTTTGATAAAACTGCCTCTGTTAGGCAGAGGAACAGTAGTAGAACTCTTCTCACTGAACTTTGGACTCGTGTTGGTTGGAAGTTACTAAACCAGAAAAGGGGGGTAGTACAGGAAGCACAAGATGGGTAAAGAAACTGTATCAGAGAAAGAGGGGCTTTTTTACAGGTGAAAGCTGGGAAGGTTAGAGGCTGTTGTTGAAGCCAAATTCAGGTGTTGGGCTTATCTCGTTCAGTACTTACATGAATAACAGTGATGAACAGTGGGGGTGGGGTGAGTAAACACAGAGGTGCTGTCAATAACAGATTACTGGGGTGTTGTATATTGTTCACCTCTTCAAGGTTGAATCAAATTCCAGTTAGATAGCCTAGCCTGGGAGCTGTGAACGATTGCCTTGGAGGAGGAAAATACCTAAATCCTGCAGTTCATCAGTGACAGGGTATGACCTGGCAGCTGAGCATAGTAAAGGTCAGCTGTGTTCCTAGAGGCAGCACACCTGAGCATCAGAGACGTAACATGCACGTCCACAAACAGTTCTGATCATCCACGTTCAAGAGGGGTTCAATCTACCTAAAATAGGGAAGGTAAAGAATCAGTTTTAGGGCAGACCTGAGAACCTGGCCATTATTCCTGTGGAGAAAATTCCAGCAGGAAAAAGAATTGAAGCTAAACAATTGTAGCTGTGTACTCTCTGTTCTGTCTCAATACATGAAACTTAAAATATTCAGCCTGTAGAACATTCCTTGAATAATTTCTGGGAAACTGTATTCCTTAGTGGAAAGAGCTTTCTGTTTTTGGAAAAGACTGAGATGTTGTGCTCTGCAAGGGGAAGGAATAGGTGTTATCACCTGGGACCTCTGTTTGGTCTCTTCAAAGTAATGACTCAGGACACTGGGCATTACTTGACAGGCTTGGGCCTATATAAAACAGTCTGGATTTCAAAATAAACACACAATTTCATTTTGTTTTAAGACACAAAATGCTTTCATAGCTGTTTCTGTATTTCTGCTTTCTCTATACACTAAAGTTGTAATCCCGTCATGGCAAAGTTACTGCTTGTAGAGGTTATATATACAGAACATACTGGAAAAGTTACTTTGATCTGAACTTTCCAGATTTATTGATTTTAGCTTCCACATATTATTTAAAACTGCATATAGGTAAAGAGTTGACAATAAAGAGTGACAATTTCCAAATTCTGAGTGATTTTAGAAGAGAGTGGAAAGGACTATTCTTCAGTCATGAGCAACAAGAGAATTCAGTTACTTGAGAGATCTCGTGAACAGCAGGTTACGTTTCAGAGGTGGCAGGTAATTAACCCATGAAACTGCTGCACAAGGTAGTGGTAGCTGCTTTTGCTGTGTTTACAACTGCTGTGACTCTTGGCCCTGGACAGAACTTGCTCTGGTGGTGTGTGCAGGTTTGGTGCAGGAATTCTGGAGCATTCGGCTCTGGAGTGCCAGGCTGACCCACGTGGACAAGTTCAGCTGGACATGATGTGTACGTGCAGTTGGGTCAGAATTGCAGAGGGGGATTGTCTGTCCTCATCTAAATTGAGAGAGTTCAGAGACTTGCAGACTTTGTTTTCAAAAAGGTTTGAATATTAACTGACTAGGTAATTAGTTACAGATTTGGCCAAATCCATGCAGTTTCTGCAGAGAATACAGGCTCAGATAGCCCTTGCTTTTGTGATACTTTTCACTCTATGGAGGTAAGGTTTTCTTTGTGTTCAGATCTGGATAGAAAACATGCCACATGCAGCCAGCTCTCATTACAGCTCGGCCTTCAGAGCTTGCTCCTTCCAGGTCTTGCTTTTCAGGATGCTTCCCAGTATGTGTTTTTGGCAAGGCACTTGAGGAAGATAGAAAAAAACAAAACTCCTGTTGGTTCTCCAGTGTTGTTGAGGAGGATTTATTAGGAAGGGAAAAGGTGTGTTCATACCTGATACCCTCAGGTATTTCTAGGTCAGCTTGGAAGCTTGCTTGGTGTCCATCACTGTGTTACTCTCTAAACGAGTGAATTAAGATGGTGGTTTACTTCAGTCTTTTCACTCCTCCTATCTCTGTGTTAAATGGAACAGTATTGAAGGGGCTTGTGCTTACAGTTCTTGAATTCTGAAGTTTTCTATTGGTTTAAAGACGTTGAGTGTTGAAGTCATGGCTAGAAAGTCTGTGTTTGCTCCCATCACTTCAGATGGGGACAGCTGAATGTTGCTAAACAAGTAAGTAGTGTTTTCTAGGCATATTAAAGGGTTCTGAACTCTTGAAAATGTTTTGAATTTTAAAAATACCAAAGTTACTTGTGTCATCATGGCATCTGTATGGAAAGATAGCAGGTGAGATATCACCTTATTCTACTTCAAGTGAAATTTGATAACTGCTTTGAGAATGTCAGGTTTCTTTAACTGTGTGCTTAACTGCTTTCTGTTAATAAAGATGTTGAACCTCTAACGCCTGTCAGAATTGCTGTAATTATTTTCTCATGGAAATAAACTGCAAGGAGTTCAAGGACAGCAAGGGCAAGGTGAGAATGATATGTTGAATTAAAGGACAGGGTCATGTCCTTTTAAGGTGTTGTTTCTCTTCCAAATACACTTACCTTTGTGGTCAGCTGAGGAGCTGAAATTAGGGAAACTGCTCACAGCTAGGGAGGAATGATGAGAGTGGGTTGAGGTACTTGAATAAGCTCTTAACCACAGAAATACAAGCTAAACAACCTGGCTGGCAGACAATGATGCTAGCAAGCACACTAATTAACTTCTCTATGTTTTTCTTTAGATTTACAAACAAGACTATCTCAGCAGAATGAAGGTAAAGTACCATTTGATATGGGTTGTAATTGGTAGGTCTTTTTGCAGATAGCTGTAAGTGAAATGCTTCTGGTACAGAGTTTATCCACACTGAGAAATTGTATTCTGTGGGGAGTCATGCTGTGATTGATTTTTTTGACTTTAAACGCTTTGTAGCATTTCCTCTGTGTTTGGTAACATTCTCCAGCCATGTGTTAGTCCAAGAAAATGTGTGGGTTGGTGTTGGTAGGTTTAGGTGTGGCTGGGTTGGAGGGTTCTCCTTGCCTTAGAGGAGGGGTCATTAGGGAATCAGGAGTTGGGGTTACAGCCTCTGAGTTGCTCATTATCTGACTGCACAGCCTTTAATTTCTGCAGTGCAGGGAGGAGGGGCCACTCTTCCAGCTCCATTGACAGGAGCCTGCAGTTTATGGAAGGGCCCCTGTGGGATAGCGTTTAATACAATGTACTGGGATGATGAGCAACAATAAATGACAAGTAGTAATTTCATAGTTACAGGGAAGGAGTATAGATCTGTCCTGCAGTTAAAATGTTCATAATTTTAATTATCAAATGTTACGTGCAGTCTGCATTTTCAAGGGACAGAAGTGCAGAAACACTTCTGAAGCATAATTCAACATGCTTAAAACAGGTTTTGAGAATTCACCAAGGTGTCTGTCCCTTGCTGTGCAGTCAGCTGGGGGTGTGCCACTCTGTCCTGAGCTGCTGCTGAGCTTCCATGAGGAGTAAGATATTAAAGGTGCTGCTGGCATACAACTCAGACAGACATTTTAAGATGCAGATGAAGATGCATGTATCTGCCTTTTAATGTTTCAATGGAAAATATGCCAAAATCAATGTACAGGGTTATCTTTTCACTTTTCAACTTCAGCTGTGGTGTTCATATGTGCTGTTTTTTGTATTGATTCATTTAAGTGTATCTATCATTGATAGAGTCTAGTTACGAGTTTTGCTTTCCTGCCTTCAATTTCTGTTTAGTAAGAACTGTTTCTGCTATTGCTGAATGCTGGGATTTTGAACAGATAGGAGATACTCATTTAAATTAGAGCCATGCATAGGGGGTTCTTAGCTATGTTACTGGTTTTTCTTTTTTCCATTACAACAGTTCTGGCTGCAGCTGCTTCTGTACAACCCCTTGCAACACAGTGCTTCCAGCTTTCCAACATGTTTAATCCTCAAACGTAAGTGATTTATCATTGTGTGGCATTTGTTGATGACTCTTACATGTGAGAAAGAAATCAGAACGTTACAAGGCTGTGTCTGATGGACTTTGGGTTGGATTTGGTCTGAGTGATATCCCTGTCTTGTTTTTCCTGCCACCCATACAGTGAAGAAGAAGCTGGCTGGGACACAGAAATTAAAGATGATGTGATTGAAGAATGTAACAAACATGGAGGAGTTATCCACATCTATGTAGACAAAAACTCAGCTCAGGTATGCCTGGTTCTGGGGGGACACTGAGCAGATGTTCGCAGTTCTGTTGCTTTATTTTGTCTAGAGGGAGCATTACAAACGGGATTCTTTTCCCTAAACTGAACCTAAATTTCCTGAAGCTACTTTGCAGTTTATGCAGAATGGTGGTGGTCCCCTCCTGTTGTGAATTGTTGTGTGTAACTCCGATGGGGGTATGAGCAGTGTGCTGCTGCTGCTGCTGCTCTTGCAGATGTACCCAGCTGAAGTTCTGTGGCTGAAGAGCAGGGATCATTTCAGGCATTTGGCTTTTCCCTTAAGCTGTACATTTCCCACAAGTCAGCGACTTCAGTTTCCTCTTTCTAGAGAGCCAAGACTTCAGCACAAAGGGCCCTTGCTGCAGCAGAATTGAGGGGTGCAGGAAACATGTGCCTTGTCCCAGGCTTGCGAAAAGTTGTGGTCATTAGTGGTGTTAAAGCCTTGCAGTGGGTAGTCTCAGGGCCTGGAGCTACAACTAACTGAGAGTTCCAGTTTAGTTGTGTGCATCTTAAACAGGTGAATATAACCTTCTTCTCTGTTTGCTGTGTTGACCCAGTTGCCAGACCAGTTAGGCTCTTCCCTGTGCTTAAGCTCTCTGTAAGGTCTGTAAACAGATTTGGCCATCTGGAACCCCCATTTAATGAATTCACAGCCCAGACTGAAGTTCAGTGTTCAGATAGTCTTAACAGACTAATTTCTACGCATGAGACCCTGGCAGTGTCCTGTTGTGTCCCAGGCTGAAACCCACTCTGCTTTGGTGGGATTGTTCTGCCCTGGTGATGCACTTGGCACTCTCTGACCATTACCATCGTTGTGCACCTGAAACCCTTTTCTGTGGGTTACAGAGAGGTTAGGTAGGAGCTGCAGTCTAGTACATAAAACAATGGTCCCTGGCATCTTGCAATCTTCAAGATCACTGCTGTATTGGACTGTTGGGCTGAAGGGAGGCAGAAGCCTTTCCCACAGTGTATGTCTGTCACTGAGACATCATTGTTTTCTGACAGATTAAAAATAGCAACGAACAGCTCAGAACAGCCCCTCAAAAGAAAGCCCAACAACCAAACACAAAACAAAAAATATCACCACACAGCCCCCTCAAAAATGCACTAGCCCTCAGTATACCTCACATATGTTCTGAGCACATGGAGCTGCAATTCTATTCTTCATTAGCAAGTGGATTTAAAAGAAAAAAAACTACAGCTCCTATGTCACGAGTTAATGTTTCATAAAAAATGAAATGTTTTATTACAGTAGCACAGTGTTGACCCAGATACAAAATACCCACTGATACTTAAAAATACTATATTTTAACTGAAGTTTCCACTGTGCTGTTCTGTTTTGCAGGCTTAGATTCCGAGCACGTTCAGGGCTCTGTCCCAAACAGACCTTCATGCTGAGGCTGTCAGGGGTTTGCCACGAGGGTGTGATTTGTTGTGGAGGAAAGGGTTGCAATCCCAGCTCAGTGCGTGGCTCCTGTACTGCCCCTGTCTGCACTGGGGTGGAAAGGAAAACCACGGCTTTGTAGTGCTGAACCTTATCTTGGGGTTTAAGGACCTTGGGTGCCTTTGCAGGAGGAGACAGAGAGTGGAGCTGTGTGTGTTAGTTGCTTAGTGCCTTAATCACCAGCCTCTGAGCTCAGGTTCACCTCCTGAGAAGGGAATGAGCTAGGTCACAGTGGGAAGAGTTAGTACAGGATGGCAAAGGCTGCTGGAGTGGGAAGTCTGTTTCTTAATACAGAGGGACTCTGTTTCTTAATATATTATTTTCCTGAAAAACTTCTTTCAATTAGAATCTGATCTGGTTCAGGAATTACTGATGGTGGTCTATTTTTAAGCAGGCAGCCAGAAAAATGCCACATGTTACTGTGGGCATCCATGTGTCTTGGAGTTGTTGGATGTGACTATTGCAGTTCTCTGGATTAGGGAGGCACAGTGCTTGATTTGCAGATGGGAAATTCCAGGTATCTCTGGCACAGTTCAAAGATGAGTCTGTCATTCACCTTGGGGAGCATCTCAGACTTCCTGCCCTGCTGGGATGGGGTTTTCCCTTTGCTTCAGTCCTTGTGCAAGTGAAGACAGACAGATGCTAAAGTTCATGTAGAACTTTCACAGTTATCAGTCTCCCTTGTAGTGCTGCATGTCCTTCCTGGCCCGGGGAACGGGGAGCGCTTGGTCCTTGCGGCATTGGGCTGGGAGCTTGGATCCGGAAGAGAGGTGTCTGTGGTTGAGGTTGGTGCCTCACAGCCCCTGGTGGCCGCCCTGCCGTGGGGGCAGCCACACCCCTTGGGCTGCTCTCTGTCACAGTCTTCAGGGCCCCTCTAGAGGGCTCTCAGGAGCCATCCACGGCTCAGCGAGAGCACATCGAGTGCACGTATTTTGTCTTGCAAGATCCTATTTAGAAAGATGTAGTGGTGCAGTAACTGTTGTGTAGGGTTACGCCTTTTGGGACCACTGCCCCTTCTGTGACTGGGAGATGCCAGCTGGGCAGGGGCGACTGAGAGGGTGGCTGGGGCACAACCCAGGGACGTGGCCCCTCTCCTCACGGGCTGCCCCGTTCTGTCTCGCAGGGCAACGTGTATGTCAAGTGTCCCTCGATTGCCGCTGCCATCGCGGCCGTCAACGCGTTGCATGGGAGGTGGTTTGCAGGTGAGTGCTTCGTGTGCACACTCACATTTAATCAGCCACTGCAGAAATGACCCAATACTGATTTTTTTGTTTTGATCTTGTGCTTAGGTAAAATGATCACAGCAGCATATGTACCTCTTCCAACGTACCACAGCCTTTTCCCAGACTCCATGACTGCAACTCAACTACTGGTTCCTGTTCGACGATGAAGATTAATTTAGTCAGTTTTGTACATAGGTATTTTTTGGAGGAAGATTGAGTTATCTTTTATTTAGATAAAACTAAAGGAAAGGATTTAATGTCATTTTGTGTACACTTCCTGCTACCTTTAAAAATAAAATGAAGTAAGCAGAAATGCAGTGTGTTCATTCTCCCTAACTAGCATTTCCACTGTATACAAAGCTGTTGACTTCTTGTTCTGCCTTGTAATTCTTGTACATTGACTAAGGTGATCCGTAGGAACTGAGAAGTAGCTCATAGATAAGTTCTCTGTAAAAGGCAGATGGGACATAATGACATTTTTAATGTTTCACGAGCCTTTCTTTTAATGCAGTGAAGACATTTTACATTTCACTAAATGTGGGTGATCTGCTCAAGGGTAATATCAGAGAGAGACTGGATGAGGGGACATATTTAGTGTTTTGTACAAAAATATCCAAAAGGCTACTGAAAGCTGACTGCGGACAGCTACTCAGCTTGCTTTGTGCTGAATAATTGGTGAGAATAGAAGGATTGAAGGGTTTTATTTCTTGATGGTAACTTTTGATTAATGTATCTGTAAGTTTCTTTGTAAATACTGTGAGGTGTGTCTAAGTTTCCAAACAAAACGATCTCTGCATTTCCCAATGAGTTTCCACATGTGCAGTGAGGCAGAGCTGATGGATTTCAGCCAAGGCTGAAAAGGGGTAGGAAATACAGAAACGTGTTTTGTTCTGGTTGCATATAATCTTTGCTCTTTTTAAGCTCTGTGAGCTCTGAAATATATTTTTGGGTTACTTCAGTGTGTTTGACAAGACAGCTTGATATTTCTATCAAACAAAGACTTTCATATTGCAACAATCTTTGTAAGAACCACTCAAATAAAATTCTCTTAAAAAGGCTTTCATGAAGCTTTATTTCTCTGCTCTCCCACTGTGGCTTATCAGTGTATGCTGAGGCCTGCAGGCATGAGTGATGTGCAGTGGCAGAGGGCTGGGATAGCACTGCATGCTATCCTGGGTATACCATGGGATACCCCGTGCTTAGAGCACATGCAGGAGCTGGTCCCTGCTGTTCCCAGCCCTCTGTGCACTGTGGCTGTGGTTCTTGAGGAGCTGGGCACATCTCTTGCCCTCCTCAGGCCTGCTGAACATTCATTCCAGAGCCGACTCCCTCCTGCCCACCTCCACTCCCATCCTTGAGTCCTGGGGATGGAAGAATCACTTCCATTGGCTCTTAGTCTGGTTTCTGGAGGGAGTCTGCCCCTGTGCTTTGCCCTTTCTCCCCCTGTCCCAACTCCCTGGCCTTTTTAACCACTAAGAAGAGCTGTGTTTGGCCAAGGTGGAGGGAGCATGGGGCAAGAACGTTGCTCCTGGTGGGGGAAGATGAGGCAGGCAGGGCAGTGATGCTGCTGGGTGTTCACAGAGCATTGTTGGGATGACCTGCTCTCCAGCAGGGCTGTGTGTAGCTGTGCCTGAGCTGCAGTGGGGCAAGGGCCTGTCCTCGGCAATCCAGGAACTGGGAGCAGGTGACTGGAGGGTCCACAAAGGTGGGGAGCAGCCAGGAATATCCTACAGGAGGGTCTTGGGAGTATGTGACAGAGCGGAAAACAAAGCTGCTCTCTAAGTGTGCTTGAGCTTGCTTTTTTTGGTGTCCAGTATTAATCCCCCAGTGCCAGCTTTAGCCTCATGGTAGCAGGCTGAGAATAGGCTTTCAGTGGTGTTTCTGCCTTAAAAATGGGGGGAAAAGGCACTTGTACCATGTCAAGGCTCTGCAGGTGCTGGTTTAGGCAGTGCTGCTGCTCACCTGTCTCCTTACACAGAACAAAGGGAGGAGCGGAAAGAAGCCTTGTTTCAAAAGGCTGGAAGATTTCAACACCAACAATGCTTTCCTAGGTCTGCTGAAGGCAGCACTTTTGGGGCCAGGGAGTGGTGGGAGGGATCCCCTGCTCTCCCAGGGAACACAGAGCACGATGTAGGCCTGCAGATTGCAGCAGAAGGCTGTGTCTGGGAGCACAGCTCCTCCTGGGGTCCCTCACCTGTGAGGGCACCTGTCCTGTGTCACCTGGAACTTGGAATGGGACCAGCTTCAACCCACCTTTTTTGCAAGAGGAGAGAAATTTGATCATCAATCTGAATTAGCCACCTAGTAACCTTCCTAGGCTCAGGAATGCACAAAGGGAGTGGAGCAGCTCCACATCCACACAGGGAATGTGAGCTGTCCAAGTGCCAAAGTGAGAAATGTGTACACTGCACTGACTACACCTGTGAAACAGAAACTTTAATGTAGTACAAAGGATGATTAACCCTCATTGTCCTGGGAGCAAGAGACAGGAGGAAAGTAGAAATCTGGTAAAAACCATGTTTACAACCAGCAGAACATGGAGGGTGGGGCTTTGCTATTTCATGAAGAGCTCTCACTTCCAGGTATCTAAAGATTTTATTATGGTACAGAGAAGGAATGGCTGGTGGGGGCACTCTGGGATAAATCCCAAACTCCAGGTTAGCAGCGTATTCCCATACCAATGGCCATGAATGTCCCAAACGTCCCACCGCTTTGCATCATTGTTTTGCCAACTCCACCCATCAGCTCTCGTCCTCTCATGCCAATCCTGAGGTAAAGAAAACCAGGGAATTACATAGAAGCTGAAACCTGACAGGTCAGACAAGCAGCAGAAAGCATCCGAGACAATCAGCTCCTGGCTACAGATTTAACACTTCTTCGGTCTAAATGTGTGCAGTGGGGCCTCTCCTGCCCCTGCCCCCCGCCAGAGACTGCCTGCAGTGCCCTGTGCTTGAGCTACTGCAGGGGCTCTGAGTGACCCTCACCAATGGCCCATCTGTACTTTATCCTGCACTGGAACCCTCCTGACACACCACCAGCAGCAACAGCTTTGCATCTTGGTGCCCCAAGTACCATTAACATGGGGGGGGGAGGGAAATCATGCTGTCCAAGTGTTTGACTTGCAAGAGAACAAAAAGAGCTGTCTGAGCTATTTGTATTGCCATCCTGTCTGGCTGCAGTGGCAATGTTTTTAATACCAGCAACTTAACTTCCTATTTACTACTGACTGTAGATACAAATATATATTTGAGAGGCCTGAAAGGCCAAGAAGTGTCCAGAGGTGTTTTTATTCTCCAGTTCTCACTTAACCTCGGGTCAGACTGAAAGAAAAAGAACTGTTCTGTCTCAAGAAGCTCCTGTAACGTTTGACTTTTAAGCACTGCAGAGACTTCAGGGTCTAAGGAATTTCATGCGCTTGATTCTTAAAACATGGGATTTTCCTTCAGAAATGGTACAGCAGAACCACTGCAACTGCTTCTTCTAAATACCCTAATTCTTATTTTCTGCCAGCATTGTGTCACTTAAAAAGTCCCTCTGGGAACTTCAAACTCCCATTGGATTACACTCTGTGCCTTTTCCTCCTTTTTTGTCTCATTTACCAAATCACTGCCTGTGTTCAATCACAGGTGAAAAGCAGGAAAGAGTTCTACAAAGTATGACAGAGCTGACTTCAGTGGTTCCTTGTCACGGGTGATGTGCAAAGCCAGTCAGCAGCCCCAGAGCGCGGTGTTTCCATGCTGGCGAGCCCCCGGGGAAGGTGGAATAATGCTCCTCTCTGAGGCACCGCCAGCCCCGTTCTGCCCACGCTCCTGCAGCTCACGCTCGGGGCCGGTTTGGGAACGGCCCCCGTGTAAAGCGAGCGCGACGCAGGCACGGAGGGCCTGCAGAGCACCTGGGAAGCCTCAGAGCCAGGAGGGGCCGCACACGCGTCTGCCCAGGCCACTCCTCCCGGAGCCCACCCTCCGCGGCCTCACCCTCCCGGCCGGCGGCAGGGAAAGGGATGCGGGGCCGCGAGGTCCTGCGAGGCGAGGCGGAGCGGGCCCGGCCGGCAGCAGCCCGGGCCCGGCCCCGCTCCAGCCCTCCCGGTCACCGCCCCCGTGCGGAGCCGCCTCTCCTCGGCCTACCTGAGGCAGGAGAAGGTGCCGAACAGCGCTCCCGCAGCCATGCCCACTGCGCAGCCCATCATGAATCCCATCTTTATTCTGTCAAAGCAGCTGGGCTGCGACTGCCCGTACGGGCCCACGGTCACAGGCATCTGCAAAGGGAAGGACAAACCCCACAGGGATTCACTGCGCTGCGCGAGAGGGCCGCCCCCCCGCGCCGGGCGCTGTGCCGGTGCCCGGGCCCCGGGCCCGCCGCTACGGACCCCGAGGCCGCGCCGGGAGGGCCGGGGGGCCTGCCCCGCCCTGCGCGGCCCCCGCACCTCGCTCGGCCCCGCGCTGCGCCCGCCCCGGACCCGCTTCCGGCGCGCTCCTCACGGCACGGAAGGGGCGAGGCGGCCGCGCGGCCCCGCCCC
>JAWWEU010000053.1:131771-147263 GCA_035583155.1 Acropternis orthonyx | reverse complement strand
CCTGTTCCGCCTGCCCTCAGCCCAAACCCGCTGATCCCCTTCCCCAGAGCTCTCCAGCACCTCATTCCCCAGTCTGTGATACATTCAGGGTTGTCCTGTCCCAAATGTTGAATCCAACACTTGCCCTAACAGTGAGATTAGAGCAGCTGAAATGGCAGAAACCAGTACTTCAGGCCAAGATGCCTCAGGAATTTTGGTTTCCTGGGGCCACAAGTGTGGTGCTGCAGAGATTGGGCTAACCCCTTACTTTATTGTTCTCCTAATCTTAGGTATGGGTCTTTTTAATTTTTTTTGAAGAAATTTGCAGTGGGGTTTTGTCTACTTAACTTTTTATCTCTTTTATGACAGGCTAATCCTTAATACCACTCCTGCTAATGACCAGAAATTCCTTGTGTATTTTATATTAATGCAGATATTTAGACTATTGTACCTGTAGCATAACTTTGTTAGGTACCAGATGTAATCTTTTTGAGACTCAAAGGGGTATTCTTGAAAACATTTTGCTTGTATTTTGCTGTGGTGAATTCGCTGTATGTTTCCTTAACAAATCAAAATTGTATTTCTTTTTAAACAGCAAGTTGCAGATTTAATAGGAGCTGATTCACGGGAAATTATATTTACCAGTGGTGCAACAGAATCTAATAATATGGCAATTAAGGTAAAAGGTTTATGATGTTAAAATTATGCTCTTAAGAACTGTGTGCATCTTTCCACAGTTGAAATGTTTATATGTTGGAGTTGGTAGCAAATACTTGCATTCCTTGTGATCCTCTGCTACCTACGTGGAGGAAATACACAGAGGAATGTTTTGGTGCACAGGACATTTTTTGAGGACAGGGTAAAATACTCAATGTTTATCTTACATGCACCAAATACAGTGTCTTTGCTTATGTAATTTAAATCTTTGCCATGAAATATAACGGACATGCTGATTAGGAACTTTTTTCTGATGAAGACTGTCTTGTGTTTTAACCTTTAGTCTGTGGTTGTTGAGACTTCTTGGTGTATATGACTCCACTGAAAATGTTTTCTAAAAGGTATTTTGCTTAAGGGCATCTATAACTTCTGTCAGTAAACATTTTCAAGGCTTTTTGAGAAACGAGTTGCTTTGAAAAATGAGTGCTGATGGCGATTTGTAGTGTGGATTATGTGCCAGTACCTTTTAGATTCATGACTTTGGGTCAAACAGGAAAGATCCAAATGAACTATATCTAAGTAATGATTTCTTGCTTGCAATCATTTTGTAAAGTGCTGGCTTTCTTCAGTGGTCTAACAGCCATGTTCATGATTGTGCCTGACAGGGTGTTGCAAGGTTCTATAAATCCAGAAAAAAGCATATAATTACTACACAAACAGAGCACAAGTGTGTGTTGGATTCTTGTCGTTCCTTGGAAACGGAAGGTTTTCGGATCACATATCTACCTGTTAAGAAAAATGGGCTCATAGATTTGAAGGTAAGTCGTTACTGACAGACAGAAACTGAAAATAGAAGATTTTCCTTCAAATTGATGCTCAAGAGGAGCTTGTGTCATCTTGTGACCTGTTAGTCACAACTTCTGTCCCTCTGAATCTTTCACCAGGAGCTGGAGGCTGCATTCCAGCCAGATACCAGTTTGGTTTCTGTAATGACTGTGAATAATGAAATAGGAGTAAAGCAGCCAATTCATGACATTGGTAAGTACCCTGTGGCTTCAAGCTGCCAGCTAAGGTTGCTTCTGCTTCATTTTAGTTGATAATTTCATCCACAGCTGGTACTGATGCAAAAGATTAGGTGTAATAGAGTTAAGGAATAAATGATATTATAAATATTTTAAAATAAAAATATCATAAATAATACTGCTGTCCCAAATAAAATTGATTTTAAAACGGAAACAAGAATGAAATTCACTACTTTTATGGTGAGCATTACAGCAATTATAGCCTTGTGTAGATCAGCTACAGTGTTTCCACTTTCATACTGAAATGTAAGATGGATGAAGAAATTGCACAGAATAACGGGCCAGATTATATGCAATAACAGTTTGTTGAGCACTTGTAGTGTTATAGAGGAGAAAGGTGCAGGATATGGGATTGGAGAGGATGGTGAGCACCACCTTTCCCCCCAGTATTGCCATACACAGTCAGGAACCAGCTGTTGGTTCGGAGGCCAAAAGGCCACTGAACAGCCAGGTTTCTGGACCAGGAGGCAGGAGGAGAGTGAGGTAGGCTCTGAGCAGGTAGAGGGAGTGACAGGGAGACCCTGGAGAACCAGGGAGGCTGGAGCAGGGAGGAGGGTGAGCTGGTGCCTCCCTATGCAGCTCCCTGGATACCACAGTGATTTGTTGATAAAGCTTCCCATGAGAGTAACTGAAGGTACCCCCCCCATTCTGTGGTGGTGTCACCCCAGGCAGCCCCCCAGCCCCAGCAGCTGCTCGCTCACTGCCCCACCAGCACGGTCAGGGGGAGAATGGGAAGGGTAAAAGCCAGACAACTCATGAGATAAAAGCAGTTTAGTAGGGAAAGCAAAAAACGTGCACACAAACAAAGCTAAACAAAGAATTAATTCCCTGCTTCCCGTGATTGGGCAGGTGTTCAGCCCCTCCAGGAGAGCAGGGCCCCATCCCACAGAACGGTGACTTGTGAAGGGAAACACCATCACTCCAAATGTTGCCCCCTAAGTTCCTTTTTCCCCCCAGCTTTATATGCTGAGCATGATGTCATATGGTTATGGAACATCCCTCTGGTTGGTTTGGGCCACCTGTCCCGGCTGTGTCCCCTCTCAGCCTCCCACACACCCCCAGCTTGCTTTCCATGTGGCAGTACAAAAGCAGAAAAGGCCTTGGCTCCTGTGTACGCCCTGCTCAGCAATAACAACAACATCACTTTATTATCAACCCTGTGTTCAGCACAAAGCCAAACACAGCCCCATACCAGCCACCGTGAAGAAAGTGAATTCTACCCCAGCCAAAACCATCACACCTTCATGTTCAAGATGTACTTTCATAAGATGTTTGCATTTTTAGGCAGTATTTTGGCTTTGGCTCTGCCCTGAAGTTCACGCTGTGCAGGGTGTTTTCTTAGTCTGTGGCAGGTATCTTGTGCAGCTGGTTTTCCTGTTGCTTAGCTGCTGCCTATATTTTTTGTCTTCATTAAGCTCAAAGCAGCATTTTCCTGAAGGCTTTTCAAGGTTCTGTTTCTTCCGTGACAAGCATTTGACCATCAGTGAGTTGCTTATAGGCCTGAGGACTCTTATTTTCCTCCAGTTCTTTTATTGCCAAGGCCATTACGGTGGTCCCACACTTAAATGCCAGAGTTGGCTGTGCCAGCTCCAGTTCCTGCAGGATATTCTCACAACATTTTGGTAACAGGTCGCATGGGCCAGGCCTGGGCCTTGCACAGGGAACCTGAGGCCCTGTTAGTGTGTTAGGCCTGTAGCCTGATACTGCTGATCTTGCTGAAACACAGGAGGACAGCTTATCCTGTAAAGGGTGATGCTGAACCTCCCGTGCAGAGGAGAAGTCTGCGATGCAGCTGTGCTCAGTGTGGATTCTGGGGAAGATGAGTTGTGAGTTTTTTGATGACAAAAATAAATCCTATGTAAGTTCACTGCCCATGAACAATGTGTTATTTTGTTCCTTAGTGTATTTTAGGTCTGGATATGAAAACGTTGGTGACAGGCTTGAGTGACTTCAGGTGTTAATAACGAGCATGTGTGAGGACTGGTGACAATTCTGAGAATATTTTCAAGGCTGAGTGTGGCAAAACTTGGAGGGTAGAGGAAATGACATAAAAATGCTTGGCAAATATAAACTTGAAAGTAAGGCTAGCTTGTATTGGACTGGTGTTGAGAAGAAAAAGAATCAAGAAAAAAACCAATTTTATCCAGCTGTGAAGTCTTCTCTGTGTGGAAACTTAGAGGTCTCATGCAGCCATTTGTTATTATACTTGGTAGGTGTGAGTTTGGAAACAATCTCAATTCTTAACAGCAGTAGACTTTCTAACTTTCAACTGAAGAAATTCACCATAGTCTTTCCTGTCCAAACGTGTGCCAAGGCATCAGCTACAGTAGCCCCTGCAGAGCTTTAGCCACCTCACTGTAAAAGAAACATAACAGTCCCCATTTCTTCCTTTGTCACCTCAGAACTAACTGGTCCTTGCTGTTGGTTTAGATTTGCTGATGCCTTAGATGCATTGTTGGAATCATTGGGATCATAGCAATTGGAGAAGATAATGTGGGTTTGCCTTGGTGTTCTATTGCAGGTGAGATCTGCCGTGCACGTAAGGTTTTCTTCCACACGGATGCTGCACAAGCAATTGGTAAAATTCCTATGGATGTCAACAACATGAAAATTGATCTGATGAGCATCAGCGGCCATAAAATTTATGGGCCCAAAGGTACTCACTGAAGTGTTGGGTAGGGAATTGTTTCCATGCCTATCTTAAGCTGACTACACAAAGGATGAAGTCAAAGCTGTGGTAGTGACAAGTTACTTAAGCTGTAGAAAACTGTTCTAAGACTGGCGTTGGATGGACTTTGGAGTAGCTCAGGCACTGCTACCAGCTTGGAGCTGCAGTAAGTGGGTCTTAAGTGCTGATGGTTTGAGGTGGCTTCACTGAGGGAAGAAGTGGGGGATGTACAATAGTGGCAGCATTAGAGCAGTGTCTTTTCAGGGGCTGTGTGCTTGGTGTGAAGCAGAACTGATGCTGATATGGCTGAAATGAAATCACTGGGTTACAGGGCAAAGTTTAGACACAAGTGTGACTTGCAATGAGGAGATCAAAAGGTAACTGGAAAGTTTAAATTCTCAGTGATTTTGTTGGTTTTCTACTTCCAGTGGTTTCTTTCCCACAACTCCATTTGTGCATCTTCTTACAGAATGGGGTTTAAAATCCAACTGTGGATTTTCTAGCTGATTCCCAAATACTAAAAAGTCCAGCTATTATTACTGTCATGGTCCATTTAGTTTGTGACAGTGGGTGTAGAAAGCCAGAAATCACATTTGCTGTATTCTATATTCAGAAACAAAAGGCAAATTTGTTATTTTGCAATATGTCTTCTTTTTCTGTACAAGCTCTCCTGAGAGCTGAAGACATTATCTCTGGACAAGGACTCAGTTTTCAACCAGTAGCTTTGAACAGATGACAGATGTAAATTTTCACAATTTACTATGGCTGGAATTTGCAATTGTTCTTCCCGTGTGACAATCACTCATTTAGGTGTACCAGGGCATATGAAGACATGAAAATTGGGTTTCTAGGTGAGGAGAGTAGAGGGTGAAATTGACTCGCTGGCAAAACTGGCTCATCTAACCTGCCCACTGGAAATTGCTACCACTGATGAGTCTTCCTAATGAGAAGAAAGTGAGAAGACTCCTGGGACTGGTGCTGGTGTGGTAATCCAGGGAAAGGGGTTGGAAGTAAAGAAGGGAACTTCATCAGAGAATGACATATCTGCACACATAAAAACTTCATTGCAAAGGGAAGAACTTCAGCTGTGCATGGGAATTGTGGGAAGGAGGGGAAGTGGTGAGTCCTTGGGTGGCTGAAGCGCAGTGGAAGAAGCTGAGCTCCCATGGCTGAAGCTCTGGGAGCCTGGATGTGAGCAGTGGCAACAAACACCATGTCCTAGAAAATAATACAATTCTGTACTTGTTTACTATATTTTTCTCCAGTTAAGTGTTCAAATGCTGTGGAAATCGGGAGTATGACCAAACCTTGGGGTCCCTGTCCATAGTTCCAGAACTGTGGGCATACAGTAAAACAGCTTTCCTTGTTTCCAAGGGGTTGGTGCTCTGTACGTTCGCCGCCGACCACGTGTCAGGCTGGAGCCCCTGCAGAGTGGGGGAGGCCAGGAGAGAGGACTGCGCTCTGGGACTGTGCCCACACCTCTAGCAGTGGGTCTGGGGGCAGCCTGTGAGGTGGCACAGCAAGAGATGGAGGTATGTGCGAGAAGCTACTTGCCCCGGGTTCCAGAAAATAATGTAACAGCCCCACTTAGGTCTTGGATTCCTTAGGTCTCTCTGTGTCCATGTGCCTGAATTACATTTGGTTCTCACGCTTTAACATTAAGTGAGCGTTTTGAGAACTTCAAGGATGTGTTTGGGTAATTGGAAGTTCTTTCTAAAGTTTCTTTTTTCTTGAAGTGGCTTGAGTCGTGGTTTTCTTTAACAGGACTACAGTTAACAGTTAATAGTGAAATATGGCTTCATGTGCTTTTATTCACTTCACACATGTATTAGCAGCATCTCCGAAATGAGTAAAAGTTTACTGCAGCTTTGCAACTAAGAAGTTATTTTCTTTTTTCCTAGCTTGGACAATAAGTTCATTTGCTAGGTCTGGTGTCTAAGACTTTGTGGGCTGCTGCATTGGTTTGTGGACACCAATGCCTTCCATACAGCTGTAATGTAAAAATCCTTAAATACAGTGCCAGTGGGATGCATAGGCCAGATATGTGCATGCGTAGGATCATGCTTCTTCCCAGGAGACAGGCAGAATTCCACCATCAGAGCTGGGTGGTTATGGAAGCTGAGCTAGAGTGCCTGCAGAGTCCAAATTCTGTGCAAGCCTTAGTTCTGGATTCTTTTCCTTGCCTGGCAGGGTTCTGGCATTTCTAAATCAACTTGTAGCCTGGTTTCCTTCTAAAGCTTTTTCAAGTGTGAAAACAAGCATGAATTGCATGTGCTTGTGGCTGGGTCTGTGTGCTAGGGCTGATCCCAAACGTTACTGCTGCCTTGGTGTAAATGACCTCATTTTTCAGCCTAGAACAAGACGCTGCACATGGGCAGTTCTCATTTTGCAGGTTACTTATGGTAAAAGCTGAGTTCATAGTAATTTGTGAGGATGTGTCTGGTACAGTTGGAGAGGCTCCTGGGAAATAAGGGGCACTTGCTGTAATAGGTGCCCTTTCTTGTGGTGCAAAATGCATCATCTTTTGCATTGCTTAACTTGTCTTTCAACACAAAGAACTCAGTGCTTTTATGAAAGCCAATTTGGCAGCTTGTATATGTAGATCTTTCTGCATAGTCTGGAACACGTTTGAAGACTGAGGTACCTAGGAGCCAAGTGGTTACTCTCTTTTGAAACAGTCTCTAGAGCGGGCAAAGTCTGAGAGCTTAAGTTTCAGCTGTGTTTTCTCTCTTGTCTGGCCAAACCCAGTTGCTTAAGTCTGCTCGTAGTTGGTGACACAAAGCAGTTTGAGGGAGGTCAGACTGCACACTCTTTGTTATTTGGGTCTGTTCTGGTTTCTTTGTCAGTATGACCATAAGCGAATCTCACAACTGGCCGAACGACTGGTTACAAAAATAATGAGTGAAGTTCCTGACGTGGTAATGAATGGAGATCGGGAGCATCGCTACCCAGGTAACTGGAGCCCATCAGAGCTGCCTGGTGCCTCAGGGACCATGGCCATGGCTCAGTAATGCACTGGAGCCACACATGGTGCAGGTCCTGCCACGCAGGGGAGGATTTGCCGGAGATGTCAGTTGATGGATTTTTTTTTCCCCCCCTATTTCGTTTGTATGTAGGATGCATCAATTTATCTTTTGCATACGTAGAAGGGGAGAGTCTTCTGATGGCTCTGAAAGATGTGGCTCTATCTTCAGGAAGGTAGGTGGAATGTTATGGGAAGGATAGCAGTATATTTTTGGAGAGAAAATAACATCTGCAGATGCAGGTAAATGCTAAGGAGTGATCTCTTCTGTGCCTTATATTTGTATATTCAGTTAATGAGTCAGCCTGGCATTGATTGCATTCTAAGGTGGTGTTTAAGGGACGCATTTCAACTGAAGGTCAAATCCTGAAAGAAAAAACCCCAAACCAAACAAAACCAACCAAACAAAAAACCCAAACAAAAAGCACCTCCCAACCCATGAAAAAAAACCCTACAAATTCCTACCTGCCAGCCCTGCAGACTGGTTACCTGAGTAGCCTTGACTTGTACTGGTGACACTTTCGTTCTAAAGGCCACGAGCATTTGAGCAGCTCCTGTCCTTCAGCACGATTTAACTGCAGTCTGGTGAGGCTGGGCAAGTCTCTGAATTAAATCAGCTCATTAGTCCTTGTGTTAAGTGTAAGAGCAGAAGGAAAATGACATGTGCTGTGCCTTTATGGAGCTCTGCTGACTACAGGAGTGATGAGTAAGTTTCTGTTACCAAGGCAGTCCTGATGTTTATGATGAAATGAATGGAGTGTAAGGATGCCCCCCTCCTTCCCTCCCCTTTGAGAACTAAGTGGTCAGCATATCCTGTTTAGAAACAGGTTTCCACTATCAACAGGCAGAACAAGTCTCCACGTGACTGTCTCCAAAGCCACACACTTGTGTAATGTGGAGATCTCTCCTGAGTCTCTGCTTTGTGCACCAGGGAGCTGTGAACAGCTCTGATTTGTGCTGCATGTTGCTACCTGTAAAAACTGAGTCACAGTAAGTTACCAGTTTTCCTACTGCTTCAAGGTGAAAGTTTTCCCTACTGGCAACTGTAACTGGATCATCTTGCTCTGGATTCCTCTGTGCACTGTTTTTCATTTATTTGTTCTGCTGCCAAACAGTAGCTTGTGAAGTCTTTTTTTTCCCTTGTATTCCTGGTGTGTTACCTTCTCTGGATAGTTCTGTCTTGGCTCCTTTGTCTTTTTTTCACAGCCTTTACTTCAGCTACCTCCTAATCTGCATTCGCCCTGCCTCTGTGTGGCATTGTGTTTATTCTTGCTGCACTATTTGTGTACTCTCTCCTCACCTTATGCTCCTATTTTATTACCCCCATTTCCCTTTAATGTCTGCTCCTTCTATTCTTTTTTCTTCAGCAGCAGAAATACCACTTTTCTTGTGTGTATTCATGGTGGTTTCTAAGAGGCCAGGGAAGCTGATACAGGTTGTTGTAAAGAGTCATAGTAACAAGAAACATCTGGAAGTGACCTTTTCTTTGTTGGAGGAGATTAGTGCAGTGTCATTTCAGTGTAGCATCGGCTCATGAACAAAAGTCTGACGCTTCCCTGCCCTCCCTTTCCCAGTGCTTGCACATCAGCCTCTCTGGAGCCGTCCTATGTTTTGCGGGCAATTGGAACAGATGAAGACTTGGCTCACTCCTCTATAAGGTGTGTGGAGTGATCTGCCCTTATGTTTCCACATATTTTTGTGTTCTGATAAAAGTAGATGGTGGATTTGTTCCACCTCTCCATATGCACATTGTTTTGGTCCTTAATGGTTTTCCTCTGATTTAGGTTTGGCATTGGCCGTTTCACTACAGAAGAAGAAGTGGATTATACAGTGCAGAAGTGCATACAGCACGTGAAGAGGCTAAGGGAAATGAGGTGAGACATCTTCTTGCTGAACACAAAGACTTCTTAGGTGTCATGGGAAGAGCTGGATCTAGTTGAAAGTAATAGTTTGCTTCAAAAATCTGGTGGTGTTCCTGTCTGTCAGCAAGCAGTGTCCCCAGAGTGGGTGATGGGTTTGATTTTAACAGTAGTGACAAATTTTTAAGGAAACAAACCTGAAACTCAACCTTTTCACAGATCCTGCCTTTGTCAGAGAAAGAATATGAGTAGGGCAAGAATGTAGGGCAGTATCTGGAAAGTTCTAAGGCAGAGATGGTATTACTGAATTAATGTATTGATAAGTTGGTTTATTCTGGTGAAACTGAAAGACTCGTGACTCAACTGGACAGTGAAAATGTGAGGGTTCAGTCTCAGAGACACCAGTGCTTTACGCTGAAAGTGGGAGCAGGAAATGAGGTGGAGCAGCTGCCCTCTCACCTCTTGTATTTTGGCCTGAGGACACAGTTTGAGGGTTGATCACCTGAATCTCACTGACCTCCAGGAGAGGAAGATAGGTAAATAGGTTTCTTGTGTAATTGATAAAATTGTCTGGTTGTTGTTGTTCATGTCCTGTGCATTTTAGCTAGCCCTCATTTTTCTTCTTTCTTTACAGCCCTCTCTGGGAAATGGTGCAGGATGGAATTGACCTCAAAAGCATTAAATGGACTCAGCACTGAGAAAATGTTGCTATCCATGGACTAGATGTGGATTAAAATGTATTTTTTGTACATTCTTGAGCAAATTATGCAGCACTTCTGTTTTCTGACATTTGCAGTTTGATGGGAGAACTGTGTTTTCTGATCACAAAGTCTAAGAAGCCAAAAATGAAAGTAGTCTTTATCATGGAGGAAGACAGGCTGATCCAACACCCACTGCATTTCTGTTGACACACAGAAATGTATGCTAAAATGCAATTTATTTGGAATTGTATTTTCTGAGAAGATTAAATCAGCATGTTACTCCCAGGCCAGTGTAATCCTGGCCAGGGGTTGTTGCCTCTCAGTGTAACTCACCCCAAGTCGTTGTGTTTGCAGCGCAGATCTGGTGCCAGTTTGCTGTGTGTGAGGTGGGTGCCCTGCAGCAGCAGCTGGGCTTTGCCTCTCCTTGTCCTGTACAGCTAGAAGTTCCAGATAGGAAGATGCTTGCCATCTCTAGAGGAAAGGGATGCCTCCCTGAGGCAATGTGCCTTCACAGATAAGTTGTATGTGCAGTTAAGAACAATTTTTTTTCTGAAATGGAGTATTTTTGGCTCTTTTTTTCTTGGTTTTATCTTTTTTGTGTGTGCATGCATTAATGCAAAAGATCATTCTCTGCTCTCCAGAGCTTATGACACAGTCATGATGCACTTTGCTGACTCCTTCATTGGGCTCTTTCCATGCAGTTTTTTCTAAGTAAAGAAAGAAAACTGAAATGACTGGAGGAGCAGATAGGCAGAACATGTCAGCTTCAGTGGCAGCACCAGTTTGGTGGGAGCAGGAGTGGTGGAGGTGGTGGGGAGAGGAGATACAGTGCAATGCATTAAGTTTGGGGTTTGTGCAGTTTTTGTTATTTTTCTCCCCTTGTCATGAGTCCTTTGCTGTTACTTGGTTTGCCTGTGGGCCCTTGGCTTCTGTCAGTGCAGGGAGTCGTGCCCAGCTGAGCCCGTGTATTTTGTCTGGAGATAAGAATGGGTGGCTCTGGAATTTTCTCTGTCTCACAGACTGTGCTGTCTGACTTAGAGACTTGCATGGGAATCCATTCCCTGCACATGCTGGAGGAAGTGTCTGTTAAAAAAGATTGGATGAGATTAATTCATAGCATAGCAATTTCTCCTTTCTTACCTTTGGTGATCTTTCCAGTAGGAAACTGAGCCCTGTATGACAAAGTGCCTTTCTTTGAGTGCATCAGCAAACAGCTCTCAAATTAGTTGTGTTGATTGATGGATGCTGTGTTAGCTGCTGAATTTGATATACCCCATACACAGTACGTACACCTTCACTTGGGGATGGAATCTACCTCGAGGGTCAACTGTGTCGTGTAAAAGCCAGAGCTGAGTCTCAACAAGGTGGATTGTGTTACAGAAGCTTGTGCTTTTTTTTGTTACTAAGGACAGATTTATTTGTTTGTAATGCAAAGCTAATCCTCTGTTGTTCTGTTTGAAATTATTAGCTTTAGCAGTTTTACTGTAGTAGTGCTGGCATCTTGCATTTCATCACAATATTTTTAAAACTACCATATCCATAAGTAGGTTTTAGCAGTGTTGTATGTACTCTCTTTTATCCTTGGACCAGACTTATTTTCTGAATTAAGCATGTGATAATGCTTTCCCAGCATGTTTTAGAACTGTATGTTTATGAAATTGTTCTTTGTCTTTCAAGAATGATAAAACATTATAGGTAAGGCTTAAACTTGCCTACTGTCGGTCTTTTTGGATCCACCCTTCTGGGTGAACCATGCAGCACCATCAGTAAGTTGCTAAATTGCAGCTTTCATTGGGGAATAGAGAAAGATAAACTCCTGACTTTCTGCAAACACTGTTAGAAGTTCACTGTCATCAAGATTAGTTTTGACTTTTGAAGTCAGACTTCAAAAATTTCACAACCTCTGTGCCTGATCGGGGCTAATTTTTTTAAAAACTCAAATAGCTTAAACTGTGACTATTTTGAGTAAAGGGAGCCCCTAATCTTGAAGATTCTGGCCACTTCTTATGTGCTAACATCTAAAATGGAAATTCTACACGTAAAGGTTTGGGAAACTCATTCATACTGGTAGCAACTATTTATTTGAAAATGTTTATAGGATAAGATGAGGAAAAATGGATAGTGGAGATACTTTTCTCCATGACATAAAGTAGTAACGGCAAGGATGAACATCTGGTTGTACCCCTCTGAATGCAGTTAAAGCCCTTGGGGGGGTGAATCTCAGTCCGTCCCACTCTTACCAGTTTGATGGCAGTGCCTGTGACCAGAGGGTTGGAATGGAAGGATACAGGCTCTTTAGGAAGGACAAGCAGGGGAGAAGAGGAAGCAATGTTGCTCTCTGTGTCTGACCAGTTGGGGTGCATGGAGCTCCACCCTGGGATGGATGAGGAGCTGGCTAAGAGTTTAGGAGTTGGATTAAAGGGAGGGCAGGGATTGGTGACATCACCTCTCAGAGATAGGTGGGAATCTGCTACAGGCCACCTGACCAGGAAGGCTGAGCCCTCTACAGGCAAGCTCAGAAGTGATGCATCCCAATGAAGAGGAAGTCAGGCTTCACCAGGAGGCCTGTGTGGATGAACAAGCAGCTCCTGGACAAACTCCAGCACAAAAACGAAGGATGCAAAAGGTGGAAGCAAAGACAATTAGCCTGGGAGGAGTACGGAGAGATTGTCCAACCACGCAGAAATAAGGTTAGGAAAGCTAAAGCCCTGAGGGGATTAAATCTTTGCACAGACATCAAGGGCAGTAAGAAAAGCTTCTATAGGTACATAATTGATAAATGAAGACAAGGGAAAATGGTCCTCTCCAGAACAAAGCAGAAGGTATGTTTTAGTGGGAGGTGGATAGGGCTGAGATATTCAAAGACTTTTGCTTTGGTCTTCACTGGCAAGTGCTTCAGCCACCCCACCCGAGTCACAGCAGGCAGAGGCAGGGATGGGGAGTATGAAGAACCACGTCCTGCAGGAGAAAATCAAGACCTGCTAAGGAACCTGAAGCTGCACAAGTCCATGGGACCTGATGACCTGCATCTGCGGGTGCTGAAGGAACTGGCAGAGGAAGAGGCTAAGCACTATCATTCAGTTTGGAATTGTGGTAGTTCAGTGAAGTTTTCATTGACTGGAAAATGGAAAACATAATCCCCCGTTTTAAAAAGGGTATAAACGAAGCCCTGGGGAATTAAACCTGCCAGACTGACTGGCTGGCAATTCTGTCTCTGCTATGATGTTAGTCCTGGGCCAACTGTTCCCAAGTTGTTTCTGCTAACATGTGTGCCCTATGCTTCAAAATGATACAGTTTCCTAATGCTGAGTCCCGAAAAGCTGGCCTAGGAGTTCTCTTCTCTAGTATTGACAGCTTTGATGATATTTTGGGCTGGTGAATGAGGTCTTGCACTGCAAGGAAGCCAATGCCAGTTTTTGAAATAGACAAGCTGAGTGGCAGGGAGGACTGATCCCTCTGACTGCTGATGATCCTCTGATCCCTCCAAATCAGAGTCACAAAAAAAGGCTGGTACAAGATGCTCTTATAAGAAGCAAATCTCATGCTAATGAGCAATCAGAGTGGTTCTGTACTGAGCAGGCATAGTAAAACCAACCAGGAGTTTGATTCTAAAGAGCAACTACACCAGATCAATAATGGGCATCATAGGTGACTGACAGGTTTTAAGTAGAAATGGGGATGAGAAATGCAGAGGGTATTTCTGAGAGGCACCTGTGAGCTTTACTTTAAAATGTCCTGTGTAAATTTGCTTTCCCTAGTTGCACACCTCATACCTTTCTTCAGTTTTGGCTTAGGTGGAGGAGACATTAGTGTTCTCCCAGTGGTTTCCTGCTACCCAATAAAGGCAAATCCTGTTCTTTCCCAATGCATTTTTTCTCTGCCTGCCTTCCCCCACATGCAGGTTACAGGCATCACATTGGACATGGTTATTCATGATCCCTGTCCTTTAACTTTCTATCAGTGTTTTGCTTTCCACAGACACTTTCCTCCTGGTGTTGGCAACTAACTGCATCATACTCTTCTTTGGTGCCCTTGGCCATGCTCCTAATACTAATACTAGTAGCAATACGACTCCAGGATTTCATTCCCTCTCATCTACTCTACAGCAAATCTGCTTCTCTTAATCTTGAGTCAACTAGGCATTCTTTCCCCATGAAAATTTGGGTATGGCTGAGAAGGCAGCTGGAGACTTGTTGGTACAGTCAGTTACAGGCATCTATTCAAGGCTTTGCTCTGAGGTGCAGCACAGACCAGAACACTTGAGGTGCGAGGACGTGTGCTGGGCTGCAGCGGCAGGCCAGGGCATCAGGATTTGCTCTTCAGTGTGCCTTCATGGAGGCTGTAAGACAAAGTCTAGAGGCCCACTGAGGACTAGGAGTTTGGTCCTGTGGGTTTTCTTCTGGTGGTCCACACAGCAAACGTCACGAGTCTCCTCATCAGACTTTATCTGAGCAACAAAAAGTGACATGGTGACTCATCACAAGCTGAAAAGTCCTAGTTTCCTTCTGAGCTGGGACATTCCAGCCTCTCCGTTCCCCACACCTTCTCCACACTGCGGGGGGGCTGGCGCAGCTCGGGAAGGGCCGAGCCCTGAGCTGCAGCTGCTCCTGCCACCCCTTGCTGTAACCCTAAATACCAGGGAGAATACAGAGTATGGACAATCGGGGGTAACAGGGAGAAGATAAGCAAGTCTGGGGCGTTCCGTGGGACGGGGTGAGAGTGGTAAGGCAGAATTTGGGAGTGGGAAGAGGGAATACACAGGGAAACGAGTGCTGGAACAGGGGGTTATCGCGGTGCTGGGCAGCCCCGCGCCGTGTCCCTGTGCCTCGGGAGAGCACACCCACCACAGCCTGGCCCTGGCTTCTGCTGAGGGGTGGAAAATGACAAAATCAACTGATTTGCTGCCCCGCCGCCCCCGATTTGCTGCAAAGGGGGGGCAGCGGTTTATTTGTATCCACGGGAAGGGCCGGTGTTGCAGCGCCCGTGCCCGCCGTGCCTCCGCCGCTGCCGGCCTGGGTACGGGGCCCTGCTCGGCCGGGCCCAGCACAAACACACCACGGGGCAGCTCCCATTCCGGATCCGCAACTTCCTCCCGAGTGAGGAATTCAGGGACAGCCGCTCCCAGCGCTCCCTCCCGGCGCTGAGGGCCCGCCCCGCCCTGCGCATGCGCCCCCCACCCCCCCCGCTCGCCCCGCCCCCCGCGGCGCCGCAGCGCGGCGGCCATTTTGTGCGGCTGCGGTGGGTGCGCGGGGCTCGGCGCGCCGCGGGCCCGGGCGGGGCGGCTCCGTTCTAACCCTTTTTCCCCGTGCAGATCCCTCGGTAAGAGCGCGGCGGGGCCCGGGCGGGCCGGGCCGCCTGCTCCGCCCCGCGCTGCGGGCCCGCGGTGCGGCGGTGCGGCGCGGGGAGGGAGGCCGGGCGGGCGGGCGAGCGCGTCCCCCGCGCACAAAGGGCCGGGCCGGGCCGGGCCGGGCCGGGCGGCGCCTCCTCCGCCTTCTCCTCCTCCTCCTCCTCCCGGCCGCGGGCC
>JAWWEU010000053.1:92821-131472 GCA_035583155.1 Acropternis orthonyx | reverse complement strand
TGTCGGGGCGCTCGGCGGGGATTGGAGGGGCCCGCGGCGGGGCCGGGCCGGGGGCGCTCGGCGGGGCGGCCGCGCCTCCCCCGGCCCCGGGGGATGTAGCGGGGCAAACGCTCCGCCTTTGGCGGGGAAGAAGGTGCCCGGTGCCTGCGGCGCTGCCCCCGCTCGCTCGCGCTGCCCTGTAAGCCCAGTGGAGTTGCCCGTGCAGTAGCGAAACGCTCTCCTCTGCCAGTGAAGATCAGCTCTGTGAAATAGAAACAAGAAACAGGCAAGCAACAACAACAAAAAAATCCAACCCCAAACAAAAAAACAACCTAAACCCACCTCTCCCAAAAGAAAAGCCCAAAGTAGGTGGGTCCCAGAAGTACACAGTGTTGAGTTTTCTTTTGGAAAAGACCTCATGGCTCTGGTTTTACTTACTTATTATTCTTAGTGGTTCGCTTCCCCCCCTTGATGTGCTGGGGGTTAGGCAGAAAACGCAGCCGGTTGTTTCCTTGCTGGATTCCCGTCCAGGTTGTTTCCATCGGTGGCTTTGTGGCCGGTGGGTGCTCGTGCTCGTTCAGCTGCCAGGGCGTTGTGGAGTCCCGGGAAGGCTCCCTGAGCTGTGGTGTCCACGTTGTACGGCAACCCCTGTGGGTCCGGCCGTGGCTTGCCTGGGCATTGTGCTCTTGTGCATTCGGTGCCTTGGAAAGGATGTGTTCACCTACAGGAGCCGCGGATGGTTTTATTTGAAGTCGAGAGATTTGGTCCTTGCAAAGAAAAGCGGATGGGTGCTTGGTGGAAAGGTTAAACACAGCAGAGTGGAGTTTTGCACCTTTTCGGAATGCTGCCTGGTTTTGTTCGTGTTGCCTTAGTCCACTGCCAATCTCCTTCTTGTTTTCAGTGTTGTGAAGAGTAACATATGCAACACCGTGGTTGCTGTACTGGAAACACATGTAATGATTTGGGTTTTTCTTCCGAATGGAAAGTTCCTTGTGCATGAGAGATTTATCTGCTTCTTGAAGCAGATGTGTTTTTGCATGAAACTGTTTTTCAGGTGATTACATTTCTCTCTTTCTTTGTAAATTGCTGCTTGACTGCTATAGATGAAAGTTTATAGTTGAATCTTTCTAATGTAGGATTGCATGTTTCTCTTAAAGGTCTAATAAAAAAAAAAGCCTTATTTTCCTAAATGCATTTGCCATTTTAATATAAGTCTGTAGAGTGTAGTTGTGTCTTTCTCACTTGTAAGTCTGTTGTTTGTGTCCTGGAAGATGTGTGAATATCTGTGTTTGTTTTAATTCCCCGTTAGGGAGTTCGTGGAGGATTTGTTAGTACTTCTTGCTCCAAGTTCACTTTGGTAGTGATGCTTAACAGTTGAAACCAGCTTGTTTGGCCTGTGTGAGGAGGAGGCAGTTGTCTATTCTTGGTGAGATTCATTCCTGGGTGGTTTTCCAAAGAATCACCATTTTAGTGTGAGATGGTGTACTAAGCAATGAAATAGCAAGGATTTTCCATCCCATCTTTAAATACAAAATACGTGTTTTGCCACTTAAAATGTTGGGCTTTTTTGTTGAGTTGTAATCCTGGGAAGGTGATTTTTATACAGGGAGGAAAAAAATGGGCATTTTATCAGGATTTGGATAATGAAATGGCAGGTTACAACTGAAAATATGGTGTCTTGTGCGATGTGCTCTGTGGAGGTGACTGCCTAGAGATGGCTGTGAAATGTCACTTTCACCAGCTTGTGTGACTCTTGAAGAATTCTTTACCTGCAGCTCCAGGGAGGTTTTCTGAGGTATAGCTTAGTGCTTTGTTTGAGTAAGAAGATGCACAGTTGGAGGAAGGAATATCGTTATTGATGGAGAAGGGATTGGTTCATATTCAGGGTCTTTGAGTATTAATTCTCGTTCTTTGCCTTTCAAAGAGACATTTGTTCATTTGTTGGTCATGGGAAAATTTAAAAGACTCTTTGAATGCTTTCTGGTTCTTTTTATATTCTTTGTGGAAGACATACTCATGTCTTGAAAACATACAAAAGCTCTGCAATGCAATTGCCAACAAGTCATACAGGGAGGAGGTATAGCCAGTGCACCCTCATGGTTCCTGTACGTTGATGTGCCTTGTGGTGGTCGCAGGTTTGAACTTTCTATGTATACAGTTCTTTGTGGACTGTTACCGCTGTTGTGTTGCCTGCATTGATTTTTGCCTCCATTTATTCTTTATTGCAGTCTAAAAGTTGGTTTTAATTGGTTGCCCACAGGATTGGCTTGGCTTCTACTACTTGTTAAGAAAAAAACATCTGTCTTTGCAGGTAAGAGCCTTTGAATTGAAGACTTCTTTATATGCATATTGAGTATATCCTAAGAAATACCTGAAGCTTTTGGAATCTGAATTTGTATCAAAAGACCTGGGTCAAATAATCTATAGCTTGTCTCTTTACTTTGACTTACTCTTTGATGGTGGTTTTGGCAACGATTTTCTTGTAAACAGAATTTTCCGCCAAACTAACGTTTTGTTGTGTTGCATCAGCATGTGGTAGTCTGGAACACTCTCCCAGTTATTTTGCACTGTTGAAAAATGCAGTTACTTTGCTGCAGGCCACAGATCTGTGTGCTTGTAACTATTGGAGTGTAGAAGTGTACATCAGTTGGTTCTAACTAGGTTTTGCAGCACTTAAAGGGCTCGGATAGTTTCAAAATTGGCTCAGAGATGACTGTATTAATCTAACAGGTTGATTTTTAGCCTTAAAAAAGACAAAACTGTAGTCTGCAGTTTTAACTTTTGTTAGACAGTCTGCTACTTAAAATTCCTCCTCCAATACCAGTGTTACTGCAGTTCTTAAGTCTTCATCCAAGAATTGCCAAATATGTTTGTGTGTGTGTACCATGTGGGTGTTGTACTTTAATACTCCCTCGGGACTAGGTTGGCTCTTCTAAACTTATCCATTGAAAAATTCATGCATCTTAAAAGGCTAGTCTGGCATGCATATGAATTTATGCATATGACCCAAATTCTTGCTATTTTACTGGTAGCACATAGATGGAAGAAGTATTGTCATATTTTATGCTTTTTTCCCCAGTGTAATGTCAATATTTTTAAAGATACTACTGTTAAGACATAAGCATGCTTTTAAGGTTCATCAGATGAGTTGAATCAGGCTGATTGTCAGCAGCCTGTTATTAAACAGTTTTGATCTCAACTTGCTGACGGGGATTGAGTGTCCATAGTATACCTCTGGGATTTTGTGCTTTCACAAATACATCAAACACAGGAAATGACAACAAAACCTCCTTTTGCCTTAAAGTACCTTTTTGTACCAGGAGGAAAGCAGGCAGCCTGAGAACACTTCTGGCAGCCCAACCAAAAGCTTTCAGTGCCTGCTGGATTGGCGTGCGGCCTGTGCTGTGTCTGAAGTTGATGTTCGCTCTGCAGGTGTTGGTCTTTGCAAGTGAACAGGGCAATATTTGAACAGGCTTTGCATTTTCATTACTTGGAAAATTAGAGTGAGTCAGTTATTGTCTCCTAAGTGTGTTTTGGAAAAAATGTGTTTGTAAGTGTTTAGAAATGTAAAACTTGGCCCTTCTGGTCCTTGAGATTTTTCTTTAAGTCACAGAGGTCACACTACTACTCTGTTTAAGAACTGAAATCCTGAAAAAATTGAGGCAATTACATGTTGACAGAATATTCCTTTGCCAGAAATATTTGATGAGTCAAGTCCTTAAAATTCTTTTTGGTCAGACTGTGCTACTGTCAGCTCTTGCTTAATAGCAAGCTTTTGCTTAATGTTCTGCATGGAATTAACTACACTGAAGTCATTGCAGTTAGTTTTTCTAGTGACTATATGCCTAAGCAGCTCTTTGGATTTTTTTTTTTTTTTTTTTTTTCAATAATGATTTAGTGGACCTGAACAGAGTACTTAGTAGCAAAACTTCAAGGAGTCTCTTAGCATTTATTACGAAGTTTTGAATTTAGGGCAAAACTGCAACACTTTCATTATCCCAGAAGCTATGTAAGTGTTTGACTTCTTGAACTCTTTTGTGACTTTATCTGTTAATTTGTCTTCTGGGCTGAATTCAGGAAATCATTTAGAAATGCGGTTGTCTAGCAGGTATCAGTTCTGATAAAGAATGTAAGGTGTTCTAAACCAGCGGACCTGAGCGTGCACACGTTCCCAAGTTGCCTTTGTTCAACCCATGGCCATACCAGATTGTCATCCCTTACCATTAATAAGGAAATAACTAAAAACACTTTCCTATTTACCACAAGAAACTTAAAGTGTCTTAACTCTGGATACATAAAAATACCTGGAACTAATTTATATATATATATATAGTAGGTGATTGAAAAAATATAAACCTAGCAAGATTTGCTCTTGGTAGTATTTCAGTTTTAAAAGTGTAGGTGCAAAGCCAGGGATGCTTTTATACTGCTTGATTGCTACAGGATCATCTAATTCAAGAGCAGTCCTGTAGCACAACATAGTAAAGTTTGGGTTTACAATGCCCTTTCCTTTAGTATGGCTTCTTTAAAGGAAGCCGAATTTTCATTTTAACTTTAGTCTCAGAGATTGCCATCAATCTTAGGCAAATTTAAAATAGAGCTACAGAATTTTAAAACACTGCTTTTTAGAACAGTGCAAAAAGTCTTAGATTCTTTCTTAGATATTTACCTAGCATAGGTAGTCCTTATTTTGACCTCTTGTGTTTTTTTTTCACATGGGCTCGTTATTTTGTTGTTGGAAAATGATTGGGCAATGAATTTTATTTTCCATTTAAATGTAACTGGCACTGTAAGCGATAAAGGCAAGATGTTGCTTCTGTTACCTGACACGGAGATGGGAAAGTTGCTTTCAAAACATTAGCCCTGAGGCTTAGTGTCTATTCCCCTTTCTGTTGCTGTCTTCCCTTGGGGGGATAGAGGTTTTCGTAGCAGTGGTGGGTTTTTTTTGTTTCTTTAAATTTTCTGTTTGTATTGTGAGTTCCAGTCTCTCTCTCTCAAGACGGTGCAGTAAGGAATCGGATATTCGTGCACAGCGGCCATAGCAGCAGAACTGACTTCTTGTGAAGGGGCTTTTTTGCTGTTTCCTTGAGGGAGAAAGATCTTCCACAGTTTTCTGGTGATAGCTGTTTTTGGGCAATACTCCAAGATGATGTTTGAGTTCATTAGTGTGTTGAAGGGGTTAGCCCTGCTTTATTGGTCAACAAAATAAAATACTTAAGGACCCATTTTAGCAATCTGAAGTTCCATCGTGCAAACTAAAGAACTGCTTTTTCACCCTGTAGAAGACTTGTTACTCTTGTTTTCATTAAGTGCTGAATTCAGCCATACCTGCTTGAATTGTGACTACTTAGTCATTCGAGACATGTCTACTCTGAAGTGATTGGAAGACCTGGGCAGGCAGATGGAGCTGACTTACAGACTGGACTGTATGCTGGGATATGATGCTTAGCTGAATGTGAGTTGTTGGGGGATAGTTACTGACTGTAGTTGGTCTGAGCTTTGACCTCATGGTGTTGCATTGGGACATCTGGTTGGACTTGATCTTTAAGGTCTTTTCCAACCTAAACAGTTCTGTGATTCTATGATCTCGTTCATGCTTGAATTCAAATGCTTAGTTAACATGATTTGTATGTGACTGATGGGAGCCTTGGAGATTTTCCATGCAGATACTGAACCGGCTTGTACTTAGGAAGTCAGGAGGTCTCAGAAATGCAGTGGCTCAGGTGAAAAAAGGTGCTACTCCTGATGGTTTAGGCTGAGAGACTGGCTTCTGAACTGGTGAACTGTGCTAATATTAATACGATGCTTTCAGTGTGTACTGAAGGTTTGTCTAGAATAAGTGACAATTATCTAATTTCCTGTTTATCTTCAACTTCTCATATGACCTCAGACTTCTATAGAATTTGCACAAGGTAACTGTCCAGATCCAGCTGTTCAGAATTGATCTTAAGCTTCAACTAATGTCAGTTGCAGAGGTAAAAGTCATTTACTTGTGCCTGAGATAGAAGGTGTCATGCTAGACAGATTGTCTGCCACTACTAAAAAAATTATACCTTGTTTCTGAAAGTTGTAAAGGCCTAATATGTAGCTAGGATATGCATAGATGTTAATCTAATTTAGGTGAGGTGTGTATAGTCACAAAATGTCCGGGGCTAGTTTATAACAGTTAGGAAGCTCCAGGTCACCTGGACCCCTTGCCTTTGCTAGGAGATAAATATCAGGTCAGTATGATACAGACAGTCCCTGTCAGGATGTCTTGTTTCACTATTGTTAGTTTTCCATACTGGGTTTTTGTTCATAACCAACCTGCTCTTATGTTTCTAGTTGTCTTCACTTGGCAGGAGATAAAATCGCTCCCCAAATGAAAGGGAACTGTTTCTTCCCCATAGCTGTGCAGAATTTTTGTCACTTTGTCAGGTACAGTGGATACCGTATCAGTGTACAGCAATTCGTTTGCCTGGCTAAAATGCTCATTTTACTTACATGCCATTACATATTGAACTACTGATACAATAGTTCTGATTTTTGATGTTCCTTAGTTATTTTTTTTTAACTGCCTCTTGTGGATCTCAGTATAACAACTGTTTGGGGATTTCTAGTGCCAAATGTATACTGATTATGTTGGTAAATGTTTAATACTTCAGTCTGTATGAAGTAAACAAACACAAATAAGAAACTTGGAATATAAACATGCTTAATCTTTGCAAGATGTTATAAGGTGTGTATAAAGAAATATAGTAGATGGTGTGTGTAGGTGCTTGCATGGTGTCACGAACAGTAGTCTGACATGGCCGTTGCCTTTTCTCATCTGCAGGTGTGTGTGGTTTCAGCGCAGCATGGCTGTGGTCATCCGCTTGCAAGGTCTCCCGATTGTGGCGGGGACCATGGACATTCGCCACTTCTTCTCTGGATTGACCATTCCCGATGGGGGCGTGCATATTGTAGGGGGTGAACTGGGTGAGGCTTTCATCGTTTTTGCCACTGATGAAGATGCAAGGCTTGGTATGATGCGCACAGGTGGTACAATTAAAGGGTCAAAAGTAACGCTGTTGCTGAGCAGTAAAACTGAAATGCAGAACATGATAGAACTCAGTCGTAGGCGTTTCGAAACTGCCAATCTAGATATGCCACCAGCCAATGCTAGTAGGTCGGGACCACCACCTAGTTCTGGAATGAGTGGAAGGGTTAACTTACCTACTACTGTACCTAACTTTAATAATCCTTCTCCTAGTGTAGTAACTGCTTCTACTACAGTGCATGAAAGCAATAAAAACATATCCACATTTTCTACTGCCAGTATGGGGACTGCACCTCCAAATCTTGGGAGTACCTTTGGTAGTCCAACGTTTAGCTCAACTATACCTAGCACAGCATCCCCAATGAACACAGTACCTCCTCCACCAATCCCTCCTATCCCAGCTATGCCATCTTTGCCACCAATGCCTTCTATTCCCCCAATACCTGTTCCACCTCCTGTACCCACACTGCCTCCTGTTCCTCCAGTTCCTCCAATACCCCCCGTCCCCCCTGTACCTCCAATGACACCTCTGCCTCCCATGTCAGGAATGCCTCCTATGAATCCTCCACCTGTAGCACCCTTACCCACTGGAATGAATGGGTCTGGAGCAGCAGTGAATATGAACAGCGGCTTGAATCCATTGTTTATTGGTCCCATGAATCCTGTAAATCCTATCCAGATGAATTCTCAAGGTAGTGTCAAGCCAATTCCAATCAATCCAGATGATTTGTATGTCAGCGTTCATGGAATGCCCTTTTCTGCAACAGAATCTGATGTGAAAGACTTTTTCCTTGGGCTCCGTGTGGATGCAATCCATATGCTGAAGGATCATGTAGGTCGAAATAATGGAAATGGACTAGTTAAGTTTTTTTCTCCTCAAGATACATTTGAAGCACTGAAGCGAAACAGAATGCTGATGATTCAGCGCTATGTTGAAGTTAGTCCTGCAACAGAGAGACAGTGGGTGGCTGCTGGAGGCCACATAACTTTCAAGCAAACCATGGGTCCCTCTGGGCAGGCACATCCTCCTCCCCAGGCTCATCCTAGGGCCAAATCTCCCAGTGGACAGAAAACGTCACGGTCGAGATCTCCCCATGAGCACGGTTTCTGTGTTTATTTGAAAGGTCTTCCCTTTGAGTCAGAGAACAAACATGTCATAGATTTTTTTAAAAAGCTGGATATAGTTGAAGACAGTATTTATATAGCTTATGGACCTAATGGGAAGGCAATTGGAGAGGGGTTTGTTGAGTTTAGGAATGAAGCTGATTATAAAGCAGCTTTGTGTCATCATAAGCAGTACATAGGGAATCGCTTTATTCAGGTTCATCCAATCACTAAAAAGGCAATGTTAGAAAAGATAGATATGATTCGTAAAAGATTGCAGAACTTCAGCTATGACCAGAGAGAAATCCTGATGAATGCTGAGGGAGAACCAGGCTTGCCAAAACTTTGTGCACATATATCTAACACTCCATACAATATAACAAAAATGGAGATCCTTCAGTTTCTAGAGGGACTGGCAGTAGAAGAAAACTCTGTACAAATTCTTGTTGATAATAATGGGCAAGGTTTAGGACAAGCACTGGTTCAGTTTAAAGCTGAAGATGATGCTCGTAAGGCAGAGCGTTTGCACCGTAAAAAACTGAATGGAAGAGATGTTAATTTGCGTTTGATAACTGTAGAAGAAATGAGAGATATTGAGAGAAACCCACCATCTCAAGGGAAAAAGATCCTGAAAATACCGATCCAAGGAAATGCGGCTGTGCCAGGAGCGCCGGGCCCTGGTGGGGATGAGCATGCCTTCCTGGGGGGAAATGCTAAAGAAGCAAACAATGGTCCTCCCTTCAATTTCCCCGGTAACTTCAGTGGGTCTGGCGCATTTGGTCCCCCTCTGCCACCACCCGGAATAGGTGGCTTTCCTGATTCTAGACCAGGAATACCTACAGTTGCAACTAGTGGTCTGCCTGGTGCAAGTATTGAGGTGCCAGGTTTTGCTGGTGGTCCTGCTAATTTGAGTGGGCCGGCAGGTTTTGCAGGGGGTCCTCAGACGTTTGGTAATGGTCCTGGCAATTTAAGTGGGCCCCCTGCCTTTGGTGCTGGTCCTCCGGGAATTGCTGGTGGTCTTGGACATTTAAGTGGACCTCCGGGGTTTGGACCCGGACCAGGAAACATACATATTAGTGGGCCCCCAGGCTTTGGAACAGGGTCTGGGAAGCCAGGGCCAACTGTCATCAAAGTGCAAAATATGCCCTTTACTGTTTCGGTTGATGAAATTTTGGATTTCTTTTATGGTTACCAAGTGATCCCTGGTTCAGTGTGCTTAAAATACAATGAAAAGGGCATGCCCACTGGAGAAGCAATGGTTGCATTTGAGTCTCGAGATGAAGCAATGGCAGCTGTTGTTGATTTAAATGACAGACCTATAGGCTCCAGAAAAGTAAAACTTGTTTTAGGGTAGCTGTTCATCTGAAGTAGTTGTAGAATAGATATTCATAGTGCTGTGATAAATGCATCTGGATTGGTTTTTATAGTATTTCCAGGATAGAACCTGTGGATTGTTTAAATTGTAAAACAGATTGGTTTTGATAAGACAGAGCACTGGGTTAGCCATTATACGAGAAACACTGCAAGGAGAGATGTGCAGTGAATGTTCCCCGTGCAAATACGCGGAGAAGCTGGACAGATTTATTCATCATAGAAGTGTGGTAGACTCTCCTGGACACAGTGCTTATGGAGAAACTGAGATTGCTTTGACATAGTTTTGGTTAAGGGAAATAGGTGAAGTCAGTGAAGCTCTTCAGTGGGTGCTCCTGTAAGCCATTGTAAAATAGATAGCTATTTCTAGATTTGGTTAAAAGCTGGCTGAATTTGCTTTGTTTACAGGTCAAAGCTTTGTTTAAAGTCCTGATTTTATTCTGCAACTGAATGAATTCTCAGTGTACACAGATTAATTGTTTTGTGTATGTATCTTTATTTTTTCCAAGATTCTCACTGTATGAACAGTTGAATTATGCCCTTTGCTGATCTGTCTACCAAACTGATTCCTATGAGTATGAGCAGAATCGTTCTGTAAAATTCAAGCTGTTCTTTGTGGTATAACCTTTAGTTATTTATATATTGCAATTATAACTGTGCAGAATAAGACTTTTGCCACAAGTATAGCTAACCTCAAACATAAATCGTATGAGTTTTATAGTACACTTAAAACATTTCCAGTGGAAAATAATCGTTATTGTTTAAGTAGCCTGATTTGTTAGGATTACACAAATCAGTTGGAAAAGGGTCTTTGACACTAGTTGGATATTGATGTTGTATTTCTCATGTGTCTCTTGAACTCCTTACATAGAGTTTCTGTTAAGAGAACCAAAGTGGTGATTATTAGTTGAAGATTGGAGTCCAGATAAAGTTCTAAATTAGGTTATAATGAAAGAAACTTGTATCTTCAGCAACTCTGTTGTGAATTACTTCTATGGGTGAATTCAGAGATAAAATTTATTTTTCTCCAAAACTTGAAAATACTAAGTTTACTATATATTTTTGCAATAAAGTTGTGCTGTTGTATTCAAAGTCTGTAAAGAGTTGCCATTTTCTTTGTTATGCAGTGAAGCCTTTCATGGGAAAACAGAGAAATGGAAAGGGAGTAATTACTCAAGTAAAAAGTAGAATGTTTTTTTGGTTCATCCTTGCTTGGCTTATGATAAATTTTAAGACTTGGGCATTGCCTGGAAAAAATCCTGCTATTCCCTGCAAATCATTGTACTTAAACATAGTAAACTTTAAACTGTTTTGGGTTTTTTTTTTTGACAAAGAAAAACAGTGCCTTTTGGTGTTGCATATCATGGAACACTAAAGTGTATGGGCAGGCAAAATTGAGAGGTGCAAGTGGCAACAGTTTTATTCGTGTGGTGTGTAGGAGCGATTTGCAAACCTGTGCAGCGCTGCGTCCCGAGAGGATTTCCCAGTACAGGAATTCGTGGAAGGATTGTATAAAGGTGTACTTCAATAAAGAGGCGGTTGCATTACACAGATGCTTCTGTAATTCATTAGCATAATTTTGTTTTGACAGATTACTAGGTGGTCCCAACTTTGGAAAAGTCATGTGATTTGTATATACTGTTTAAAATTAAGCCTCCTGTTAATAAAACTGTCTGTCTCTGAAGCTCCATGTTATGCGTTTCAACAGTCTTTGGGAGTAATGTTTCAACAGCAGATCTTTGTTTCTTTCTTTCCCCCCCGCCCCCCACCCCCGAAAGTCTGAAAGTACTCTTGCTGATGTCAGAAAGATGTGTGATTAGGAGTCAAGTCTTTCAGTTTATTTTTAAAATTTTGCTTTTTGTTTTTTAAGCAACTTTTATTAAAGTTTCATACTATATTGGAGTTACTTGGGTGCTTGTTTTTTCATGTTTCACATTAGAATAAAATTACTGAAAAGGAAAACTTTGCTTCATTGTTCACAGAATTGATTTAAGATATTAGTGTGTATTGATCTGCCAAACCCGGTGGTAACTTTTTTCAAGTTCAAATGAATCACAACAATGCTTGCCTTGTTGTGAAATGTAATTAAACTACAAGTGTCTGGAATTAGAGATGCAGTTTGTGTTACTGTCTTTCATTTCACATCGTGATCCTCCTGGTCATGGATCCAGGGTTTTTAGTGCTCGGGTTAGACACAGCATATGCTGTGAAACATACTTGTGTGCCTGTTCCTTTGGACTTGCTAAAAGTGCAGGTTTGTTTTGGAAAGCTTTTCTTTTCTGATTCTTCATTTTTCTCTATGGTCTAAAGATTTTTAAATGTTTATCTGAAGGAAAGAAGTGCAAATCTATACAAACAGCCATTGCTGTTGGGAGCATTGACTTGGATGGAATGCTTAAATGGAGGATTTGGGGTGGGGAAGGGTTCTTCATCTTACCGAGCAGTTGATGCTCCTTTTAGCGTAAATTAGGTAGTAAATATTCCCTCTTCCTTGAGAGAGGGCTCTTGGAAAAAATATAGGAAGTCATATTTAGAATTTCTGTATGAGTGAGAAATAGTACATCGACCCAAATAGTTATGGTTGATCCTTTAAAGCCTATACAGAGGAAAGTTCGTTATCATGTGTCAATGCAAATATAAGCAGCTTTCTGTAACAACTTGCTGTCATGTGAGAAGCAGCCTTAAAACTGCGTGGTATGCTAAATTATGAGAGGTGCCCTTAATATTAGCAGACTGCACTTCTAGAGTTGATAAAATTGCTTACTGTGCACGTGTCTATATTCATGAACGGCTTTAAGGAGTAGGACTTCTGAGGTCCCAACTGCTGTATGGAAGGTTCACAGCTGCCCTTGGATATACACCTCCGAGCCTGGTTGGTAGCAAGAGGTAGCTCCAGACAGGATCTGCTGATGGATGCTGCTGAAATTTGCAGTTGTTTTGGCCTTGATGCTCTCTGAGTGGCAGGAGTGACATCCTGCTTTAGCCTCCTTGGAACAATACAGTCGGTGACACCGATGTCCCGATGGCTTCAAGTGATGGAGAGAAGGTACTTGTGTTTATACAAATGGCTAAGTTCGTGCTTTTAGCAGTTCCTTGAGTGTTAAAGTCTTAAGTACTACTGCTAAAAAACCGTAAGTGGTAAAGTGCTACATTCACAATGTGATTTCTGCTGAACATACACTTTTTTGTCCCATTCTAAATAGAAATGAATGTGATTAGTCAATGATAAACTTGTGACTTAGATGAAAGAACTTCAATAGTTAGATGAAGATGTGACTTAAAATTGTGAAGTTTCAAGTAGTTAAACAGAAATGTTGCAGTCAGATTTTGTTCTTAAGTTAATTCTGTAATGTCACAAACAGCATTCAAACCAGTTTTTTATTGATGAATTGTTACTGTGTTCTAGGTCTAGATTTATGAGAGGTTTGAGGCTCTGTAGGTTTAAAGATACCTGAAGAATTCTTTTTTTTCCTTTCTTTTCTTTTTTTTTTTTTTAAAGTAACATTCCTTTCATAGCATGTGGTGTTTTCCTGGAATGTCTGTGCTCTGAATTTGTGGAGAGGAAGATCGATGCAAAAATGAGGACTGTAGTTGTGCACCAGATGATGATGAAGGTCTAAAAACATACATGCTGGTCAGTTCTACATTGGTCTGGCTGACCATAAAGTCACTGCCTATACTGTGTGAAATGGGCAGCTTGTTTTGCAAAGAGTATTTTGGAGCACTAAAGACTCTAGACTCTACAGAAAAGTATGTTTCCAGTTCCCAGGCACACCAGTGGTGCATTAACTGTAATAATGGTTGCAGTGTTTGTATTTTGTTCCTCCTCAGTCTTCTGCTGTGGTGGTTCCGAAGTTGCTTCCCGCAGTAGTGCTGTTGGCCCTCAGGGGGTTGTTCCGCAGCAAGCACCTCAGAACAGTGCTGGCCTTCTGATGTGCCAAACTGAACCTGCTGCGTGTTGGGGACCATTTAAAGCCTCTGCTCGGCCAGCGGACTCTGCTCTTTGAGAGCAGTTGGTGTAGGTTGATTATTCGGATAATGTGGATTTTAGACCCTGAACCAAAGGACTGCAATTCCTGTTTAATATGGACTCTACTGCAAGGAAAAGACTAGTTCTATATTGATAATTGGTTGGAAAGAAGCAGTTTTGAAACTGGACTGATATATTAGGAAACATTTAGTCTGTGTCTAGGTAGAGACGTACAGAAATTAGTTTTATGTCAGTTTGCTTCTTTAGATGTTTGTGTTTCAGGTGTTTCAAAAGAAAATGAGAGAGGCTAAATTCTGTTGTAAGGTATTTTAGAAACTGTGCTTTGGCCTGGAGGCAGAGTTACCGGATACATTTGCTGGTCTGTGTTCCTTTGCAGGTTTGCTGATGCCCTCCTCTGTTCTGTGGCTGTATTTTCTTTCATGGCTTTGGGAAAACTGAGCTAGAGTTTGTCTACAGAGCAAATGACTCTTCCCGCTGAAGGAAGAGGAAGGGAAGATGTCTGTTAAATGCTCCTACAGGAAGAGTAACCTCAAGGTGTTCTCTTCCTATCTATTTTTGGCAGTGAGAATGTGACTGTAGTTCAAAGACTTGCCTTTTCCACAGAAAACCTGTTGGTTGGTAGGCACATTGATTTGTGGCTGTGTACTGAAGTCCACTGATGTTTCCGTATCTTATAACCAGGTAGGTATCACCAGAGCTTGTTTTCTGTAAAGTTTGTTGGTAATTTTAGTGGAACTCTGTTACTATGTGGAATATTTGGGTGTTGTTGGTGCTCCCCACCTCCCTGACCTGGATGCTTTTCGTGCCTGGGTATGAACACCTGTGGAAGAAAAGCAGCCCTGGAAGTGCTCCTTTTCTGTAGCTCCAGACGGAACATGGCTGTGTTGGATGGTTTGACTGCGACTCTGTTCACTTGCTGGTGCTCAGTTCTGTGCAGCTTCCTTTGTTATCCTCCTCCTGCGTTTGTGTGTGTGTTCACAGCATGGCAGTTTTGGGGGAAGCAGCCACATGAATTCTGACCTGAGTTCCTTACTGCTTCTGCAGAGGCAAAGCTTACTCCTTTATGGCAATCCCGCTTGTGTGTTCTCGTGTCTACAGCCTCAGGTTTACATGGTTATACCAGCTGCTTCCCAGATACATTAAAGTAAGCTTTCAGAAGCAGGGAATATATTTTCTTTTAACATGAGTCCGATTTCCACAAAATCACTTTCGTATCTCTGTATTTGCTATTCTTAGAGTAGCTTCACTGTTTTTCCTCACTTTTGAGAGTTGCTGTGAATCACCAGTGAATTAGACCTGGTTGATCACAGATCACAGCCAAGAATAATTTCAGGGGCTGGAGCAGGGATTGCAGTGGGAATGCAATTTCCCTGTAAAACTTAAATCTGGAAAGTAAGGATTTGTAAGGCTTGCACAGAGGAAATCGGAATTGATTCCGCGCAGAACTCTCTCGGCTGGCATAGCTTGGCGACTCCTGGAGCCCTTTGTCTTGTAGTCACAGTATTGTTAACCAAGGAGTCAGTTGCGTGGTGCTGCTCTGGTGTCCGACCATCTGAAGACAGGTGGAACTTGCAGCTAGCAGGTTCAGAGTTTGGAACAAACAGTTTCACGGTGACTGTCTTCCATCAGGTGTGACTGTGTGGATGCAGCATTGCTCTGGGTGACAATAGGAAGCTTAGAAATGCTTTCTTGGCAGATTTAGGGAAGGAAAATAGCGACACAGTCAGAACCTAACTACTTCAAGAATTCCTTTTAGGTAGTTTTGATTGAGTGCCTTTTATGATGAAATTCATAGGACCTCTGTCAGTAAAATTTGAAGCCTCTATGTAGCAGCTCTTTGTTTAGTGACCTTTCTGTGGTGGCATTTGCCAGAATGTTCTTCATAATGTGAGCTTTTTATGAAACTCGATGAAAACAAAATTGTCGTGGTTTTTAGCAGTACAGCCAAAGCATTGCTGCTTGTTTTGATGGGAGGATGGACACGGAATGTGGAAAGTCCTTGTTTGAATAGGAAGGTCAACTCCAAAGTCAAAATGATGGTTGCTGATACTGTTTCATTATTAGGCAGGGGCAGAATTTATAAATCTCCTGTGCCTGAGCAACACTAGTGCAACCAGCTGCTAGAGCAAAGAGGCTAATTAAAGCAAAATTAGGCACAGGCAGTTCATTGAATGTACAGGAAATCCCTTCCTTAAGGAGGGGAGGCAGAGTTGTTAGATGATATCACTAACACACTTGCCTGTGACTCCCCTGCTACACTCCAGCATTGCTGCAGAGCCAGCCTTCTGTGCTGCAGGTCCAGTCTCGGGAATAAATGGAGTGTTTTTCATGACACTTAGAACTCTCTTCATATATAGACTTGAGAGATGTTAGAAGGTAAGTGTGGTGGTGTTAGGGCTAATTTGTCTCCCAGTAACCAGTATGCCAGGGGCAGAATGTTTTCCTCCTTGCTTTAAGGGCACATCAATATTAACATCAGGGAAGGGGGACTAAGGGTGAAGCTGAAAAGTTGAGGCCAAACTTTCATACTTTGGGTATAATGAAAATAACCAAGACCTGCCCTAATGTAGTGAAGAATGTTTGTGGCTCAGAAACTTCAGTACTGAGCTTGTGTGAAAAAAGAGCACAATAAACCAGTGACCAAGTAGTTAAACTGATCTGCAATGTAAACTCAGTTGTTAATGATAGAATGCATGAGATAGGTAATTGATCTAAATGAGATAAACAGTTAAACCTGAGCCTTGCACAGTCCTGTGTTTTCTTAGGTTGTAAATCAGAGTGGTTTTTGATGGTAAGTTTTTTTTAAGGTTTTTGAAGACAACTATAGTTGTCATTTAAGTCAGTGTGCATATAAAAAGCATTTAAAATGGGTGCATCTCTTAAAAGCCCCTCAAGTATATCTGGAAAATTACATACACAGCACCATGAACTGCTACGCAAATGTCCTGAATTTTTGAAGGCCTTTTTGTCACCTGGACTCTTAACCCTCCCTTTGGATAACTGACATTGCATTTTTGTTAAGACAATAATGCAGTGACATTTCCTCCTTGTCATGCTATTACTTTGAATGAGTAGTTAATATTTGGCTACTTTAATGTCTCCAGGAGCAGAAAACTGTGCAGTCTTTTCCTTCTGCTGGATTGCTTGTGCTCCTTCTTGTATTAAATTTTGTCTTTAGTTGGGCCTGTAAAAATAGCTTCAAACAGAAACAATAAAAAGTTTTCTGAAACCTGAAGTGCTTTGTTTTAAACAACATCAGTGAATGTACTATGACTCCTAATGAGTCTGCAGACAATGTTACCTGTCTATGAAGTATCAGCTGTTTTAGTGCAATGATTTGAGTGAACATGACCCATAGGATCATTGAATTGTTACTCTAAAAGGTGAGAGCAATCCCTGCGACAGAGTTCTGCACCGGCCACGGTATAACCTTACTCTGTCTTGTGTAGGCTTGAAAAAGTAGGAAGAACCCGGGTTTTTCAGTGTTTTTGAGCAGCTCACAGTTCTAATCTTTTGTGCTCTTCAAAGCCCACTGCTGCTGCAGTAGGTCCACATAAAAGCCCTATTGTTGAAGAATCTGCAATGAACAAATGCCGGCGGTGCCGAGTCTGTCCTGGCCGCTGCCAGCTGCAGGCAGATGGTGCTCCGCAGTGTGTGACACGAGTGTCCACGTTCTACCTAATGCTGATAACTCCCAAGTCTCTCTGCTTAGAGTGAATGTGATCTAATTCATGCTTTTACAGCTGTTAAATTTACTCTAGGTTTTTCATCAGAGGGGTTTTTGCGTGGAGAATTCTGTCTGCCACAGCTTGGTCATATTTATTAAAATACTGTTGGAATTATCAATTTCATTTTGAGAAAAGAAAGATGCCCACTGGTGGGGGTTGTAGGGGTTTCCAGGGGCTTGGCTGGCAGAGGCATGCTTTCCAAAGGATCGGGAACACCTTTGTAGCAAATTTAAGCCCAGTTCTAACAGGTTGGTGGAAAGTACTGCAGTGCACAGACTGTGGATAGCAGACATGGAAGAAGCACTTGAGGAAACAGCTGTCTGTTTGCATTTGTGGAATCTCCTTTAATGCAGGGAGGTTGTGTGGTCATTTTGGCCCACTTGTCTCTGAGATAAATGGAGTGGTTTGAATCCATTGTTGTAATGGGTTTGTGCTTTTGGGAAGGTATACTACTAGGAGAAGTTGTATCTGGAACAGTACAGAAAGGGAACGTGAGGTCAGTTTGGTGTTTGTGACCTTTAAATTGTTCTGTTGTTAGTTTGGATGAGGGAGAGATAAACAACAGCTAAAATCCCTTGCCATATCCTTCCCTTTATTCATCTACTTTGATGTCAGGTTTTGTAGTGGTGGATTTTTTTTCGTTTTTCTCTTTCCAAGCATTGTTATTCCACAGCAGGTTAGGATGTTCATACTATGGATGATAAGGTGGCAGAAAAGTAGCATGGGGGGTGTGAATTTAAAAAAAAAAAAAAAAGTGTATACCCAAAAGGAGAAAGAAGAACTGAAAGACAGTGTTGGCATTAGAAAGGCTGAACTTGTAATGAGTAAATCAAAGAAATAAATTTCATAGGGGTACTGCAAAAGCAGTATTAAGGTGGATTTTTTCCCCCCAGATTATATTTTCCCAGCTAGACCCAAGATTAAAGTCCATAAAGAAGAAAACCTGAATTATATAATGCGATCCTGTAAAGTGTGAGAAGTTGAAAGATCACTTCTGCTTTATATCCTTACTAATTTTTTAAGCAAGAGTTGTCACTGTGCAGTAATAACTGCAGGGCAACTGAGAATAGTCTAAAGAATTCCTCGGGAGTACCTCAGCCTTTTTGAGTGATCCTTCAGCAAGTGGAATAAAACCAAGAAGGTATGGCAAACTTTTCATTGGTACTGTGGCTGTTGGTACTATGTGGCCACCCAAATTCTTCATGTGAATTTGCTAAAGCAGCAAAGGTCAGTGAACTGTATTTACTGGCGTGTTTATTTTTGAACTCATGCTTAGTCTAGACGGATGGACTTGAGGAGCTTCTGCCTTGAAGTCACCTGTGTAATACCATGGCTAGTTTGGGGAAGTGGGTAAAATCGTGTGGCTGCAGTGTAAGTACAAGATGGTTTAGATTTCCAGCCTTTGAGAAGGGTAGAGGATGCGACAGGGATTGGCAGAATGAGTGCCAAGAGGTCGCCTCAAAACTCGTGGGTGCATGTGAGTGAAATGGTGTGTGGAGATACCTGCAGGTGAAGCTGCAGTGGAGTTGAAGAACCGAAGAGGAGGAATGTGTTACAATCTTCAATCTCAGTTGGAGTTTGGACTAAAAAGTGGAAGATTTAGTCCCAGCCAGCTGGATTTATCTGGGGCATGGGACAGAGCGTTTAGCTGTTTGTGCCTGAGGTGGAAAGAAAAGAGCTTACTCCAGAAAGGCAAAGATTATTTGCGATGTAAAATACGTGTTTGGGGTTGTTACAAAGGGCAGTGTGGTAGAGTTTTTAAGTCTATTATTCAGTTAGGTTGTTCTTTATGTTTCAGTAATAAATACTTGAGAATCAGGTGAGGGGGGAAAAAAGTGGCTGAATAAATATGAAAGGACTGGGGGAGAAAAAAAAAGTCTTACTACTTGGGAGGAGTCAGTGAGCACCATTAGGATTGCAGCTTAAATCCAGTGATTGACTTCAAAGCCCCAGCCTACTCTAAGTTTTTTCAAGGAAATGGATTTTGATATTCTGCTACTAAATACCATGAAGAACTTGGCAACATGTTTTCTTTGCATGAAGAGGATGGAAAAGTAACAAGATTTGCTTAAGTTCAGGTGCCAATTTGTAATTTAATATATCCCAAACTAATATTTGAAATTGTTTCAGTTCTGACCTATCAGTTTCTTATTTCTCAGAAAACGGGAGAATATATATACACATATATATATATATATATATGGTAAAGGCATGCATGGACATTTCTTTGAGCTTGCTGCTTATGATTCAAGGGGATACTGCTGGTGTACAAGTTAGCACTGACCAGTGAATTTGTAGAAGAAAGTGCTGTTTTCCTGGAGTTGGGACTTGGCTTTTGTTCCTTGGAGGGGGAAAGCTGTAGTAAAGAAGATGAGTTGACTAAGGTTCTTGTTTGCATTTTTTGCTGGAAGTTACAGTCCCATTTGTGATTGTTTGGCTTTATTCCAGCTTGGGGGGTTTTTTTTTTTTGATTTTTAAAAGTGTTCTAAGCTTGTTATTTTTATTATTTGAAATGGCAGCTTTGCCTCCTCAGGCAGTCTCTGCAGCAGACAACTCAGTGAGCAGAATCAGGTTGTAACTTCTGTGAGTTCTGCCAGCACTGAGGGGTGCTGCAGTCAATGAACTCTTTGCACAAGGCCTGCAGTCCAGTCCAGAGCTCAGGGGCTGTCCTGTCCTGCTGCTTCCCTCTGCTCATGGCTCAGGGTTTCAGCATCAGCCTGCAGGAAAGCCGTGTCTGTCCTCCCTGGGAGCGCTCATCCCTGGAATTAAGGCAGTCTCATGAACCGTGGGCACTCTGTACCAGCACTGAATCCAGCTGCCAGGGCAGTTTGTTTAGAAAGGTGTGCTTAAGAGTATTCACTCTTCTTTTTCTTTTATAACAATTAGGAGATGCCTTTTGTTTCAGGCTATATGTCAAAATTGTAATAAGTTAATTAACCCCCTTGTATGCATGGTGACAAGTAGCTTGGTACCCAGTATGGAGAACAGTGATTTAGTCCCCACCTGTAGTAATACTGATCATAACCATCCCCACTGCAAACCACCAAGAATAATGAAATGATAGAGAAAATTTGTAGCCATTTATATTTTCTGCAGAGCTTCTGGGGCTGTGGGATGAGGCTCTGTGGCCCGTGGAAGAGCTGGTGTGCTAGAAAAAAACCTTCATTGACTAATAATTTGTGGACTGTGGTCTTTCTCGTTAGACTCTCTTAATCTCAGCTTAAAATAAAGATGTGTTTTAGTGTATCTAGTGATACAAACCTAGCTATGTGATTTGTTTTAGAGCCTTACAGGATTCAGGAAAGGAGGATCAAATTAGAATTTTTATTTTGATAACACATGTAGAAAGCGATGCTGACCTCAACACCAGACCAGCTTTGTAATATCAAAACCCAAAATGTAACAGGCTGCCCACTCAAAATTGAACTAGTAATGGGGAAAAGCATTGCTTCTGCTGGTCTGCATATTCTGGGATCGCAGCAGGAAAAGGGAGAAGCTGTTTTGAAGAAAGCTGGGTGATAACTGCAAGACATGGGTTTAAACTGAGCAATAGGCAAGGAGGAGGGGACATTAGGTTTTTGGGAAGCGCAAGGTTAATTAACTGGGATGCTCTATTACATGTGTTGGGTGTGATTCTTGAGTTGTTGGGTAGCTTACGGCCAAGATGATGAGAACTGCATTTGGTACACACTGCTGGCAGGATTGCTGACATCTCTGCTGGGTTTCTGGGCACAATCTAAGGCAGGAACTGTGGTCAGTCCAGTACCGAGTAAGCTCATTGGAAATCAGCTGTCCCTGGAGCACTAAAACCCCAAGCTTGAGTTAACCAAGGTGTTAAGTTAATGTCTAATATTTGATGTATACTGAAGTAGAGCCTGTTGGGTATCCTGTACAGCATTATGTAGTTGATGAGAATTTATTAGCGTGATTAAATAGGAACAAACTGCGGGGTTTCTTGTGCTGAATCCTTGCTTGTATTGCATCTTGGAGCAGTGAAACCAGGCTGACCCACAAGGCTGTGTTCAGTGATAGTGCTAATGTCTTCTCTCCAGCAAGCGTCGTTCTGGCACTACTAAAAATATTGCTGATGGTGTTTAATGCCGTGAATGATTAGATTTATCTTGTCCTCTGAGTGATTCAGTGGGTTTTGTGAGCTGCCATGCTGGGGTAATCAAAGTCACAATGCCCTTCTCACCCTGTGCTCACTGTCTTCACCTCGTCCTGCCCAACCTAAAGGGAAGCCTTTGGCCTTCAGGCTTACGGAGGTATGGAAGTGTATCAAACAAATGATGTCATCCAGTAATTTTCACCTTAGGCAGTCCAACACTCGATCCTTAGTTGACTAAATGGCACTCCTACACGAGGGGTAAGTACAGAGAAGTTTGTTTATGCTTCAGGCACCAATATGTGGCATTTTGGGGAAATTCAAGACTCTCCAACGTTCTGAACTAGGACAGTTGAAACCTTTAATCACTCTCGTTTTGGAGCTTTCTTCAACTATACGTGTACAGTGCTTTCTTCTCTTACATTTGTGACTTGCTTTTAAGCTTTGGTTAAGCTGAATCAGTAAAGGAATAATAAATGTAATATTAGTCTTGTCTATGTGTTGGTTTTCTTTATGTTGGAGAATGTTCTTTTCTGTGTGAAAGGAAGTTGCTTTTTCTGCAGAAATGTGAAAAGGTTGAAAGTTTTGAAATGCTTTTAAGAAACTTCAGGAAGTAGCAGGTAATTCCTTATTCTTCTGAATGTGTAGCATAGGTGGTCCTACGTGATTTTACAAGTGTAGCATTTTTTTGGGCTTAGTTTGATTATTTAGAACCAATTTTAGTGCTGTGTTTCATTTGGGTGTAGAACAGCTCTGTTGGAAAGATGAGATTTATCTTTCCATGTGTATTACACAGCTGGTGAAGTTTCTGATCATCTTTTACGGGGAAGAGGTGGTATGCACAGTAAAAATGATTGTGGCTTTTTAAACTGGACCTCATGTTGGTTGTCTGGGCGCTTCTTTAGGTGTACATAGTCTGGAGCCATTCAGCGTTGTACTTGAGTAAGTGGGAATGACATCCTGGTTGGGCGGTGAAAGAGTTCTCTGGTGTACATGCTTGCAGGTTTCTAGGGATATTATTTTGCTCTAGAGTGTGTAGGGATAACATGGGCGATGCATTATTTTTTTTCTTCAAAATGTGTTATATCATGTGCCATTCTGACTAAGGGCAAAAAATAGAGGTGTCTGGTGGATCGGAGGCTGAGGTTTGGAAACTCTTCCCTTGAGGAATCATTGTACAGGTTTCAGCTCAAGGTGCCACTTCACAGGCGATGCCTCTTAGTAGTGAGCACCACGAGCTGAGGGAGCACTGGATCAGATGTGTGTGGCTGTTGTCAGTGAATGGTTGGTAACAGGGGTGTAACATAACCTCAGCTGTGATTTTGCAGGCTGTTTTGAGCAATAGCACTTACCTGGTGGCATGCTTGTGTTGCCTTTTTGTTTGAACCCACTATGCGGGGATGTACCTAGTAGCTCTCTTTTCTGTATTTCAAATAGAGTTTGAATTCATTATAACTTTTGGAGTTCATTTTTACTTGGCAAACTGTGTCTAGAATAGTTTTGTGACTTCCAGACCGTGCTGTACCTTAATCTGCCAGTGGCAGTCAAGTTGGAGATTCAACTGTTACTATTGCGAGCTGATCTGGCTCAATCTATAGTAAGTCCTTTATAAATGAAATGTGATATCTTCATGGAAAGCAGTTTGCTTTAGCTGCTGATTTTGCTTTGGAAATACTGTTTTCTGTAAACCAGAAGGTACAAATAGTAGACATCAGTTATCAAGGGTGGTTGTGAGGGGGAAAATAAGAAATCAGTGCATTTTAGAATTTCTGGAACTGTTGGAAAATGGGAAAATGTGAGTGCTGCAATAAATGTAAATATTCTTTCATTGTTAATATTGTTGCAAGTCTAAAAGCTAAACTTTGTGTGCATGAGCATATAAGTAAGTATGCTCAATGAAAACCCAGTGAAACAACACGAAATGTGGTTTTGAAATGGTGATTGGAATCTGCAGGCTGAACACAACCGGTGTTCTTGAGTGCATGCTGAGGAAGAAAGAAACTCTGTTAATAAAAATAACAAAACCCCAAGTTCTTTCAGTTTAATTACACCAGATGTATGCTTAGCCTGAGATGAGAGCCTTCGTGCGCTGTTTGAGCTCAGTGACCCCCAGAGCCTTTTTGTGTCCCGTCCTGTGGCTGTGGCACAGCCCTGGTCAGAGGCAAAGCACTGTGCTGGTGCTCTGGTGCCTGTCCCTGGGAGGGAGCTGACACTCCAGCAGGGCAGCTCTGAGAGAGGAGATGGCAAGATGCTGTTGCAGGCTTGTGTGGAAGTGCAGAACATGAAGAAAGCATCATAGGCTTGTGCTTGAAGAGGACCCTGGGCCAGGGGGGTTGTGTTGGGCATGGGCTGGTGCGAAGTCCAAGCATTCATTGCTCCTGTTTTCGAAGCTTCTGTGATGGTCACTCCTCTCGGAGGAACTGGGACTTTGTGGAGAGAGGTGGAGATCAAAGTCAACCTGGTACATTTAAGATAAACTATTCAGCTTCTTATAGAAAGATGCAGTTACTATAGTAAACTACCATTTACTATGAAAGTAAATTCCAGAAAACTTGCTTTAGGGAGAAGAAGAGAAAATGCAAGCCAATATTATCATAATGAAGTCCTTTTTAAAAATCACTGATAACTGAAGTTGGGGCTAGTTTTTCTAATTGTTGAGGAACTTCCCTCTTTTTTCTTTCCATTCAGTTTTTTTGGTGTGTGTGTGTGTGTTTAGGGATGCAAATATGTTAAGCTTTTGATTTTTTCAATCTTTTCAAATGCAGATATGGTTCCAGAGATTTGTGCTGCTCAAACTGCATGAGCAGGATATCTGGGCAGAGTTGCTTATCTGAGGGCTAAGCAGATCTCCAGGCTTGGCTGAAATGGATGCTGTATCGTAACAGATCAACTTGTTCTTGCTGCTGGGGATGTCTGTCACCAGGATTTTCTTCTGCTGTTATTCAAGGAATGGATTGATACTGGAGAAAGTCATACAGTGTCTTTGGAAAGTGGCAAAAAGAGATTGTGTGGGCTCTTTGAGGACATCCATAGGCAGTAATATATAAACAGTTGTTGGCTGAGGTTCAAACTGATGTTTTCAGATTAAGCATGAATTTTTTTATATGAATCTCTTAAGGAGCCATCCCTCTTCTTTCCGTGAGGATTCTGTCTACAGTTGTTAAAGCCACTTTCTTGTTATCCGCTGAGTTGGTGAGGAGGGGGTACAGCTGGTTAGAAGGACAATTCCTGCTCACAGCCACTCCCAACAGCTGGCCTGGCTGTGCTGTCTTGTGTTTTGGTTGTCATCTGCACCAACCAGTGCCCTTTGATCTCTGGATGGAGCAAGGAGATACAGCAGGAAAGGATCTCCTGTGGTTTGTAACTTCCCTGGGAGTTCAGCAGAACATCTGGACTGTGTTTCAAGGGAAATCCTTTGCCGTTACTAAATCCAAAACAGTAGGATGAGACAGCCTTTTGGGTCTTACGGTACTGAAAGACAAATCCTTGAAACTGGAGTATTTTCCTGATCTCATTGCTCCTGATCTGGAGATGAGATTCAGGTAGCACATGAGAGGTGATTGGGTTTGAGAACTTGCGTTCCGTCACCTCATGGCTTTACTGTGTGGTTTAAGAGTTCCCATCTTAAATGTTTCCTTTTTGGTGTCTTTGTAACATGGAATAAATATGTACAGGCTTGTTCTGAGTGCAGCTTGAGACCTGCCTGCAGTAGCGGTTTCCTCCCAAAAAGGGGCCACAGCTGATTGGGGATGCTAAAGCTTATGGGGAGCTGTTTCTTTGAGGTTAACTTTACTCCTGATCCTTTGAGCTCTAGTGGAAAGGAACGGTGCCTCCTGTAGAAAACTCTTGCAGTAGAGGCAAATAGAGGCAAAATGTTGCCAGGGGAGCCCAGACTGGACCTCCTCATCTTCCTTGTTGTCAAATAGCAGGTGTTGCACAGATTTGTACGGTCGTGTGTAGAACTGCAGACGGTGCAGACGTGAGGCTGTGTGAGATGTAAGCTGGTCTGGTAGAATGGCATGTGCGGGTAAAGAAAAAACCTGGTACCTCTCTGGCTTGCGATTTTAGGAGAAATGTATTTATTAAAGGTAATGGTTTCTTTGTGAATCTAATTTGGGGTTGAAGGCAACTGAATAGAAGATGAATGGGTCCAGCCAGTGGTTTGAACAGTTGACCACACTACTTCAGACAAGCCTGTTTGAAAATGCTGGTGTTAAAGCAGATGATGATGTCCTTAGTTGAAAGCTGAACTATGATTTTCTTTGCCTAAAGCTGAGTGGTGTTGGGTTTGTGCTGCCACCGTCACTGGAGCATCTGAGTGCCGTGCACTGGTGTATTAAGTGACGTCGTTAACATCTGTCCAGGGCAGATTGCAGACTGGGATGTCCAAGGGATTAAATGTTGTACAATAAAAGTTCATCTCTTCGAGATAAGTATTTACCCCCTGCAAGTATGAGGAAGCCATTGGGTACTCAAGTATTAGAAAGACCAGACAAGTATTTCCTTATTTTCCAAACTCTGAAGGAGCTTCCCTATGAAATATTCCCGTTGAATCCACTTGTTAGAGCCTTCAAACTGCCCAGTCTCTGTAATGTTTTGATGCTTGAAGGTGTTTTATCTTCTAAATTCCGTTTTGAGAATTGGAGCCGTTCCTCGAACAGAAGCGCCTGCCTGCACTTCGGTGCGAAATAAAACGCAGTTATGCCCTGGGTGTGCGATGTTTAAGGCTTTTCGGCAGAAAGCGGGGCTCGGTGTGCCCCCGGGGGGGGGGGTGCCCGCGGGCTCGGCCCTCCGCAGGGAGCCCCTCTGCGCGGGGAGAGCAGCGAGGCGGAGGGAAGGGCTCCCTGCGCTCCGCCGGGGGCAGGGGCAGAGCTCGGTGCGCAGAGCCGAGCGCAGGAGCCGGGGCGGGGCGGGGCGGGGACACCGCCGGGGCGGAGGGGCCGCGCCCGCAGCGCCCGTACCCGCGGGGCCCCGGCCCGGCTGACGCGCCGCCCCGCTCTGCTCTGCTCTGCCCGCAGATGGCCGCCTGCGTGTCCCGGCTCGAGCTGTCCGTGTCCTGCCGCAGCCTCCTCGACAAGGACCTGCGCTCCAGGTCGGACCCGCTCTGCGTCCTGCTGCAGGACGCTGGGGGCGGCCGCTGGGCTGAGGTAAGAGCGGCCCCGAGCGAGCCGGGTCTCCCCCCTGCCCGCCCCGCAGGTTTTCCACGTTGAATTCGGATTTTCAGTTGGTGAACCAGCCCCCATTGCCCACGCTGAAACCTTCGGGGATTCCATTAGTCACTCCTTTGCTCAGAGTTGCATCAGGAGGTTCACTTACCTGTTGCAGCGTAGCCTGCCTGGAGCACACACTCCAGTTTAGTGTTTCACCAGCCTTTCCCCCCCCTAATTTTCAGAATTTCCCCATACGTTAGTGTTTATTTTCCAGTGCTGTTTCCTTTCCTGGTGAGCCCGGTTCATCAGTGAGCACAAGGCGTGGTCCGGGATGTGTAGCCTCGCTCACCTGGTGCAAGCGAAAAGCTGTGTGCTTCTTCCTCATCATCAACAGCTTTGCTCCTGTGTTTGTGCAGCTTGATCGCACAGAGAGGATCAAGAACTGCCAAGACCCGGAATTCTGCAAGAAACTGGTTGTGGACTACTACTTTGAGAAAGTGCAGAAGCTGAAATTCGGCGTGTATGATATCGATAACAAGACCTTTGATTTAAATGACGATGACTACCTGGGAGGGATTGAGTGCACGCTGGGACAGGTATGTGGAGACGTGTCAAGTGAACTACAAAGCAGTGGTGAGAGTTGGGTTTGTTATGAGAAATTAGGTGAAAATTGTATTTATCAAAGGCTTTGACACATTCAAATTTGAAAACACTGTTAAACGTCTTAGTTTGTGTTATTATTGAACATAGTGAAAAAAAAAATCTGTGTGTCAGTCACAAAATGAAGGTTTAGAAATACACATGGTGTGTAATTAATGGCTTAACTTAGGAGGCACTTGTAGCACTAAAGGCAGTCTGGGAGTAGGGAAGCATGGTGCTTGGAGAGCTCTCATGGAGTTTCCTTTGCACAAAGTGACCATCAGACAGTAAATCTGGGAAAATAAGACTACTTGAGATTCTGTATTTGATTCCTGAGGAGAGGTTTGTGCATCTAGGTAGGAGAAGAAAAGTGGGGTTCATGTTACTAAAGAAAGATCTCGCTAAATAGTATTTTCTGGTTTTAGCAGCTTTTTGGATACTTGTGATATCAAAACCTCTTGTGTCTCAGCTCCAGTTAAACCTTGGAGATGCGTTTGTGGGCATGTTGCAGTTAACTTTGGAGATGTGTTTCCTGCATAGTGAGAGAAGATAACTTTCAGACTGTTCAGCCATTCAGGAACATACACTGATGGTTGTCACTGTTGGAGATGTATTTAAATCTTTTTAGAACTTTTGGAAGAGTTGGAAAGTTTTTGCACCTGAAGAGTAATTCTTTGCCCTTTGTCTAACTTGATATTTAGATTATCTGTCTTTTAAACGTAGGTTGTGTCCAGCTCGGTGTTCACCCGACCTCTGGAATTGAAGCAGGGAAAGCCAGCAGGAAAGGGCACCATAACGGTAAATAAGGTTTTTGTGTGCAAAAACTCTTTCATATATTGGCTTTTCTGCTTTTGTGTCAGTGTATCGTCAAACGTTACATGTGTACAGGAGAGAGATATTTTTTGTAACTAGAATTTCTTTCATGGACAGAGTATGGGCAGAATTATGTGATTTCTTGTTTAATTTCCCCCCCCCCAAAATTTCCTTGACACAGATTTCAGCAGAGGAGATTAAAGATACCAGGGTTGTGTACCTAGAAATGGAAGCCCAAAACTTGGACAAGAAGGTATTGATTTTTTAAAAAAATTATATTGCATGCTTCTATAGTAGTTAGAGTTCATTCTCTTTGGCCAGGAATCAATCTGTGTTTGCAGACATTCAGCTAAGCCAGTAATCCCTGTGTGTGTGTGAGCAAAAACTCCTTGTGTTTTGTTACTCATAGTGGTGTAACCTGGAGACACAATTTTGTATTCAAAACCACAATGTCAAACCAGAAACTCAACTGCTGGGTCTGGTTTTGGGGCATTATTTTGACTTTGGAACATTCTGTATATTAATACAGTTCAGCTACGTAATTGTCTCCACTGAGTACTGTAGCTGTAAAAACTGATCTTTCTGTATTTTCATCAAAGAAGAAAAGGGGCAAATACAGGTGTGCTGCTCATTGTTATTTTAAGGCAAAGACCAATCCAGGGATTTAGTGACCTAACTGTTCAGTTAGCAAAATGATGTGATTTATGGTGATAAACATGGTCTGAGGGGGCAGTCTTGAATTCGGAGCTGATAAATTCTGATGGCTTACAAAGTGCAGCAGTTTAAAAGAAAAAAATAAAAGTGAGAAAGAAAACAAATGTTTAGTTTTTTTGACTTTGTGCTTTGTTTGAAGTATTGTATACTGATTAGCCAACTCTATACTAATTTTGGATAAAATACAGGAGGCTGATTGCTTCTGCTGGGTTTTTGTTTTCAGGATTTCTTAGGTAAATCAGATCCGTTTCTGGAGTTCTACAGGCAGAGTGATGCTGGAACATGGCAGCTCGTGTACAGATCAGAGGTAGTATTTCCACATGATGGTTCCTGAGATGATCAGGCTGTTTACTTGTACCGAGAGTGGGAGTCCCACTCCTGCTCATGCCTTGCACCAGTTTTGCAGAGAAAGTTGTACCCTATAAAAGGAGTTCTGCTAACTAAGCTTGCAGCAAATTGTTTATTTACTGCCTGTTGACTGGATGAAGCTGCTGAGTGAGGAGCCTGACCACGGACACCAAGTGAGAAGAGTGACTCTCCTCCCTTTCTGTGGTGTTGAGCTGTTAGGTTGTATAATCTCAGGAATTGCTAAGCTTAGTCTCCCCTTAATTGTTGGAATTTAGCGATGATGACAAACACAAGTAAACATTAATGCAAATGGAGTGTACTGAAGTAATATCCCCTCCGGCACAGGTATTGAGTTTACATGGCATGGTTTTGGTAGTGGGGTGGCTGCTGGAGCAGCCTCTGTGAGAGACGACAAGGAGCTGCCCTGTGTCAGACAGAGAGAGCCAGTTCTAAGCCAGCTTGAAAACAGACCCACTGCTGGCCAAAGCTGAGCCAGTCAGCAATGCTGGAGGTACCTTCATGGTAACATATTTAGGAAAGGGTAAAAAACACTGCGAGGCAGCTTGAGAGAGAGGAGTGAGAAACAACCCTACAGACACCAAGGTCAGAGAAGGAGCTGTTGGCTTGGCTCTAAAATTTAACTCAACCCTGAACATCAAGCTTTTATTTCTTAACAGAGCTGTTGCTTGGCTCTCGATACATGTCAGGGCTGAACTGACTGAGCCTGTTCTTAGCTTGCCATGCAGAGCCCTCCTGTCATGTTTCTTAATGACTTGCATGCTTGAATCCCTCACATGACATTGTGCTGAAATTTTTTTAAGGTGATCAAGAACAACTTAAATCCGTGCTGGAGGAAGTTCAGTGTTCCCTTGCAGACGTTCTGTGGTGGAGATTTTAATAAACCTATCAAGGTACGGCCTTCAGAAATTCTCTTTGTTTGTTGTTACGAATCATCTGTTCTCTGTTGATGCTAACTATGAGTTACCAGGCTGTCTAGTCATATTTAAATTTTTAGATTGCCTTTCTACTATTGTAGCGTGGCATATAAGTGATTATATTCTGTTGAGTATGAAGTCTTAAAACATTATGAGTTGTCAAATTGAGAAGTCAGGAAATGCAGAGGTGACACAGTTTCTAACGGTTAGTCACAAGAAGAATTATAACTGGGGTATTTTTTTCCACCATTCTGGCCAGGGTTTCAGCCTGGGCTTTAGTGCTGGTGTCTTGTTTCATTTGGATTTTTTTTTTCTATTGTGACTCTCTACCACTGTTTCTAAGTTAACTGAGAAGCTCACAGATGTTGGGCAAGCTTGAGTCCTTGGGATACCAACACTGAGAGGACCTTAAGGCAGCTGTCAGACTCATCCATTCATGAGACTGGCAGTCTGCTCCCAGCTCTTTTTCTATCTGTTTCAAGTAGAAATGTAGTTTTGAGTCAGAATTGCAATTTCCTGTGGTCTTGTATATGATGACTCATTCTCTCTGGTACTGGCTGATGGAGGTGGTAGCAGAACAATGACATATTTTAATATGTTTCTACAGAAGAAAATCTGATAGCAACTTGATTTGTTAATTTTTCTTCTAAGCAATTGATAATGTAAAGGCATTTAAATCCATAGATAGTTCTGTGTGAGTATAGTTTCTCTCTGCTTATCCAACAACCCAACAATTAAATACTCTGCATTGCAGATTTTTCCTGTTTCATCCTGTCTTTGAAGAAATCTCATGCTGGAAGCTTGAGCTGGAAGGTTTAGCAAAAAGCATGCATGCTAATACTGTTTCTTGTGCAGTATGGCAAGTCCAAAGAATTACTGAGATTATTAACCTGGAAATAGGTGTTCAGTTGTGCTGGGCTTATTGATAGGTAGCAGTGTTCTAAGTGGTGTTCGTGGCCTATTATTGCTTAGGAATCAACGGTCGTAGAACAGAAAAAAGTCCTCTTGGCCCAAAAGTGAGCAGCAGATGTGTAAAGGAGATGGCTAAGAAATGCATGTTTGTCAGAACTGTCACAACATGGCATGGTTTACCCATTCTGTTGTGTGGGGCTGTATTTGCTATAGTCAAAAAGTATTTGTGTTGTTGTTTTGTTTTGTCTTTTTTGCAGAAGCTTTTTGTGCTTTAAAATTCACTTTGGAGTGACCTGCTTCTTCAAAAGGGTGCATTTTTGCTGCTGGTTCATTTGAGCCAGAATTCTTGATGCATGTGCAAATCATCTATTAAGTTTCCCAATGCAGGTGTGAAAAAGGATTAAACTGTTCTTGTCCTTAACAGGCTGGGGAAGTCAGTCAGGGTGACAGGCAGGTGTTTGACTAGCAGCACTGAAGAATATAATGTTGCACTGTTTTATTTTTCATCTGGTGTTTGTCCCTCTGAACCTCTTGTTTGAGGCTTCAAAAACTTTATATAGGAGCCATAATGCATGAAATACTGGTTGTCAGTGAAGGGAGAACTTGAACTTCAGCACAGTGGGAACAATTTTGGTGTATCCCTAAACATTAGCTTTGCCAGCTGTGTGTGAGGATTAAGTATTGAATGTGTGTGTGAACATAAATCTTTTGATCAAATGCTGGCTGGTATTATGGTAATTCTTTCTTCATGGCAGTGCAGAGTGATGTTCTTGTTCTGTATTAAGAACAGCTCAGATTTGTGACACAGCCTAATCTTTGTGACGGTTTTGTTAAAAATAAGGGTGAGTGAAAGCAGCTTCTCACCCCTGTAATTATTTAAATGAAAATAGCAAATGTAGCAAATAGAAGCAGCAAAATAGCAAAATGGGAATTTGTGGGTGTTGATATTCACGGCTCTGCCATATACACAAAAGCATAATCATTTTCTGTGAGTTTTGAAAGTCCCTCCTATAGGCAAAGGGGCCTCATACCTGCTGTGTTCCACAACTTGTAATGTTCATTTGCCAAGAAATAAGTAGTCAGTGAATAACCCTATACAGTCCTACAGTATTGCAGGGTTCTGTTTGCAGCAACACCACTCTTTGGGCTGCCCACAGTGAATCTTGGCCAGTTTTAGAAAACCCTTGTGAGAGGAGGCCTGTTTTAAGCCATACCATGCTGTGAACTAATAACAAAAATGGTCCTAAATACAGTTCTCTTGGCATGGCTGTGAGGCGGAGGGGGAGCAGGAGGGAGGGGAGAGGAGGTGCATGGAGGTGGCAGCTGCTGAATTCCCTGCAGCTCTTCAGGTGTACTGGTACGAAGGAGACCCTGCACTGGGAATCTGCACCCTGGCTTCTGCACAAGAGCCTCCTGCCTTGGCCTCCCTGGCACGGTCCAGTTGCTTTTGGGTGATGTGCAAACATCAGAGTTGTTGAGAGAGGCACAGTGGAGTTCAGGCAGGAGTGGTCGGAGTTGCTTTGAGGTGTGTGTAGAAGGGTCGGGTGGGTTGGAAATCATGAAGGAGGAAAAGGGGGCACAGTCACTGGGGTATCTTGTTTCCCCATTGAGACACTGAAGTATGACATGGTGCTTCCCATTTCGGTGGCTATATTAGGCCGTAATTCACCTGGCTGGCTGTGCAGGTTTTTCATTTAAACCAGTGGAAGATCTCTAGTAGATCCAAATAGTCCTGAAAGAACCGTGTGTCAAATTCAGATACCTAGCCATTTGTATTTGATGTCCTTATCCCATCTTGTCCCATTGTCCCGAGGAGAAAGCTGTCCCTGTGGTTTATACAGGGTTAACATCAATTTCTGGATTACTAAAGGCAGATCTTGGAAAGAGAGCTTTTGAATCTGTGTGGCATGTGAGCTTCTGCAGGGGAGGAGGCAGCTGCTTGTAAGTGTTTCTTAGTTGACTGCTTCTGGAATTACTTGTGTTCTGCAGCGTTCATGGAGTGTGTTAGAAATGCTCTTCATCAGTGGTTTTGTGGAGAACTATTGACAACACATCTCACTATGGTTGCTGTAAGCCATAGTTAATAGTGTATTTTCATCTGTAAATGCATTGCTCTTTTGCATTATCTAGTGCTGAAGCTTTTGTGTTGATTTAAACATGACTGGTAATTAATGAAGTACTTACAATTTGGTTGGTATAACATGCAGAAAAAGACTTAACTGTTTCATGGAAATTGCAATTTCCTTGTGAATTGATGCTATTGTTGCACAGAAAAAGCATATTCAGAAAGTGCTTAGATAAGGAAGTTTTAATTGCTTCTTCCCATTACCCCAGCGGCATATTTTGTCCTGAACGATCTCACATTTACACATCTGGGCTGTGAAATTTTGGGATTTTCTTAATGTTTCTTTTAAACGGTAATTAATTTATTTATTTGATATTTTGCATTAAAGCCAGGGAGAGATTTTATTTAAAATTTTCACTGTGCATACTTTGATGGGTGAGGAAGTGAACATGTTCCTCTTTTTGAGACTCACTCTGGGTGTGTCTCTTTCCTCTTGGGTTTCAGTTAGTGGTGTGGCCAACACCCCCTGTTCTGGTAGGGTGGGCGAGTTCAGCAGCACTGCTGCAAAGGTGTCAGACAGAGGAGATGGGGCTGGAAGCAGTGGCTGGTCCTCCTAAAGCATTGCCTGCTGCCTCGTCCCTGCAGGTGCAGTGTCCATGTCCTGCTCCTTCATCCCTTGCAGTTGCAGTGTCCATGCCCTTCTCCTTCATCCCCTGCAGTTGCAGTGTCCATGCCCTTCTCCTTCATCCCTGCAGTTGCAGTGTCCATGCCCTTCTCCCTTGTCCCTGCAGTTGCAGTGTCCATGCCCTTCTCCTTCATCCCTGCAGTTGCAGTGTCCATGCCCTTCTCCTTCATCCCCTGCAGTTGCAGTGTCCATGCCCTTCTCCTTTGTCCCTGCAGGTGCAGTGTCTGGATCACGACAGCGATGGCTCCCATGACCTGATCGGCGCTGCGCAGACGACGCTGGCACAAGTGCAGACAGCTGGCCCTGGCTCCCCGGTGAGCTTCTTCAGCCCCCGCTAACTTAGTCCACAGTCCAGGCTTTCACAAACCCTTCTTGTCATTGACCTCAGAGACATACTTTGCCTCCTGACATGAATATTTCTATCTGTATTCTTTATATTCTGACGCCAGCATCCGGGAAAAACGGTTTGGGAATTACATTTCTCTATTTTCTTGGATTCTGTTGCCATTCCTATTTCTAAAGGCGTCCTTGAGCCTGTTGTCCACTGGTCACCAGCCACTTTTCCCAGCAGTTCATTCTGCTTTGGCCTCTGCTGAGGCTAGTGGAAATACAAGTGCTTGTTGGTGCTGTAACAGATGAGTCCACAGGCACGGCTTTGCTCAGACAGTGTTTGTGCTGGAGCTGGTCACCATCACAAGTGCTCTGGTTGCCTTGCCAGCTAACAGAGCAGCAGCCCTTCCAAAGGGCGCTCTTCTTACCTTGTCTTGGTCATCCAGTCTATAGAATAGACTGAGTCACATGCTGATGCTGCTGGTTTTGGTCTGTTGTCTGCAGTGAAAACCAGACATCTCATTCTCATGGGGATGTCTCATCTGAATTCAGCAGATGCATTCAGACACAGGATGTAGCCCAGGGCTACTCATGTGCCAGCCAGCTTGATTTCTGTGAGTATAATCCAAAAGCTGGTGGAAGGTTCTTGTGTTTTTCCCTGGCCTGTGTGAATTCAGGACCAATGTGAGTGGAAACCAAGCATTTAAACACTGCCACTGGGAACCCATGGCCTGTCTTTTTTGGCCTCCCCACCTCCAGATTTTGCCTCCTCTGCCCAGTGCTGTTGGCAAAATTATCCTTCGTTCATCAGATAGCAGCCAGTGTAGTTGCAGATCTTTTTCAAAATTAAATTTCTGAATTCTGCTGGGTATTTGTGTAACTCTGAAATTGTGTGATATGTGACACGGTTCTGTTTCCATAATTTGCTCTGCTGTAAGTGCAGGTATTTTGTAACTTGCTTCTTCCATGCTTGCTTTCTGTAGGTGGAATTTGAATGCATTCATCCTGAGAAAAAGCAAAAGAAAAAAAGCTATAAAAACTCCGGCATTATTAGGATAAAATCCTGCAAGGTAGGAAGATTTTTTTCATGGGGTTTTTTGCCTTTTTATATTCTGATCGTAATGAAATGAGTAGGTGTAACACTGTCTGTCTGTTCCTCTAGATTGAGACAGAATATTCATTTCTGGACTATGTGATGGGAGGCTGCCAGATTAACTTTACGGTGAGTTATTTCCCCACTGCTTCTCTTGGTGGATGACAGGACAAGCAGTGAGGTTGTGTACTTTTACTGGCAGCATGAATGACTGCAGGTGCAATGTGAGTTTGCAGTGATGAAGCCTGCAAAACCCAAATGCTATTATATTTTTACTTTTTGTGATCAAGTAGCACTTTAATGGAGCTCAGGCTTCTTAAACTTCCTCTGAGAAGTTGTTTCAGTCTGTCAGTGGAAAGGTGGGAAAAGGGATGCAGGCTTGTGTGCCTGTTCCTGTGTAGGGCTGCTGTGTGCTTGGGAGGAAGGGAGCTGTGTGGCCTGAGCCAACCCTGTTCCTGGATGTGCTTAGTTCTTCTATTTGCTTGTGGTGACGTATCAGTGACTTGCTGCCATCATCTTGGCTGATTAGGTGGGTGTAGACTTCACTGCCTCCAATGGAGATCCCAAGTCACCAGATTCTCTTCACTACATCAGTCCAGATGGGATCAATGAGTACCTGATTGCCATCTGGAGTGTGGGAAGTGTAGTCCAGGATTATGACACGTATGTAATGATCTTGAGTGATCTAGTCACCTCATCAAAAGTGTGTCACAGTGGATCAATGCCCATAACCTCTTCCAGACCTTTAGCATTTTAATGACTGAGGGGCTGCCTCTCCTTGGGAGTTCCCTTAAAGAGCTGCTACTGATTGCTCTTGCTTCTGTCAGTGCCAGGGAGGGCAATGGCAGCCCTTCATAATTTGGTATCTTGGCTTGGCTTGTCCCTCCTGCTCTGCCCCAGCTCCCTCTGTACTGCAGCTCTAGCTGGTCACTGCTCCCTTGTTGTTGATGGTGCATTGCAAACCTGAATGTTGTCTTTGATTCTGTGGGAACATGTTTGTCTGCTCTGCCCTGTAGCCAGGCTGGGGTTGGTCTGGCTCTTCTCCTGCTACTTTGCAATCTCCCAAGAGTCCTGTTGGCTGCTGCACTGAAGGAAATTCTGTGATGGTCAAGCCCAAGCCTGAAACCCTTGGGTACCTGGTGCCTGACCATGGGCAACGAGATGATGTACCAATTCCTTCTGACAGGAATTAAGTATTGGTCTCCAGCTGCTTTCTGTGACTAAACCAGAAGTGAGTTACTAAAGAATTACTCTTTCTCATTTCTTTCCAGGGACAAGCTGTTTCCTGCATTTGGGTTTGGAGCTCAGATTCCTCCTAACTGGCAGGTAGGGCCTTCTCAATGTTGGGCACTTGCTCTGTGCATGTCTGCATTCCCTAACTGTTTGTAATGTCCCCTTTCCCCAGGTGTCTCACGAGTTTGCTTTGAACTTCAACCCCAGCAACCCTTATTGCCAAGGTGAGGACACCTCTTTATTAATAATGTCACTGAGAGAGGCGGATGTTGCAAGTGTTGTGTTTATTTTATAACTAGTGAAAATCGGATGCAGCACTGCAGCACCAAGACATGGAGCAAACTGGATTTACTCTCACCTGGATGCTGACAGGAGCAGATCTGTGTTGTTGCAGACTTCTGTGCAGACTCCATACGCTCCAGTGAAGTGGTTTAGATTTAATTTTGCTTGTTAGTCTGTACTAAAAGTTTTGTTGCAACAACTTGGTTACTTCTGCTAGGTTGCAGGTGGCAGTGGATTGAGCTCAGCAGTGTGCCTGTGCTCATCACGCTTCCAGAGCCACCATCTGCTGAGAGTGTTAGAAACCAGGGTTCCTTCACCAGAAACTTTGTCTTAAAACCTTGGGGGGGTTTTGCAGCCATTTTCTTCAGTGAAAGTTGTTTTGGCTTATATTGGGTTTGCATGGCAAAGTTTTGGTAGTGGGGGCTACAAGGGTGGCTTCCGTGAGAAGCTGCTGGAAGCTTTCCCTGTCTCCAGTGGAGCCAATGCCAGATGGCTCCAGGACAGACCTGCTGCTGGCCAAGGCCAAGCCCATCAGTGATGGTGGTAGCTCCTCTGGGATAACAGATTTAAGAAGGGTGGAAAAAACCCTACTGCGGCAGCAATTGGAAAGAAGGAGTGAGGAGTATGTGAAAGGAATAATGCTGGAGACACCAAGGTTGGTACAGCAGAAGGAGGTGCTCCAGGCACTCGAGCAGAGATTCCTCTGCAGCCTGTGGTGAAGACACAGGGCAGCAGTCCCCCTGCAGCCCATGGGGGCCCTACCCTGGAGCAGTCTGTTCCTGAAGGACCAGTGACCCAGGGACAGGGTGACAGGAACCCATGCTGGAGCCATCTGTTCCTGAAGGATTGCACCCTTTGGGAAGGACTTGCACCGGGGCAGTTGACAAAGGTCTGCAGCTCATGGGAAGGACTCATGCTGGAGAAGTGTGTGGAGGACTCTTGTGGGAGCAATTCCGCACTGGAGCAGGGGATGAGTGAGGAGAGTCAGAGATGCAGTTAACTGACCACAAGCCCCATTCCCGTGTGCCCCTGAGAGGGAGAAGGGAGAGAATTTGAGAGTGAAGTTGAGCCTGAGAAGAGGGAGGATGGGGGAGAGGTGTTTTTAAGGTTTAGTTTTTACTGTTCTTTATCCTACTCTGATTTGATTGGTAACAACTTCAGCTGATTTCCCTGAGCTGAGTCTGGTTTGCCTGTGACAGCGAGTGCTGGTCTCCTTGTCCTTATCTTGACCCGTGAGCCTTTTGTTGTATTTTCTGTCCCCATCCAGATGAAGAGTGTTAGAACAGCTTTGGTGAGTGCCTCACAATCAAGCCAAGGTCACCCCACCACACTGCTGCATATAAGGGTTGCTCCCTGTGCTAGATTATGACTTTTAAGGACACAGAATTATTCTTGAACAAGCATTTTTCACTCTTTTTTTTTTTTTTGCTCTGGTCTTAGGCCACCAAAAAGGGGAATTTGAGATTCTGTGTTAAAATCTAAGCATTTCCTCAGTCAGCTCAGCATTGTCTGCCTCACTGGGATCTGGGTCTGTGCCATCTTAGAGTCCCTGTGGAGCAGTTTTGATGGGTACCACACTAAAACCTGATGGTGGACAATGCAAGCAGCAGTGGCAAATGAAGCTACATTGATACAAGCCAGGAGTAGGCCAATTTAGATGGATCCAGAGAAGAATATGTACCATTTAAAATCAGACTTTAAAAAAAACCAAACAACCTTGTTTAGTTAACCTGAGAAAAGCTTCTTGCATAGAAAAACCTTAGAGATTGCTATCTCTGTCACATAAATGTTTGAATCCTGAATCAGATATTGTTGTCTAACCTCCACACAAGGAAAAGGAAAAGTTACTGTTCCAGAGAGCTTCTGACCTTGTTGTCTAATTAGTGCATAAGTAATTAAACAAGGCCAATTAGTTGACAAGGTAGAAAGGACAAGGTGAATGTAATTTTCAGCATTCCTTCACTGGATTCTTTTTCCTGCAACTTCATAGAATCACAGAATGGTTTGGGTTGGAAGGAACCTTAAAGATCATCTCGTTCCAAACCCCTGCCATGGACAGGGATACCTTCCACTAGACCAGGTTGCTCAGAGCTCCATCCAGCCTGGCCTTGAACACTTCCCAGAAAGGGGCAGCCACAGCTTCTCTGGGCAACCCA
>JAWWEU010000053.1:60743-90497 GCA_035583155.1 Acropternis orthonyx | reverse complement strand
TCTCCCCCACCAGCACTGCCAAGTCCTTCTCCCCAGGGCCGCTCTCAGTCTGTTCATCTCCCAGCCTGGATTGATACTAGCGATTGCACTGATTTTCTGATGTTTCCCTGTTGGCTTCTGTTACCTTAGGAGTTCCTGGCTAGTCTCTGTAAGTCTGGAAGCATGTTCCAGTGTGGCTTGCACACTTCAAAGTCACTGGGGTATAGATGCACTTCAGCTGGGCTATGGATTTCACCCCCGTTATTGGCATGCCACCCCTAGGCTCATCTCTGCTGAGCCTAGTCTTATCCCCTCCCCCCTTCAAACCTTAAAGCCCTCTTGGTCAGCCCTGCCAACTCACAGGCCAGCATCCTGAGCTTTGTGATGTTAGAAGCACAAAGAGTGATGTGTGAAGAATGTAGAATGGGGGAGAAACGTGCAAATCTAATCTCTGCAGCTGTCCACTGGTTTCATCTCTGTGCTTCCTGTATTTTCTGTTACCCTGCTGTGTATTTGCCCTTCAGGAGTTCACAGCTGTGTTACCCTTTGGCTGTGCTCTTTAGTAATGCTTGTAGAATAGTAACTGGAGGAATTGTGGGGCTCCTGTGGCAGCTTTACTTGCTTGTGTTGCAGGGATCCAAGGAATAGTGGATGCCTACCGCCAGATCCTGCCTCAGATCCGACTCTATGGGCCAACCAACTTCTCTCCTATCATAAACCACGTGGCAAGGTTTGCAGCACACTCCATGCAACAAGGAACTGCTGCAGTGAGTGCAAGGCCTTTACTGTGGGTCTGCTTTGGGTTCATGTTTCTCTGTTTTCCGTATTTATGATGGGATAGAATGGAATGGTAAAGTGATGTTACCTTCCTTTCGTAGAATCCCAAGTTTGGTCCTCTCTTACCAGCCTGCAGTGGGGTTGTTGGTGCTCTCTTGGTACATGCTGATAGGAACCTGAACTGGGTAGATTTTGACAGTAGTTCAGTTGCTCAAGTGATACTTATTTCTCTGTGTCCCAGTTTGCTGGCACTGTACTTGCTGTAGCAGTGTACAGGGAGACTGTTGGCTCTTAGACCACCTCGATTCTGATGGATTTTAAATCACTGTTTTGACAGACCAGTCAGAAGGAATTTTGACATACACTCTGCTGCTACTTTTATTGTCTGGCTGTGTCAGTATTTTTGGTGCTACTTATGTGTATATACTGAATACATTTCCTACACTGTGAGGCACTTGGGCTAGGGAGATCCATTTCTTACATTTCTGAGAGTATTATTTTTAGCCTTCACAATGCTTTGGGGGGATCTTCTCAATTTTCTTTAGGTGTTATATATCTCTACTTTTTCTTTCAGATTGAAAGCTAACTATTTAAATAATGAATCTGTCAGCAGTGGGTTACAAAAATAGTAACCCTTGTGGTAACTGTGTTTTGGAATTGGAAATTTCGTTTTCTCTTATTTTCATTGTGTTCCCTTCATTTTAAGTCTGTAGATAGCTGCTATAAAACACCAGTTGCTCATTTCAGAACCAGGTATCAAACCTTAGTTTCTGGAAAAGGATGGAAATTTTAAGCACTTTACCACACTGATGTGTTGGTTTGAGGTACTTCTTTCTTTCTAGAAAAGCTCCTGTATTTTTCCCCTCATGTTATCTCTAGAGTATCTTTGTCTCATGTTACTTGTCAACGCTGTGTTTTGAGATTTCTAATAATTAGGATGCTGTTAATTTAAATTATTGGTAACAAAAGAAAAAAGGTTTTTTTGAGTTACATTGAGGGATATGAAATATCTTCAGTCTTTCTGAGACATCAGTCAGTAAAACAGCACCCATCAGCGAATATTGTATGCAGCTGTGTTGATCTAGTAGTACTTCTCATCTCTAACGCTTTTTGCAAATTTATAAATTGAACTTTATCTTTTTTTCTAGTACAGAGGAAGCCTAAGTGCACACAGAGAATCATTAGGCATGGGGAAAAAATGGGGATAAACATAAGTTTCTTTTGTTTTATCCACAGCAACATCTGATTTCTTAGCAAAGACATTGCTCTATTTGCCTTCAGTTATGTGAGCTTTGGTGTTGAAATACCTAACTGGGTGCTTTCTCGTGTTTTCCAGCACTATTATGTCTTGCTGATCATCACAGATGGAGAGATCACTGACCTGGACCAAACTAGGCAGGCGATTGTCGATGCCTCCAAGCTGCCCATGTCCATCATTATTGTCGGTGTTGGCGAAGCGGATTTCAAAGCAATGGAGTTCCTTGATGGAGACAACGGTGTGCTGAAATCCGTGACAGGAGAGCCAGCTGCACGGGACATTGTCCAGTTTGTGCCCTTCCGCCAGTTCAGAAATGTAAGTTGTTTTCACATGCAGAGGAGTCCTGGTGCCAGCATGCAAACATGCGAACAGTGACCATGGTCTTGACAAGGCAGCAAGCTGCATGCTCGGAGTACTGCCAGTTCCCAGTGAGTTGAGATGTTTGCTCCTGTGTTCCCAGCTGAGTGCCTCGCTGTCTTGCCAGCTTTTTCTTAAAGAGCCCTCGTTATGTCATTGATTTCACCTACTCTCTCTTGGCTGTCACAGGGTTAAAGGGAGTGTTCTCTCTCCTGAGATGCAAACTTTTAGGCAGGAAACAGATCGTGTTGTCGGTCTCTGATGTTAAGTCCCCCAAGTGATTGAAGCTGAGCTCAGTCTTCCCTGGCATTGAAAGCAGTCCTGTCATCCCCCAGCTCCTCCCAGCTCCACTGCTGGCACTGACTTGCACAGTGAATTGGGTTTGAAGAGGGAGTCACATGAACACCCAAAATAGCAGACATTCCTGGTCACTGGGGCAGTTTTGCACTCAGGTCAGGGTGAGTCTGGGGTTGAGGCAGGAGCCACTGGTTTTCATCAGCAGTGCTCACTGAGACTGACTGGAAGTACTCCTAAAGCTGTAGCAAGCAACTCTTAAAACAGGGAATGAGTGTGGCAGGTGGGGACCACGCTCTGGATTCTGTAAGAGAGTTCTTCCCTGGGCTGACAAATCCTTTCTGTGCCGTATTTCTGATTTGTTCTCCCTGTTCTCCTTCCAGGCTCCCCGGGAAGCGCTTTCCCAAGTGGTTCTGGCTGAAGTGCCCAAGCAGCTGGTGTCCTACTATAAATGGCAGGGCTGGCCCCCCCTGAAACTGCCGGAGATCAAGGCCGTGTAAACTCAGGTTGGCCTGTCCCGCTGGGTGAAGAGCTGCCTGCACCCACACTTCTCCCTGGCACGCTGTGGGTGCGTGGAGCCTTGAGATTGCACTGTTCACACCACTTCTTTCACCTGCTTGTGCTCTGAGTCTGATCTTTCCTGTTTCTAAATGAAAGAAATGTAAACACGGGGGGGAACCCCCCAACTACTGGAAGCTTTGCCACAGAGAAATCGACATGTGTCACGTTGTGGCACATCGCAGCAGGCAGCAGTGCTTGGCCCAGGCTGGCACGGCCCTCGGGGTGGGCACTGCTGCAGTGCTGGGCTTGGGGGAGCAGTGTCGCACCCGAGTTCGCTGCAATGACCATGCTCACCACGTGCTCCTTGATAGGGGTTTTTCTTCTGTCAAGCTAGCCTGGAAATGGGGACCCTTCTGTCCTGGATGTGACCAAAGACTGCTGGTTGGATGCCTGAGGTAGTTCCTGTTGTGCCTTCGTAAAGTGCCAGTATATTTTTTATACGTAGAGGTTTATTTTTTAATTTCAGTGGCCGTACTTTGCTATATATTTTTTTAATCACATTCTTCTATTAGCAGAATTTGCTTCTGTGATGAGCTCCTGCTTGGAGCTCTTGTTAAAGCTTAAGAACACTGCACTTTGTTTATTTGTGAGGGATCACTGAGGATTAATCTTTAATTTCTGGAGGTGGGGTGGGATTAAGGAGCCACATTCATGTAACTTTAGATATTTGGTGTATCTGGAAACACTAAAATGAAGATGCTTTGAGTGCTTTTTTTATGTCACGCAAGTTACAAAAGGAAGAAGTAGCTATCTGTGGAAATCCAAAGAGTGTGAAGTGTGCATTGCATGGTCTGGGCACTGAACAGGCATGTGATAGCAATGCACAATTGATTTGAGCAACAGAACTTGATGGTTCATTTCACAATAGAGATAAAGAAACTTGGGCTTGTCATTGCACTGCAAGTGGTCATCACTTTCAATTACATAAATAAATAATCTGCGTTGACTTACGTAGCATGTCTGGACTCGTTTCCTTCCTGGACTTTTCCTTTTGCTTTCCAGCAATGTGGCTGGTGGTGTTTCAGCATCTGAGTGAGCCCAGGTTGAGTGTGATCCAAAAAAGCAGAGTCAGTTGTCTGTAATTGGTAATTTTGTTCCCTGTTGATTGCTAAGACTGCTGAATCCTGCAGCCCTCCTGCAGTAAGATGAGCTGTTTCTTTGCTGTGAAATTATGAAAGAATTTGTCTATTCTAGATAAACTACAGAATGTTGAGAATACATTGGCAGATTGCAATGATGATCCAGGCCCTGAAACTAAGTTACAAACCTCTGTGAAGGCAGAACCTGGGGCTGAACTCTCATCCTAAACTAGGCTAGTCATTCTGGATGGACTCTGCCGCCAGACTACCACTACATGGCTTGTGCTTGAAGGGCTGTGGGGCCAGGACTACTGCCAAGCCAAGATGAATCTGTACTAGATTTTTATTCAAACCTAGTTCTGACCATGATATATTCTCCCAGGTTACACAGGCAGCAACCAGCTTCCTCTAGAGAAAGCAGGACTGTCTTTCCTGACACCTAGCCTGCAGCACCCCATTTTTCTTGCACTTCTTGCACTTTCTAAGTCTTGCACTTCAAGACTTAGAGTCTTGAAGAAACTAAACAACCTCTCTTTTTGAATGGCTGTTTAAACTGAAATGTGCTTACAAGTGTGGAAGAGAGGAAAACTGCCAAGTCTTCCCTGAGAAGCTGCAGTATGGTTGAGAACATCCTTTGCTCGTGTTTTCAGCTGCTTGCAGCCTGTAGACAGAGCTCTCCTTCCCTGTGTTATGCCTACAAGAAACCTAAGGCTGGTTTTTTGTGTGTGTATATTTTGAAATCCTTTTTGTCTCCTTTTTAAACCTCTGCCAGCTCCCACTCAAAAGGAAGAGAGTGAATCCTCTGTGCTGTGTCTCTGCCCTTTGAGGAATGGAGTCACTGTTCTGCAGTTAGCCAAGGTGATTCCATGTGCTGGGCTCATTGATGGTAGGAGAGACCTTTACCTGTTTTGGGAAGGAAGAGGCCAAGATGTGGCAGAGGCAGGTCTGAGGAAGTTCTTACCCTGTGGGAGCAGAGCAGAATTTGGAGCAGGTGCTCTTTATCCACAGGTAAGTGGCTGAAATGTGAGCAGGAAAAGGGACACAACTGTGGTTGTCACTTGAACAAGAGTTGGGTGTGGGCCTAGGTGAAAAGCCTTGGGATTGTCAAGCTTGGAGGCTGCTCACCTGGAACGGCAGAGTTTTGCCTGTTTTCTCTTTCTTGACTCTCCCCAGGACACCAGGTTTTAGAGGAAGTGCAGCCAGTTGCTGGGCACTTCAGTGGAAGGCTGGTAGGTCTGTCTCCTGCCACGTGCTGCCCTGGGTGTAGCTGGAATCCAGACTGGTGGCATAGCCGTCGCTTTAGTTAGAGGAGAGGTCAGGTTTGAGCTCAGGTTACCTTCCTCAGGAGAAGGTGTGTTCTCGCTCAGGTGCACACTTTCTGTCACTGTCATGGTTCTTCTCTGTGGTGAGCACAGGGAACACCCCGGAAAAGACTCTTCACCCTGGCCCTGACCAAGATTGAACAAGCACCCTTGTACTTGTGGTTCCCCAAAGGTATTTCAGCCTCAGGGCTTTGTATAGATCAAAAGCTGTTGCACATGGGAGCTCACTGGGGAGGGTTCATCTTGCTTCCTGGACATCTGGTGATCCAATATTGGTGACATTTTATGCCAGGCTATGCCACACTACCTGACAGCTCCCTCCTCTGTGGGAGATCGTGCTCCATTTCCCTTCTTTGTCCAGACAACTGGGTGGGCTAATGGCCTTCCTTGGGGTCTAAAACATCTGGTTTCCCCCTGGACTGTTTTGCTGAAAAAAAAGGCACTGTCTTCATAGGACTGTTCCAGGTATTTGAGGAAGCCACATAAACTCCACTGGGAGGTGCTGTCTTTTGATCAGCTTTGAGCAAGTACCTGTTCTGCTCAGCTGTGTTGTTCTGGACATCTCACTAAGCTGCCTAAATTGCACTCCTTGCCCCTGTCCAGCCATGACTGGGTGTGGGGTCAGTGCACTGAGCTTTCTGTGCTGCCTTAAACTGATGGGCTCACTTATTTGGGTTCACAAAAGCAGTGCAGAGATCTGCCCGCCTGCTGTGTTCTGTTGCTCCATGATTAAACTGCATCCTCCCACCACAGCATGCTGGCATGCTTCCACCACCCCCGGCACCGCTTCCCAGGTGCTCCAGGAAGCGCTTGTGCAAGAGGGGAATAAAGAGAATATCCTCGGGGCTTGCTTCAAAGCAGCTGGCACTGAACAGGTATGATTCACTCCTTAGTGTTTGTGGAGCTGGGTGAGCCACTGTAACCTGCTGCAAGGCACACTGTATGTCGTAGGTGTGTGTGGATGCAGGTATTTGCTGCTAGCTGCTGAGATGGAGAACCAGGCCCCCAGGAGAAAGAAGTGCTCTCCAAATTCTGCTCAGCTCGTGATCATTCCATTGCTTTAATCTGGCCTGAATCTGTGCTCTGTAAGGGCTCTGGCATCTCTCCTTTATCAGCAGGTGAGATGAGCCGCCTCAGGCCGAGGGGGGTGCAGTGGGGAGCGCAGCCAGCTCCTGGCACTGTGTGCCCCGGGTCTCCCTCCTTGTGTGAGGGCTGGTGCCGGCACCCTGCGGAGCAGCCGAAGCTCCTGCCCCACTGCCTGTGGGTTTTGCTGCTTGCCTGTGTCCTGCAGCGAGCTGGCAGCGGGCTGCGGCTGCTGTCCCAGCAGTGCTCCGGCATCCTCCCTCTGCCTGCATAGCCCGTCGGGTGCCTGCCCGGGGGAATGCTGAGCACATGCTGCTTCCTCATGGCAAGAGAACCCAGCCCCCACAATCTGAGGGCTGTGGTGAGCGGCCCAGCGAGCTGACCTTTCCCCACCCTCCCTCTGTTTGCTTTTGGAGGGTTTTAACCACAGGAGCCGTGATTTTGTGCTGGGGGAAGGCGCAGGGATGGATTGACTGCAAGCCGAGCCAGGCTCTGTCCTCGCCGTAGCCCTTGACCGGTGTCTCCCGGTCCTGACTTCAGCTCCCAGGCATCAGTCCCGAGCTGCGGCGTGGCCGTGTGATGGGGGGATATTCACTTCTGCCGCTTCCAGCCTGGGAAGGAGAAGCAGCACCTGCTGCTGTGCTCCCCGGCGCCCACGGCCCAGGGCTCTACCAGCCAGGAGCCCCGTGCCCCGGGGCTGAGGGAGGCAGCTCAGCCGGCGCTGCCCCCACCCTGCACGGCGCCGGGGCAGGGGCTGCCCGGGGCGTGGAGCGTCCGGCCGGACCGGCTGGGCGAGCCGGGGCTGAGTCACGGCGGGCGGGGAACAGCGGGGCGGCAGCCGTGGGACATTGGGGCGGCAGCGGTGGGCCAGCGGTGGGCCAGCTCCATGGCGCTCAGCACCCGTGTGCGGAGACTCTCGCGGCTCCCGGGACACGGCGAGCGGCAGGTGCAGCTCAGCTTCCGAGGTGGGCTCCGCGCCGCTGGGAGGGAGGCAGGGAGGGCTGCGTTCCACTGTCAGAGCCTCACACCTCCCCTTTCCTTCGCAAGGCTTCACCCAGAAGACGAGGAAGGTCCACTCTGGCTCAGAGGCTGTCTTTGAGGAGGTGAGGGAAGCAGGCGCGTGTAGAACATGAGGGTTAGGGGTGGTACAGGTCAGCGTCTTGGTCATAAAATCACAGGTTGGTTTGGGCTGGAAGGGACCTCCAAGATCATCTAGTTCCAACCCCCACGCCGTGGGCAGGGACATGTCCCACAAAAACTCTTTTCTGGGAATTTCTCTAGCGCCTCCTTCCTCTGCTCTGCTCAGGGGGCAGGTGAGTCCCTTCTGCAGGCTGCGACCTGCGGGTGTGGCTGCAGGAGCTGACCCTCAGTGGAGCCGGGACCCTGCCTGGAAGCCTTGGGACACCAAAGGCAAAGAACCCCCCTTGCCCACAGAAATCCAGACTGTCACTGCAGTCGATGCCTTGTGGGGCATGAGTGGGACACGGGAGGTGCAGGGATAGGGGTGGCTTGGGAAGCGTGTCCACCTCTCCAGTGTCATCCCCATCATCACCTCCCTGAAGCCTGTGACAGCCCACCTATGCTATGCCAGTGGTGGTTCCCACCTGTCCCTTCTCGGTCCCAGTGCCACTGTGCCTCCTGGGGAAGGGCAGAGAAGGCTGGGAGGGCAAGAGGAACAGTGTCTGGTTTGGGTGTTTGGTGAATTGAAGCCTTAGGGCACAGTTTTACTATGAGCCAGATGACTTCCTGCCTGGATGGTCTCTTCTCTCCAAGTGCCTCTACATCCTATCTCACTCCTCAGCCTGCCAGCTCAGAGACCCCAGCAGGCACAAGCATGCTTCTCTTTCCAGGGGGATGCTGCTCTGGCTTCTTTAGCAGCTGACTTGTGGCTCTGTGCTCCTGGAGGGGCTCTCTGGTCTGCTTGGCCAGCAGGAAAGTAACTTCCCACCACAGCGGCTTTCTGTCATGCCCATGGACTTGCTCGCCTTGCGGGGGTCTCAAGGAGCCACCAGACATGGGAAAGTGTAGCTGGGAATGAGTTGTCAACCCTTCCTGCTCCATTTGTTTGCAGCTCTTTTGCTGGCCTCACTACGGGAAGCTCATCATGGGTGAAATGCTGTCCATTAAGGTTTACAACTGCAGCAAGGTTTTCAGTAACAGGTGGGTCCTTTGATTGTTGGGGTGATCAGCAGAGGTGGGGGAGGAGACGTACTGGGCTTTACATTGTCTACTTGGAATAGAAAATATTTCTTGAAAGTTTGATGGAAGGAAGATGAGCAGGTTATAGAAGAGGGAGGGAGCTGGCTGTTCTGGTGGGGCAGCAGTACTGTAGATATTAAGCTAACTAAGGGGAATGATTTAGTTGTGCCAGCAGTAACAGGGACTACCTAAGGATTCAGCTCTGATCCTCAGCTGAGACAAAGGTAAAACAAGGGTCTAAAAACCAGAGCGACAAGGGCAGGACTTGCAGCAGACTGGGGACCTGCTGTCACCCTGAACATCTACATGGTGGCCGTGACCATACTGCACCCAAATTCAGCATATCTGTCCATGCGGAAGAGCCCTGAACCTGTGGTGGTATGGTCCAACCTTCAAAAAGACAACAATTCAAATTTAAAGGACAGACAGAATTTAAAATGCTTCTAGGTGGCACAGATAGAACACTGTGAGCTCCGTGGCTATTACAGCAGTTGTAAAACACTGCAGAGAAACCCCAGAATAGAGATGACAGATTGAGTAGTGGTGGTGGAGCATGAAAGGCAGCAGAGGCGTGTCCCTTCAGCGTGTGTGAAACATGAGGATGCAAGGAAAGGTGCAAGCTCTGATAAGCAGAATGTAAGAACTGAAGGAATTGCACAGGAACAAGTTTCTAGAAGCTACCAATAATACAAACCTTTTTAAAGCTGCCAGAGAGGGCGTGGAGGAATCAAACGAGCACAGCACATGTGAGACACTTACAGATAAAGCCAGAGCAGAAAATGTGGCAGAACGTTGTGTCACTGTTTCCTGGATGCTCTCCCTATAGGAGCTGGATCAGAGGACTGAAATGTCAATAGGAACTGCTACAGGACAAATAGATAAAATAAATGGTAACAAATCAGTAGGACCTGACAGCGTGGAGTAAAGAAGTCCATCGGGAAATGAGTGGGCTGGCACTGACAGTGTATCTGCTGCTGGGTGTAATGGCAGGTGACAGAGAGTACAGTTCAAAAGCAGTTGGTTTGTGCACTGGGATGGTCAAAAATAAATAGAGAACGTGGACCGAAGAGAAAAAATTGTTACGTTGCTGTATATCTGTTTGTGGTCTCTGGACTTCCCTGTGAGCATCCTTTCTGTGGCAGCAGCACTGAGCTGGCAAAGCTGGAAAGGAGGGGGATGATCAGGGTGGCTCCTTCCCTGGGGATAGGAGGCCAGCCAGGCTCTGTGTCTCAGAGAAAAGGGAGGAGAGAGGGAATACGAGAGATAACAGCTCGCAGCTGAAATGGAGGTGCCTGGGGAGCGATTCCTGCTGCCTCAGTCCCAGGGGGGCAGTGAACTACTCTGACAGTGACTCCCAGCAGGCAGTGGGAAGCTCTGCTTCATGCAGGGCTTAGCTTGGCTGGTAGCAGAGCTGCCCCAGGGAGATGGGGCCCCACCTACACACGCGTCCAGACTGTGGCAACGCAAGCTGGTGTTGGGAGTGCAAATGTGATCCTGCCTCTGCTGCTCGCAGGGAGCCGCATGATCCTTCTCCAGGGAGAACCCCTTTAGAGTAGGTGAATTTTGGCCTGACTTGCTGCAGACATCCTTGGGGCCATAGCTCTATGTCCCATTTCTGTATTTCCCTGTGTAAAGCCTCTGTTTCCCAGTTTTGTCCGGGAAGAGTCACCCCAGCTCTGCTGGGTGCCCAAACACAGGCTGGCTCCCACGAAGCCCAGCTCTGCTGCAGGGAAGGACTCCCTTGAATTCGCCATGGGTCTGGATCTGCACGAGCCTTTAACTGTCAATGCCAGCTTGGTTGCAGGCAGCTGCCTGGCCAGGACTGGGGTGGAGTCAGGACATGCTGCTGGGTTGGCTCAGGTATTTGGCTGCCAAGCTCCCTGTGGAAAGCACTTCAGGGCAGCTCGGGGGGGGCTGTGAGAGGGAGAGCGGAGACCCTGGTGCTCCCCAGAATGCAGGCACTGGTGCTATGTCCAGTGGTGCTGCAGCCTCTGTTTTGTGTTCCAGGCTCCTTGGTACCCTTGTCCTCAGCCTTCAGCACCTGATGACAGCTGGGAGACTAACCCTGCGGGAGTCCCTCATGGATAGGAACCACAGAATCACCGGTGTAAGTCCTCCCTCCGTGGGCAGCCTGGCTGTCAGCAATCAGTAAGGCTTTGCGGGGAAACCTCATGTGGTGCTTCCCAGGTGGATTTGGGGCTGAGGGACAGTCCAAGGTGCTGTTTGAGCTGGGAAGCTCTGTTGCATTTGTGCCCTCTCTGTGCAGGGATGCAGCCACTTCACATCCATGAAGTGGTTTCTAGGAGCACCTAGAAATGCATGGGGTGGGCTGTGGGCCCTGGAGATCTGCTGAGGGCCTGAACAGGCAGAGGGATGTTTAGTAAAACCTTTCCAGGTCTGAGTGGTGGATGTAAGAGGTGGCATTTTGTCTGCTCTATGCACCATGCAGTGGTTGCAGGGCACAGAGCAGGGAGGAACTGATGGGGGGAAGTGGAAGGTGACAGGGTGCCTTAGGACCCCCACTAGCTGGATGGCTTAATGATAGTCTGGAGAGGTGCGAGAGGCTCTGGTATCTGACTGTCCCTCTGCTCTGCAGGTCCCACTCCTCCCACCGTGGGACTGGGGCTCACTGGGCCCTTTGTGCTTGTAGAAAATGAACACTGCGCTATAATGAGCTGTTTCCTGCCAGCTGGGTGTCCAGGGACAGTTAAGTGGGTGCTGAAGAGCCAGAGCTGTGTGCCAGGGTGGTGGGCAGGGTCAGAAGAGCAGAGGCAGAGGTGTCAGTTCTGCGTCCTTGTTTGCCCTTTCCACGGGCAACATGATTCAACCCCATGGTGGCACGTGGGATGCAGCTCTGAGGCCAACAGAGCATGAGCTTAAGTGGCACAGGCACAACTTTCTTGTGTTGCTGAGCTGCCTGGACCATGGAGAAGGTCCAGGTGGAAGCTGAGCATTTCCAGGATGATTTTCAGCCCATGCAGCTCACTGGAGAAACATTCATGCCAGCAAAGAGACAGGGACTAGACTCAGCCCTCGGTGCTGGTGATGGTTTGAGGGGACTCCACTGTAAGGTCAGAGCTGCCCCATGGCCCAGCCGCTGGCTCCTGTCTGCCTCTGCCCTAGTGCTGGTGAGCTGCTCCAACCAAAACCCAGCTGCGTTCTGTCAGTTTTAGATTGTGCAGCCCTGGCTGCACAAGAGCTGCAGGGGACAGGAATAGGGCAGGCAAGGCTGGACACCCATCCAAGAGCAGCCTGAGACCCTCTCCTTCAGCTCATCTGGGAAGAGACTTGTCCCCAAGGGAGAAGCTCTTTCAATCACTGCTTCTTTAGCAAAGTGAGAGTAAAACCAACAGCCAGAAGCCTTCCTGCTAGTCCAAGTTCTTCTCTGAGACTTGAGTTAGTTGCACCCTTTCTTCTCCTGGTGGTTTGAAGGGGTGTATTCAAAGCCTCAGCTTTTCATCCAGCTTTATCTCAGGCTTCTTCACCATCCAGTCTTTGCTGCTGCCTTTCCCATCACTGTGCTACTGCTTTCTTGGGCTGCGTTACTGCTCCCAGAAATGTGTTTCCTATGGACTGAGCTCTGAACTCAGCCTGCTAAGGAGTGGCCTCCTGCATGCTTGTGATTTTGGTCTCTGCTGGGATATTCTTGAGCGTCTGTGTTGGTCTGAGATCAGGCTGGCCACCCACAGACCTGGGTGTGCAGACCTGTGCTGGCAGTGATGATACCCAATGTGCTCCATGCTCCTCTGGCTGTCCTTCTTCCATCACTAACACTAAATTGATGTCTCCTGTGATGCAGACTCTGGGTGTGCTGATGGCTTCTGCAGCATTTTAGTCCAGGCTGTCTTGCCTGGGGATGCTCTGCCACCTGTCTCCTGCCTCCCGCAGAAAGACTGCTCCTAACCCTGCATGTCAGTCTGCAGGGCTCTCCCCACTTCCCTTGTTGAATGCCTTGAGGCAGCTCTCAGGGGCCTCTTTGTGGTATATTTTAGATTTGGAAACTTGAGCCAGCTTTTATTGAGTGAATTGTGGAGTGTGGGAAGCTGTGGAAGAGGGAATTTGGTTATGTCTAGCTTGATGGAGGCAAACAAGAGGATTCTGGTATGAATAGGCTTCTTGTGAGGTTGTGAGCCCCTTTCTTCCACTTTTTTTTTACCAGCTCTTCACTTCTTTTTTATTTCCATGCTCCCCTTCCCCTTTTCCATGACACTTCTGCTGCTGTTTTGTGGCTGCCAAGCTCTCGGGCCATTTACTTGTCTGCTTGTAGATCTACATTGAGCTGGATTTGCGCTATCAGCCTCCAAATGGCTCAGCAGGGACCTGGGTTGAAGAGGACTTTGTCTATCAGATCAAAGACAGGTATGAAACTCCTGGGAAGCTTATACTGCTGCCTTTGCTGGTGGCAGCCTTTGGGATCCAGTCCAGCCTCATTTGCTTTCTTCCTCTGGCCAGGCTGATCTTCACTCTACAGCATCCATAAGGGAGCAGGGCTCTTGGACACAAAATATCTTGTCTTTAGAATGACCCACTGCAGGGGTTGGGAGTCCTGAGATTCCCTGGGAATCCTTTTAGACTTGAGAACATTTCTGCAGCCTTCCTGGCTGACAAGAAGCAAGCCTTTGTAATTGCAAAGTCGCAGGGAGAGTGGCTTTGGACCACAGCAATGCCATGCACCCTGCACACCCAAAGCCAAGGGAGGAGAGAGGGTCTGAGCCAACAGGATGACAGGCAGAGGCCTGCAGAGGGTCACTTCTGCAATGCCAGAGGTGAGGCACACAGGGTGGGTGGGCAGTGGAAAAGCTTAGGAGACAAATCATTTAGGAGGATGCTGATGTTCTTGCCAAGAAACAAGTAGGAGTGTGGCTGGGGCATCAGGGAGCAGCTGCAGCACACTGGGCTTTGCAGCAGGGCATCTCTCGTTCTTACAGCTCAGAGCTAATCATCCACAACCCTGGATTTGAGCAGCTGGAGTAAGTAGCCCCCACCCCCAGTGGCTGGGCTCCCCTCCTGGGTGCAGGGCAGTGCACAGCCCCCTCGGCATGGCTGGAGTGTGGCTCGTGGGGGCTTTGCAGGGCTGCCGAGGGGCCGAGAGCGAGCGAACTGGACAGGAAAGCTGCTGCACTGGGCAAGAAGCTGGCAAAAGGCCTGGAGACTGATGAAGGGGAAGAGGAGGAAGATTTCTATGACGAGTCTGAGATTGAGGTCTCAGGCATCATCTTCAGCCCTGTGAAGAGGTAGCCACAGCATGCTCTTCTCTCTTGCCCCTTCTTGGGTCCTGGGGTGGAAAGTACCAGGTCCTAGGGTATTCCTGTAGACAGTGGCATCTGTTTTGGCAAAATGTCAGAAACCTTTCATCTCCAATGGTCCCAGACAGGGACTGTTGGGGATTTGCTTGTTCCCAGGACAAGGGGCCATTATTTGCTTCCTTTGGTGGGAACTTACTGAGGTCCATGGAGACAAAGAGACCTGCTTACCTGCTTTGGTTTTTTCCTGTGCAGCCGCTCCAGACTCTGCCCTGCACGGGACCTCTTTGCCATCCCAACCCCGCAGAGTTTCCAGGTACTGCAGCACTGGGGTGTGTCCTGGCAGCTGCCTCTGGCCCTGCAGCTGGTCCCTCACTGTGGATTTGGGCTTCTCTGATTGCCACATATTCCAGTGAGGTCTCTAACAAGATCTTCTTGCTTTGTATGAATTCCCTGGGCAAGGTGTAAGGTTCTCTGAAGGGGCTGCACCCGTGAGTGCTGGCCTCAACATCAGCCAGCCTGGAGGAGAATTTCTTTCTGGGCCGTGTAGTTAGCTATGGATATGCAGGAGAAGAGAATCACCCACATGTGCCACTGCGAAACACTGCCTGAGCAGAGCTTCAGAGAGCACTGAGGCAGGGCTGGTGCCTGCCAGCTTCCCCAGGACCTAGTCTGGGCCCTCAGGGACATCTGTGGGACATGGCTGGGGTTGGAGGGTAAAATGCAGGGACTTGCTTGGACAGGCTGGGATGCTGGTATGAAGTTGTGGCTCTGGCCAGTGATCTGGCATCAGGTTAGTTTGATTTCAGGGCAGGTCTCCCAGCCTGGCTATGGATTTAAATCCTTTGCTGGTTCTGAGTAAACATGGGCTCTCATTTGGTCCAAGCAGGAAGCTGTTGCGGGTGTCAAATTTCCTACCATCCTTTTCCTGAAGCTATTATTCTGCACCTTAACAGTGGCCTAGTTGTACTGAGAGCAAATGTGAGAACATTTCTCCCAACTTGTAACCAGTTGCAGTAAATGAGTTGGCCACGTTCCAGTCTTTCCAATGGAGTCCATCTCAGCAGGATTCAAAGAGAAGTAGTGACAGAAGGTGGAAAAAAAGCATCTTCTCCAAGATGCTCTATGGATCCCACCATGTGGGAGCAGTGGGTTGGCAACACCTTGGGATTGGGAACTGAGGGTACAGCGATACTGGGAAGGCCACTCTTGTCAAAGGTGCTGGGGATGTAACACTTTATTTCCTTTGTTGCCTGAAAGAAACAAATATGTCAAATACCATTGTGGTTTGTCCTGGCTGTAATAATTTCAGCAGCCATGCTCTTGCCTGCACCAGACATCCATCCCTGCATCAAGAGTGCCCTGGTGTTGTTGAAACCATCTCAGGATGAAGATGGAAACAAGCAGAGTGCTGATCCAAAGGTTTTCTCCCACATCTCCTCAGGTTGGGGTTAATGTAATCGAAGCACAGAAGCTGGTGGGGGTGAACATTAACCCCTTTGTTGTAGTCAAGGTTGGAGAGGAAAAGAGGCACACGGCAATGCAGAAGTCAACAAACTGCCCCTTCTACAACGAGGTATGTGACACAGAGGCTCTGCCCTCGCCCCACCCATGTCCCAAGCGCCTGGGACCATCCTTGCGAGGGCTGCCTGGGAACCTGGGGCTCAGCTGTCTTGCCCTTCTCTTTCAGTATTTTCTGTTTGAATTCCATGAGCCAAGGGACATTTTATTCCACAGACTCATAGAGATCTCGGTAAGTATTTCCTCCTCTCATCCTCCATGGTAAGTGGGGCGCTTCTGTGCGTAGATACGGGGAGTGACAGGCAAAGCAAGAGTACCAATGCCAACCAGGAGTTCCAGCTTCCTGTGGCTGCAGTGGGGCAGAGACCCAGCCCTGCTCTGAGCCAGCTCTGGGCAGTGCTGCCTTCCCACCACCTCCTCCTGGTCAGGCTTTCTCTGCACATTGTGACTGAACTGGGACCTCTGGGGAAGTTTCTTGCCTGCTGCCTTGTTGCCTTGCTGTTTTTGGGACAATTCTCTGCTGCCCCTTACCCTGGTGCCTCATCCTGCAGGTTGTGAAGGCAAATGACTGTTATGAGAGGAGCTCAGTGGTGATTTGTGTTGTAGAAAAGCCCAGACAGGCAGAGAGGTTTTCAGAAATCCCCTGGCCCAAAGCACAAGGGCTCCCCCAAGACATAGGGGTGTTCTGAAGATAGCTAAACCCAGTCAGTACCTCCTTTACCAAACAATCTTCAGCACTTCCCTGTGAAAGGTTGCATATCTCTTCTGCTGGTGTGAGTTTAGCCAGCACTGAGCAGGACTTGGGCTTTGGAAGAGACAGTAGCCTGGTAGGGTCATGGCTCTGCCCTGAGCCAGCAGGTTGTGGACACAGGACTCTCTGTGGGGAATCAGGTCTGCCCCACCTCTGTTGTAGGGATTTGCCTTGCCTGGAACTGGCAGAAACCGAACTGGTTGCCCCTGCCCCTGCCTTGGCCCAGGTTTGACTGAGGGTTATGGGCTGATGGACTCTGGGGGAATGGTTGGGCAGGAATGGGTTAATCCCCGGGCTAACTCAGATGGGTCAGTGTGACTGAGGAGCTGGCAGCTGCTGCCTCAGTTGTGCTTTGGTGAGCACCTCTTAGCAGCCCTGTCCTCCTCAGAGATGTCTGGATGTGTCCCCTGGCTGCCCGTACCTTGTGATGCTCAGGGGCACTTGTGCTGTCTGCAGGTTTTTCACTCAAAGAAGATACCCTTCCTGGGAACATGCATAGGAACGTTCAAGATGGATGTTGAGACAGTGTACAGCCAGCCAGGTATGAGGGACTACACCACATACCTGTGCCTGACCCTGACCCTGACTCTGTCTGAAATTGGTGTTTCCTTCCTGCTCTGCTGGGTCTGCTCAGAGCCCTGGCTATAAAGCACTTAGTTCATAAAAGGACCTGCACTTGCTTCTCCTCCCACTGTCTGAAGGCCAGGTGACAACTCCTGCACCTTCAGAGACAGGATTAGGACAGTCTTTGTGCAGACGGAGCTGAGACGTGAAATGGTAACCTGGCCTCTCACTGGGGAACTCCTCCTCCTCTCTCTCAGATCACAGGTTTTTTCAGAAGTGGGCAGTTATCAGTGACCCCACAGACACCCGGGCAGGTGTGAAAGGCTTTGTGAAGTGCAGCATCTCCATCTCTGCACGTGGGGATGTGGTGGGCTTCCTCCCCAGCTCTTCCAGCAGCCGGGACGAGGACATTGAAAGGTAGGTGCAGAGAAAAAGACCTGTGGTGAGGCAGAATCCAAACTTCTGTCAGTCAGGGCATTTCCCAGCACTGTGTTCTGTGGACTCCAAAAGAGAGACAGAACATGAATTTGTCTTTCAGGAACTTGCTGCTGCCTAAGAGAGTCCCTGCAGAGAGACCCTGGGCCAGGGTCTGCATCAAACTGTATCGTGCTGAGGGCCTGCCCAGCATGAGTTCAGGCATCATGGGTGGTTTCTCCAAGATCATAGGGGAGAGAAAAGTCTTTATTGACCCATACGTGCAGGTCTCGTTCTGTGGGCAGCAGGTGAGTCTGCCAGGGGGTCTGTGCTGGGACAGGCTGATCCTCCCTGTGCTGTGTGGGGCAGCATGCACTGGGCTCATGCTGCCAGGAGCCTCCATGGGACACAGCAATCCCACTGGACACAGGACGGGAGAGCCGAGGTCTTGCTGTCTTTAGCAGTGGCCTGAGCTGGGTGACCACGGGTGTGCAATGTCTGGATGAGAAGGCCACTGGCTGTGCAGACAAAGATTTGTATCCTTAAACACAGGGAGAGGGTCAAATAAATCCTGGAGCAGAAGTCCTTCCTCTGTGTCAAGCTGGATTCAGACTGATACCCTCAGGAGAGTTTACTGAGCTAATGGTCCTTTTCTTGCACCCAAGGCCAGCGTTTCTGGTCCTGTGGATTCCATTAATATGAGAATCAGTCCCTGGGCAGTCTGGTGGGCCTGGGGCTGCTCCCAGGGAACCCTGAGATACCTCTAGGTCTGGTGGGGCTGCCTGCTTATTTTCAGTGTTTTCCCTTGGCTGTGCAGGGCATGGCCAGGGCCTTGGGACAGCCCTGCCTTGATGAAGCACAGAGAGGAACTGCAGAATGGGGGTCAGGAGCAGGGACTACCACTTCCAGAACCTGCCCAGCAGCATCTGCAGGTGGTACAGGAGCACATGCCATTCCCAGAGAGGCTCTGAGGCGTCCCTTGCTCTGGCCACTGGCTGAGGCTGTGTGGCTTTCACATCTTCTTCCCAGGGGGAAACGTCTGTGGAGACCAACACCACTGAGCCTGAGTGGAACGAGCAGATCAGCTTCATCGAGATGTTCCCACCTCTGTCCAGGAAGATAAAAGTCCAGGTGCTGGATGATGCCAATGTTGGTGATGTGGCCATTGCTACCCACTACATAGACCTGCAGGAGATCTCGGACTCCGACAGGAATGGTGAGGCCTGGCACGGCTGCCCTGGGGCAGGACATCTTGGGCAGGATCTCCTGGACAACCCCATGCCATGCACCTTCTGCTTGGCTGTGGTGGTCTCCTGGAGGTGGGAGCAGCAGTGGCTGAAGCACACTGACATCCTGGTGTCCTGGGCTGCCCTCGTGGGGGAGGTCTCACTGCAGCAGCATAATGAGACCCTGTCCCTGTTGCTGCAGGCTTTAACCCCACTTTTGGCCCAGCCTGGGTGAATCTGTACGGCTCTCCCCAGAACTCGGCTCTGGGGGACATCCACAGGGACCTCAACGAGGGCAGGGGCGAGGGCATCTTCTACCGCGGGCGCATCCTCATGGCCATCACGGTGGAGATCTTCAGCAGCCCCAGCGTGGCAGAGAGGAAGCTTGGGGACAGAACGAGAGGTACCCTGAGCAAACTGAAGCTGAAGAAGAAAAGTAAAAAATCCAAAGAGAAGGCCAAAGAACCGAGCCAGCTGCAGGGAGAGGGGCAGTCTGGGAGCTCTCAGGAGGCTGAGCAGCCTGGGGAGGTCACTGTGGAGGTGGAAGAACTTCATCCACTGCCCGAGGTGAGTCCTGCTGTGCAGGTGTGGCTGACCCATGTTGGTCTGTAAGCATGCATTGTTGTCATGGGAGAGAGGCAAGGCAAGATGCAGTTCTGTTGGTACAAAAGTCATTGCTTAGCCTGCAAACCTGCTCAGTGGCTTCACACAAGCATCAGCCAAAGCCGTGGCTCTGCACCAACCCCCCAGGATTTCCAAGAAACCTTGTGCTGCCTCTGGCAGCCCAGCAGTGACCTCAGCAGCATCCCCCTGAGGTCCTGTGGGAGGGCTGGCAGGCATCAGCCATGCCCTGGTGCTCAGGCAGTCTTTTGGCACACAAGACTCTCAGGCTGATCTGTGTCTCCTTGCTCAGAATGTGCTGGGGAGAAAGGAAGAATTCCTCCTTTTTGCTGCCTTCTTTGAAGCCACTATGATGGACTGCTCTCTTGGCTCTAAACCTGTCAGCTTTGAAATCTCCATAGGTGGGTATTCCCCAGGGCCCCAGGTCCAGAAACTATAGGAACAGTGCAACTCTTCCTCTGACAGACCAAGTCAGAACCGCCAGCCCCTGCACAGCTTGGAAACTTGGGAGGGATGGGGAGTGAGTCTGGGGAGTATGCACAGTGCTTTACTGATCTGAAAAGTCTGGATGCTCTCCCATGGGACTGGAGTTTTGCAATATTTGTATGAATTGCCTGTTTAGGGAAAGTGGTTGAAACTCTTCTGGGAACTGGGGGTACAAAGAAGTAGAAAGGTTTGGGGACAAGACAGGGGAAAAAAAGGAGGGGAAGTTGGGATAGTGGAGCTGGCCATGTGGCACTGAGGGTCTGTGACAGCAGGTGATGGGGAAACAATGGTTGGAGGGTGGGCCAAAACGCCCACCTGCTAAACTGGGTGTGTAGAGAGATGATTGATGCTGAGACATCTTCCTGAGGGGCTGCTGCTGGCCCCAGTGCAGGGGTGTAGATGGCAGTCAGCAGGCACTTGGTGGAGTTGGCAGAACTTGAAGGCATACACAAGAACTTCCTTGCAATTGCCCAGCTGCCTCTCAGACCTCCTGGTTGTCCATGTGATGCTGCAATGGTTGGACACACTGAACTGCAAGTTCCCAAAGCAGTACATGCCTGTGTGCTTCTCTTGGCAGTAGGATTGCACTCTGGTTTTGCTAGCTAGAAAACTTGTTTAGGAGCAATCCCACTTACCTGTTTACCATTTATTGCTTAACTTTAAGGAAATTATGGCAAATCTGGAGAGATTGTGACCAAAGGATGGCAAGGAGCGGAAAAGGGAGAAGTGAAAGAAGAAAAGCAGCCTTTGCTGGATGCTGGTTCAGATGGTGAACTGGATGCTCAAGTCCTGACCCCAGCTTCAGCAGCACAAAACAAGTCAGTGACAAAGAGCCAGAGACCAGAGCCCATGGAGTATGACAGGTAAGTCTTCTTTGTCTGTCTTTGCCACCTTCCCAGACTGGCTGTTCCACATGTTATTAGAGATGTGCTCAGCAACGTGTCATGGCTTTCTCACCTTTGCAACCCTGCAGCTTGCCATGGCCTAGCTGGCTGGCGTTTCCCATTAGCCCTACAAGCCCTACAGTGTCTGCTTGGTGTATGCAGATGGCAAAGGACGGGGTCCAGGGAAACTGAAACCTGTGAATAACAGCTGTCCCTTTTCTGCTTAACAAGCAGCATCCTAAGGGATTGTTTCCAGTGAGGAGGAAGGAGAGGAGTACTCTGACATATGCTGTCCTATGATGGGCAGGCAAGACACACAGAATTTCAGAATATGCTGAGTTGGAAAGAACCCACAAGGATCATCGAGTCCAACTCCTGGGCCTGCTCAGGCCCATCCCCAAGAGTCACACCATGTGCCTGACAGGATCATCCAAATTCTCCTTGAGCACTGTCAGCCTTGGTACTGTGCCCACTGCCCTGGGGAGCCTGTTCAGTGCCCAGCCACCCTCTGGGGGGAAAAACCTTTTCCTGATATCCAGCCTAAACCTGCCCTGACACAACGCCAGGCCATTCCCTGGGTGCTGTCCCTGGTCCCCACAGGGCAGAGATCAGTGCCTGCCTCTCCTCTTTCCCTCAGGAGGAAGTCGTAGACTGTGATGGGGTCTTCCCTCAATGTCTTTGCCACAAGCTCTTATGATATGTTTGCTCTGGAATTGCTGCCTAGTTTATCCCACAGGCCTGGCAATGTCTTGGGGTTTGTGTTGTGAGACCTACTCAGCCCCATAGCAGCCAGAAATCTTGGCATCATCCCATGCATGTGCTGCTGTCCCTACCAGAAACGCTGTGTGCTAGTTTGGGATGGCAAAGGGCAGATCCAGCAGCTTGCATCCATGCCCACGGTGCAGAGCCCAAAAGAGCCAATTCCCTGTGAGGGGGCAGCTCCCTGTGCCAGGTGTGCAAGCACTGTGTTGTGACATGGCATGTGCCTTCTGCAAACAGCAGCTGAAACCTCCTCTGCTTGCTGCCCTTAGGTCATACAGCTGCCTGCCCATGGTTCACGAGAAGCCCTGTGTGTATGTGTGGAGCTACTGGGAGGATCACGCCTGGAGGCTCTGCATTTCCAACTGGATTGTCAAGCTGGCAGAGCGCCTGGTATCGTGTTCAGGGTGTTTGTCTGTGGCACACTCCTTCCTGGTGTGCTTTTGCCATCCTCACTGCCCATGCAAGTCCGTGTCTCACGGGGCTCAGTCCCTCCTACCCTTTGGACAGGGGTGGGGGGATTGAGCACATGGGGCTCATGCTGTGCAACTGCCTGGAGGTGGCAGTTGAGCGACGTGACGTGATGTCTGTGACAAAAAGTTACTCTGCTGCCAGTCTTGAGCTGTGTGAGCACTGGGAGATGATTCTGCAAGCAGGCTCTCAGCCCCAGGCTGTCGTCAGGGGGATGGAGTCTCTTTCCAGGACCTCATCTTTCCATTTTGGGCTTAGAAGTGTGAAAGCAGAGCTTGCCCACAGTGTGTTTCAGTGGCTGCTCAAGGACTGAGACACAAGGTGTTGTAACAACCAGTGTTAAGGTTATCCCCAGGTTCTGGAGAGTCCTGAAGCACTCACGAATCCCAGCTCTGCAGAAAGGCGCTAGCCATTTGTGGCAAATGCATCCTTGCAAGGTTTCACTCTGACCCCTCAGCAAGGTGCAATCTCCCTGAACATTGTGATTTCCCCACAGGAGCAGGGGCTGTATGACGTGGAGAAACTCTTGAGAAGGCCAAAGGCTAAAGCAGAAGAGCGGCTCACAGAGGTGCTAGAGGAATTTGTAGCTGGATGCAGGTTGGCATGTCCCTGATTTCCTGAGGTTTCTTGTTTTCGGGTTAGGAGGTGAGGTAATGTTCTGCCTGGGCTGTGTGCAGCCTTCTCTCTTGTCCTGTTGAGGTGGGTGAGCAGAAGGAAATGAGGATGACTTGGGAAAAGGACCCTGTAGCTCTTCAAGCTTGGAGAGGAGACCCCATTTCTTGTTCTGGGAATAACAGGGTTCATAGACAGCAGCCTGGATGTTCCTGGACTCATTCGTGTTTCTTAAAGGTGAAGGATATTTCCTTTGCTCCTTTCAATTACACAGTCAAAAGACCAGTGTTTCCATCCCTGTGACTGCCCCGTGGGGGCCAATATGCACTTCAGTCCACAGTGCAACAGGAGAGAGGGAGCCTCAGGTGCTGAGAATCCCCCGGGTACCCTGTGAATCAACAAGGTTGCAGAAGAGAGAGCATTGCAGAAAGGGGGGGGCTTTCGATGCATCTGGGTTGGTAACCAGGGATTTGGAACTTGTGCCCCTGCTGTGAGCTCTGAGCTGTGAGTGGGATGCAGAGCCTGTGCTGCCTTTCTCATTGCAGGCAATATTCACTCAGTGCAGAGAGAAAAACAATGGCACATCCAAACAACCTGGACAGATGCCGGGTGAAATACCTGATGCGCAACATCGTAAGCTGTGGGGCTTGGTGGTGGGTGGTGGGAGCACATGCAGTCCTTGCTCTGGGGGATGTTTCTGGAGGACCAGCAGGAATTGATGCTAAGAAGGAAACCTGGGGATGACTCCTGTTATCAGTCATAGGCTTTTACTGCAACATCTCCCAGCTCTGGCTCAAAGCAATACAACTTCTGGCACAGGGAACACAAGCAGGGACTGGCCGTGGCTGCCCCCAGTTTTGTGCAGATGTGCAGTTTTGTGCCCGGATGCCTTCTGTCATATCCTGCGGGGCACACATGGCTGAGCACATGCAGGTTGCTGCCCAGTAGGTTGCTGGAGGCCTTTCGAAGCATGATATTCCTGCAGGCAGCTTTGAGGGGGGGGCTCACTGAGACCCCACTGCCCCTGAAAACAGCCCATTGGCTGTGTGCCTCTCTAGCAGGTCTACAGCAGCCATCCACCTGCCTGCCCTCAGGAAGGGTAACACCTGGGCACTTACCAATCATCCTGCAGACACGGCCAGTTGGCTGAATGAGAGTGCAGTTCCATATCCTTCAGCACGGCAGAGCAGAGCATGGCTGTCCCCGTCAGACTACATTACCAAAATGCAATGGCAGCAACAAGAAATAAAATTTAGACATGTCCGGATCCCAGCCTCCCTGTCTGCCTCTGCACATTGTCACCTGAGCTTTGCTAAGCCTGAGACACTCTGGAAGGGAGAGAACCAGCCCAAGAGATGAATTTTCTGACCTTGTCAGTCTGTAGTGGGTCTGCACCCTGCCTTCCTTCTGGATTTCATGATTAGTTTTGGTTCATCCCAAAGTCTTCACCTGAGATGTGTGCACTATATCTCAGATGTGTACTACTGGAGGAGAGAAAGCCCAGCCCTGTGTTCCTGTTTCCTACATCTTTGTATTCCCATACTTCTGTGTCCCCAAGCTGCTCCTTGGGCAACATCTGCAGGCACTCTCTGGAGACTTAGACCATCTGCTTCTGAAATGTTTACTCCTTAGACATCTTTCTGCCCAAATTGATTTTAAAGTTCATGGACTTCTGTTACCTGCTGGCATTGGCAAAGCTGACGAGTTACTGGAGTCTCCAGTTCTTGGCAGCCTCCCCTAAATGACTGGTGAGGGGTTCATGGAGGCTTGCCCTCAGCCAGGGAGCAGTGAGCCGTGGTGAAGGCTGGAGCAGGGTGGGTGTGGGGTGACAGAGGGGCACGGCTGGTCGGTGACGGCTGTGCTTTCTGCTCAGATCCTGAGTGCAAAGCAGGCGCTCCGTGTGAGGCGGCGGCTCACTCGAGACAACATCAAGGAGAAGGTTAAGGAGGCAAGGAGGATCCTGGTAAAGCTGCGCTTCATGTCTAAAGAGGTACAGCTACTCCTGAGGTACCGCTTTGCTGGGCGGGAGGGGCTACAGGTAAGGAGAGGGGCCCGAGCTGAGGCTGCTGTCTTTCCTTACTGTGTAAAATCCCAGATTCCAGCTGCTGGAAGTTTCCGTGTTTCCTGTAGCAGCTCTAATGAGGGATGAAGCTGGACGGCTTTGCACGGTTGTTGGTGGCAGAGCAGGGGTCCAGGCAGCTCAGCAGTGGGCTGGAGACAGAGCTGGGCCAGCTCCAGGCCTCCTGGGTCTCTCTGCCCCACCAGCCTGAGGCCGTGCCTGCAGCAAATGGTCTGTCTGGGAAAACAGCCTTGCCTGTGCTGCCTGCACTCCCACCAGAGACTGCCCCCAGACACTTGCTGTAAATTCAAGCTTGCATTAGAACAAGGTCTGTCATCTGTAGCAGAGAGTCTCCACATTCAGTCTCATTGTCTCTATTTTAAGTAACTGAAAAAATCAGCATGTTGGTGTAGTGTAAACCAGAATGCCATGTTTGCTGGCATTAGGTAGACAGATGCTGTGGCAGTTTGGAGGAGTCTTTCACCTGGTGAAGTCAAATTATTTTCACACATTTAGCTGTGTGAGGGTAGAGTGATGTACACTTGGAGCGATGGTGTTTGTGTTCCCAAGTCTCCATTACTGTGATGGAGCCCAGCTCTTCTGGGGATGGCTGAGCATTTGCCTGCCCGCCCATGGGAAGTGGGAAATGAATTCTTAGGTTTGCTTTGCCTTTATGTGCAGCTTTTGCTTTCCTTAACAGACTGTTTTTATCTCAACCCACAAGTTTTTTCACTCTTACTTTTCCAATCCTCTTTCCCATCCCACGGTGGGGACAGTGAGTGAGTGGCTGCATAGGGCTGAGTCGCCAGCTGGGGATGTACCACAGCACCTGCAGAGCCATGTTGCAGGGCTGACTTTCAGAGGCATGTGGCCAATGATAGGCCCTTCATTTGCTTCTGCATCTCCAAAGCACTGTGGAGCCAGCAGTCCCTCCTGTGAGGAGATGAAGCCTTCACCACGTCAGTGGAGGGAGGACAAGGCATGTGCTGCTCCTCTGCTGTGAACTTCCTCTCTTTCCTTCCTCCAGCCCCAGTGCACTCTCCCTGACGTACTCATCTGGATGCTCAGCAACAACAGGCGTGTGGCATATGCCAGAATTCCTGCACAAAACATCCTCTACTCAGTAGTTGAAGAGGAGAAAGGCAAGGACTGCGCAAAGATCCAGACTGTCTTTATGAAGGTAGGGTTTATACCACAGCTGTGTGCTCTTGCTTTCTTCAGGCTGTTTCTCCCTCCTTGCCTGAAATCATGGAGTTCATGAGGAAACACAGCTTTTTTTCCACCACTGCCTCTTCCCTCTGTGGTGCCTTTGGTCTCCTGTGCTCTTTGGTTGGTCCCTAACTGCTGGTGATCATCTTGGTCTGAGATGTGAAACCTGCTAAACCTCCTGTGCTCTCAGGTCCCTGGCTTACACACCGGTGAGATTTTTGCCAAACTGGAGGTCTACATGTGGCTCGGGGTGACGAAATATGCAAAAAACTGTTTGACAGAGCTGCCTGAGGAGTTCAAGTACCTCTCTGAGAGTGGAGAGGAGATAACCCAGCTCTCAGCACACAACCCTCCCAGCCGGCTCAGCAGGGACGGTGAGTGCAGATGCCAGTTCTCCGCGGCTTAACCATGAGTAGGAGAGCAGGGAGATGGGGGGGTCCTGTCCACAGGCTGCACTATGGTCTGAGAATTATAATGTGTCTGAGGATTATAAGACCTGTTCTCTCATCATAGTGCCATCTCCAAGTGTGATGGGACAGGCACTCCAGTTTGCTCTCATGAGGGTGTATTTGCACACTCACAGCTAGAGCAGCAGGCAGGATAGGAGAGGTCCTGAACCTGCTGCCAAACTGGCAACAGGCATGAGGTCTGCCCCTCTACTGAGGCCTAAGGGTGCTTCCCCCCAGCAGAACATGGCACATTTCACATGTCATGTCCTTTCGAGAGGTGTCTGTGGAGCCCACTGACCTTATCTTCCTTGGCTAAACCTTTTGAGATGTACTGGCCTGAGTGCCCCTAGAAGCAGTACCCACTCCTCACAGAATGTGCCCACTCCTACTTGGCTGGCCCTTTCCTTCATGTGTGTTTTTGGCCTCACAGAGGATTGGACTGGGGCCCTTCTCTTCTCTTTTTCTTATCAGATTTCAGCTATTTCCAGCTCCGAGCCCATCTGTATCAGGCTCGAGGGATCCTCCCTGCAGGTGACAATGGCCTTTCAGATCCATTTGTGAGAGTGGTGTTTTCAACTTATTGCCAGACCACCAGGGTGAGACCACTTAAACTCTTACCTCTGTTGTCTTGGTAACTTGGGGATAGAAAAATGACCATGCCCTCACCGCTATGTTGAAGACCAGTGCTATGGCAGTCCTGGGAATTTTGTAACTCCAGGCATCGAGGCATCTGTGTGCTCTGGGCAGTGTGGTTATGTTCAGGGAACAGTTGACAATTATTGAGCATGGTCTGAAAAGTTGGTTGGCATGTGCTGATTCCACACTTTTACCACTTCCCCTCCTGCCAGCCACCAGCTGCCTGTGGGTGTGTGGGAGAGGGAATCAGCTCCAGGTTCCTCACTCTCCTTACAAAGTGGTTTGTTTCCGCTGGCTGTGGAGCACTCAGGCCTCCTGCTGCTGTCTGCAGGTACTGGAAGAGACACTGAGCCCCATGTGGAATGAACTACTGCTGTTTGACCAGCTCATTATTGATGGGAAAAAAGAAGAGTTGAAAACAGAGACCCCCATCGTTATAGTCAACCTTTTCAGCCACAATAAATTTGTAAGTATGGCTGTGCTGCCCTTCTCCTGCTTTTTTCCAGAACAGGGAAGGCAGAGAAGCTCTGTGTGAGTGCTGCCACATCTCTGTTTGGTTTCCATGACTCAGCTTGGTCGTGAGTCCTGGAGACTGTGGCTGAGGTTGAGACTTTCTGGCTCAGAGATCCCCAGAACCAGGGCCTGACCAGTGCTCACTGGATCCAGGATCTCTCCTTTTTGGAGAAGCACTGTGCCTCTGCCAGTTTTTGCCCCTCTTCCTTGGCAGGCTCATATTGCCTGGGGGAAGTGATGTAGCTCTTAGAGCTGTTCCTTCCCCTCTGTCCCCAGTTATTATCAATCGTTGCTCCTCCCTTTTCTCTCTTCATCAGTGCTTTAAAGTCACACTCCTTCCCTGGGGCATCTTTGTTATCCTAAGACTAATGACATAACTCCCACCAGATTCTCCTGTGTAGCTCAACAGCTTTCCTGGGTTCATTCCTGAGTTCCAGTACAAGACAGATACTGTCATACTGGGGTGAGTCCAGAGATGGCCTTTAAGATAGCTGGGGTTGGAGCACAGGACAGTGCAGGGAAAGCTGAGTATATTCAGCCTGCAGAGGATGAGACAAAGCCAGTGACTTATTGCTGCCTGTGGCTTCCTTGTGGGAAAGAGTAGAAAAGGTGAGTTCAGACTTCTCATGGAGGTACCGAGGGCAGGAGGACAAGCAATGGGCACAGCTTGGAACAAGAAGAAAATCCAGCTTGATTTAAGAAAACAACTTTCCCACAGAGGTAGTTCAAATGCTGGTTCTGGAGCTCAGAAAGCTTGTCGGATGTCCACCCTTGAAGATATTCAAACCCTGTCTGGAAAAGACTCTGGAAAACTGGATCTAGCTTTGATGCCCTCTGGTGCATGGCCCCAGGCTGTTTGCCCAGTTCTGCACGGAGATAGTCTGGGAGTTAAGAGGGGCTGCTGCAGGCATGCCCTATCTGCTGCTAGGTCTGGATGGAGCAGAGAAAAATCAAAGCAGAGGGTGGCAGGGGTGGCAGAGTAGTTTTGTGCTGTTCCAGACTGGCTGGAATTAGTTGTGGTCTTTGAGATAACACAGGGGTGCTTTGACTCGTTGCCCTCTTTTCCTGCAGGGCTCCCCTGAGTTCCTGGGGCAGGCCTTTGCTGTCCCACAGGTGAAGCTGGTGGATGAGCTGTACACCAAACCTGCCCTGCAGTTCTTTGATTTCTACAGAGGCACCAAAGCCGCAGGAGAGCTCATTGCCACGTTTGAGCTGATCGAGCTGGATTACAGTGGTTATTTGGAGGTAAGGGGTTTGTAGGGAACTGCACATGGTTGCCAGCTCTCTGAGGAGAGCTGTGTGGGTGAGGAGCTGGTTGCATTGGGCCCACCAAAGGGCTCCAAGTTGGAGGCCCCATCTGGTTTTCAGCTGAAGGGAGGCTGCAGGGATAACCTGTGATAACAGATCAAGAGGAGAGGGAGAGTGGGCATGGCATGGCATGGCTTGGATTAGAACTGACTTTCATCACCTGGTGTGTCCTGGGTCCACCTGTTCAGCCATCAGTGTCTGAGGACGTGGAGCCCAAGGAGCCCAGCTGCCTGGGGGACCCCCGTGCTGGCCGCTTCATCATCCCTGAGGGTGTCCGCCCGGTGCTGAAGGAGTTCCGCATAGAGGTGAGCTGCTTGCCGCTACCCTGGGGCTGGGCAGAGGGCAGGGCTGGGGCAGGGAGGCTGGTTTGGAGCTCAAATGTGCCTGTGGGGCCTGAGCAGATGGCAGAAATGGAGATGTTTGACATGAGGGGGAAACCATTTCAGTATTTTGACAGGCAGAGCTGCCGTGCCTCTGCCGGGGCTGTGTCCTGCGGGTGGGGGTGGCAGCCTCGGCAGGCTGCATGGCTCTGCCAGGCTGGGCATGCCCTGAGCAGCCCAGCAACTTCATGTTGTGCTTCAGATCCTATTCTGGGGCCTGAGAGGCCTGAAACGGGTGAACTTGTTCGAGGTGGTTGAGCCCCAGGTGATCATTGAATGTGCTGGCAAGAAGGTGGAGTCAGAGGTGATCGTGACCTACAAAGAGAACCCCAACTTCACTGAGCTGGTCAAATACATGGATGTGGTGAGTGCAAAGGGGAATCTGCCATGCCAGTGTGCCCCACTGGCCATGCTGCACCCATGCACTGCCTCTCTGAACGGGGCAAGGTGGCAGGAGGGGAGCTGCCTCCAGGATTTTGCTCTGCTGTGGCCACAAGGTGCAGATCAAAAACTTTGTGAAATTGCCTACTGTGCTGGGTTAAGGTAAACCGGCAGGAGAAATGAACCCAACTCACGAAAAGATTGTAAGTCAGAATTACAATTTAATAAAAAGATCACCGTAAGTACAAGGGTACAGAGGAAACAGCCCGTTTGACCCACAGAAACAGGTGTGTAACCCAGCCCCCTGGGGCACGAACAGGAGGGTGTTCGTCAGCCCCTGTGCTGAGCCCCACCTGGC
>JAWWEU010000053.1:0-60643 GCA_035583155.1 Acropternis orthonyx | reverse complement strand
TGCCCCCGGGCAGCTGCTGCCAGTGATCCATTGTTAGCAGTTCATCAGAAATGACACAGAGGGTGTAGAATACACAGCCCTGGCCACACCCACACAGTGACAAACTGGTCCTGGTCACTATAACCAGGACACCTGCCAAGAGCTATCTCAGCCGTGGTCTGTTTTTTGGGCAGAGGTCCAAGGTGCTGTCAGGCCTGTCCCTGTGTGGTGAGGCTGCCACAAGCTGATAGCCCAGCACAGGTCTGTCACTCTCGCTCCTGTGAACCCCATGCATGGTTCTTTTGCAGGAGCTCCCAGAGCAGGTGTACCTGCACCCTCCCCTCAGCATCTTTGTGGTGGAAAAGCGGGCGTTTGGGCGCACTGTGCTGGTGGGGAGCCACATTGTGTCTGATGTGATGAAATTCTCTCCCAGAGAGCTGGAGGAGGAACCAGAGGATGTGCCCAAAGGTAAACTGCTTGGAAAGATTCTTATGGAGACAACAGGCTGGTCTTTCCTGTGGCAAAGATCCCTGGCTCTTCTGGTCCCTCCTAGCCAGGCAGTAAAGTCCTCTCCCCAGAATCACAAGATTGTGGAATTACAGAATGTTTTGGGTTGAAGGGCACTTAAAAGCCATCTTGTTCCACCCAGGGACACCTTCCACTAGCCCAGGTTGCTCCAAGCTGCATCCAACCTGGCCTTTGGACACTCGCAGGGATGGGGCAGCCACAGCCTCTCTGGGCAATGCGTACCAGGGCCTTAGTACCCTCAAAGGAAAAAGTTACCCAGTGAGATTTCCATCTTTAGGGAGCTGGTCCATTGGGACCAAGGATTGAAAGATTTTCAGTTCTCTCACATTGTCAGGTCGAGGTCTGCTCATTGGGTAGTGGTTGTGCTATAAGCTCTATGATAGCAACTGCCAGAGCTCCTGATCTGGAAGCATGAGGACAAAGAAGCGAAGGATTGGTCCATTTGTGGTCATTTCTGTGTTGGAAAGGTATATTTGAATTCTGAATTCCTGGGAGTCAGCAACAAGCCCGATGGTGATGGTGGCCAGTCTCAATCCTGCACTTTGATTTTCAATAGCTTTTTTGCAGGGTCTGCTATGAAAAGCTTTAGAATCAATCACAACGAAGTGTGTTAACAGGGAGGGGTTTTGGGTGGCCAAACAGTAGGAAACAGTGGGCAGAAATAAATGCATGGAAACAAGAAGCTCTTTCTTCTCATCTCAGCTCGGAAAGTCTCATCCCACCGTCTTCCCTCTCAGACTGTGATAAACACTGGACCAGCAGCTGGTGACCCAGGTACCAGCACTCACCCCCTTAGTGCTGTAAAGGTGAGTGATGTGTTGGGCCCAACAAATTTTGAAGTTTGGAAAGCCATACTGATGGTTACAAACAAAAAAAGAAAGTTCAGAAGCTTGGAGTTAGGTTTCTACCACTAGGTTTTGCCCTGGACCGAAGCATTCCTCACTCCTGCCTGCTCGCTGGCACTCGATGTGCTGTGGCTCTGGCACAGGGGGGTGAAGGAGACCTGCTCTGTGTCTTGAGAAACGCTGATTTTGTAGCAAAGCACAAACCTGGGGCCACAGGTAGCTTTGCAACCCCTGTTCTCTGCCTGAACGCTGAGCCTCTGCCAGAGGCTGTCAGGGCATGGAGAAGGGTGTGTGGGTGTCCTGGGTGGTCATTTCCTCCATCTGAACCCTTTTCTTGGCTTTTTTAAGGCTCCTTTAAAGAAAATTCCTGTGAATAAGTCTGTTAAGAGAGAAGATGAATATGAAGAGGAAAAACCAGAAGTGGAAGAACTGGATTGGTGGTCCAAGTACTATGCATCCCTGAAGGAGCTGTATAACCAGGTAATATTTTGTGACAGCTGGAAACAGAGGGGGAAAAGTGACTGAACTGGCTTGAGGAAGATGTTTTCAACAATGCTGGGTGCCACAGGAGTTTTCCTGGCATGGGTCTGGAGGAAGATGTGGGCCTTTGTGTGTTGAGCATACTTAAGGTAGCCAGGTAACAAGCCTCTACCAGGTGGGCTGATTTCAGCAGGTAGTGGATGTTGAAACATCCCCGAGGCATGGTGCCCAAGTGGTGTGAGAATGAGACAGCTTTAGTTGAAAATGGGACATTGCTGGATTTAACAGGGGCTTTCATGCTGCTTACTCTGTCCTGGTTATGTCCCAGTATGTGTTATGGGAGCAGGTCTGCTCCAGATTTCCTGCCTTGCCCTGTCCCCCTCAAATTACAACCAGAAAAAGCCAGCAGGAGGATCTGGGGAGAATAAAAAAAAATCATTAAGGCACTCATTGGATACCCTCCTGCAATGATGTTACTGCTGAATGATCTCAGGCAGAGTATTAGTGATCCTGCTGGAGGAAAGCATTGTCAGTGTCCTGTGCTCGGAAGGAGAAGCCTTTACAGTCAGAGGCCTGAAGCGACTGCTTGTGTGTCTTTCAGACATACAGTGATGAAGAAGATGCTGAGAATGATGACCTGAATGATGCAGGTGAGTCCTCTAGCAACACCCCAGCTCTTCTGTGGGGAGAACCAGGACTTTACACCATCCCCAGAGGGTGCTGGGCTTGTGCAAATGGTCCCTGAGCAGACAACAGCCTTGCAGCCTTCACCACCAACAACACAAAAGAGAGCAGAGAGGCTGGAGGCATTGGCAAGGACTAACAAAAGCTATTTCAAATGGAAAAAACCAAACTTTCCTCAAAAATGTTTAGGAAATAGTCTGAAAAGTCCTGGAAAATAGTGGAGTCTTGTAGAATTGTGTTAAAACAAGTGCCTTCCAGAGTGAGCAGAGAAATCAGCTGCAGGGATCATGGGATTGTCAGGGTGAGACTGGGGAGCAGTGTTTGGGATGGAGAGAGGCTGGTGGACAGATGAAACTCTGTGGGAGCTGGGCATCACTCTGTGCACATGGGATATTCACCCAGGGTACAGGATTCCCTGCGAGGTGACAGGAAGACAGTAATAATGACCTTTTTATGATCTGAGAACAGCTGTAGGCTTAGGTTTGCAGAGGTGTCAGCAGTGACTAACCTAGCAATGATCTGGGAAAGTGAGACAGTAAGGACAGAAATTATGTCAATCGTGTTTAGGGAAGGGGCTGGAGGGTACCTGCATGCCATTAGTGCTGAAGGGATCTGGAGCCTTGGGAAATGGGCTCTGTCCTTGGTTTGCTGGTGCCCCTGAGAAAGGTCTAGCCACGGTCTCTCCAGGCTCGGCTGCCTGTGCCCAAAGTGGCAGTGATGCTTCAGTTGGCCACCCAAGCCAGCAGTCCAGCAGGTAAACACCCACCCAAAGAGGAGGGCGAGCTCTCCTCTGTGCCTTTCCTGACAGCACCTGTGGGCTGCTCCTCCACTTAGTTTCTGCCCACTTCCTTCCTGAACAGCAGGCAGGCAGGTCTGTGCTGAATTTTGTCCCCCCACCCATCCAGCCATGCCTTGCTGGGAAACCTGAGGTGCCAGAAGGACACCTGTTAGAAACAGCAATAGCTCCAGTTGCCCTGGCACAGGTCAAAACCCTTGGGTGAAGGCATAAAATCTGGCTGGGGTCATTTCACTCACAGACACTTGAAAAGATGGGAAAAATCCGAGCATTTCCTGTTCTCTTATTGCCATTTCTAGACGGAGGGAATTTAAATGCATCCTGCATTGACATGGAGGCAGAGGAGGAGGCAGTAATGGAAATTGAACCTGCTCAACCCAAGAGGAAGCTCATCGCCACCCTTCAGGTGATAATTGGGGTGACCTCGTCTCTTTCAACCCTGGTCCTTTGTCCACGTCCTCCTCACCTTCCTGCAGTGGAATTTATACTGGGAGGAGAATCTGCAGTGTGTGGTGAGGCCCCAGCATTGGTGGGCTTTGACAGAGCTGGTGAGATCTTGGAACCAAGCTGGGATGTGCGTGCACATCTGAGCTTGGCCCCAGGGGGATGGAGGAAAACCATAACACCCTGCACTTAGTAATACGGGGTAAGGTAGGACTAGGAAATGATTGAAGAAGGGGAAAGGATGGCCTTTCTGACTTCCCTTCCCTTTAAGATGGCAGGAAAAGGCTCAAAATTTCTTTCTACCAATTTCAGATCTACAACTCTGAGCTGGAAAATGAGTTTGGTAATTTTGAAGATTGGTTGTGTATTTTTCCCCTTCATCGTGGCAAAGCAAATGAAGATGAAGATGGAAACAAGGATGAACATTTTGTGGGGAAGTACAAGGTACTGTGTCATTTGAATGACATTTGTGCTTGTGGAAAAAAATCCCTAGGATAACCTGTATTTTAGAGCAAGCCAGCACCAGCAAAGCCTTGGAGAGTGCATGGGTCTGCAGGGTGACACGAGGCTGTCCTGTGGCATGGCCAGGGAACTGTTGGTGCCTGTTGAAGTAACTGTGTACTGTGGTTCTCTGTTAGCTGACAAATCCATCTGATTCAGATTTTTTAGCTGTTGCAAGGGGAAAGCATGAAACATAAAGGACTGGTTCGGGTTGGGGTCTCTGGGTATATTCAGTATGCACATAGGAATTAGTGAGCTTCACTGGTTTTGAAATTAGCAAACCTTACCTAAAAGAGGCATCATCTTCCCAACCAGGAGCTCTTGAAGACTCTGGAATATCAGCTACACAAGCTGATTTAAGAAGGTCTCTAGAAAACCTTTGGTGTCCCCTGTCTTTGGCAGTCCAAAGTGCCTGGAGATGCTCAGATCAGGTATTGGCAGTGGTCTGACAAACTACAGCCGAAATTGCAAGCAGGGATCGCCTGGACAATATAGAATTGTTTAAGAAGAGACTGGATGCGACACTTACTGCCATGGTCTAGATGACAGGGTGGTCTTAGGTCAAAGGTTGGACTCAATGATCTCAGAGGTGTTTTCCAAACTAGTTGATTCTGTGATTCTGTGCCATGATAGTGTCTTTGGGAAGGACTGTCCCCATGGGCACAGTGTGTCTGTTGTCTGCGTGGCTCTGATTTTCTATGTGGCAGGTGAAGATGGTCTTGGTGGCTCGAATCCATCTAAGACATCCCATTTTGTATCTAGCTATTAGTTGAAATGTCTTTTCTGCAGGGCTCCTTTTATGTCTACCCTACTGAGGAAGCTGGCACTGAACCCAAGGTCTCCCGGGGTGTTCCAAGGAACAGACCCATCAAGGTTCTTGTAAGAGTTTACATTGTTAAGGTAAGTCTCTGGTGGGGGTGGCAGTAATGCTTGGAGGTCTCTCCCCTCCCTGGAGACCTCCTGCTGCTCTCTGTTCAGTGGATGTGAGCAGTGGCCAGCCCAGTGAAAGTGGCCTTTATCCTGTCCATGGAGAGTCTTCCTTGTTTTGTAGCTTCAGAAGGTGCTAAAAGCCCAGATGGGCATTTCTTGGCTCCTCACATCTATCTTGAGACCACGAGCAAGTAGGTGGCTCCACAGCTGGAGTCATCAATGGCTTGTTGAGTGGAGATTTGTGTGGGAACAAATGCTTGTTTTGCTGCTGGGGCAGTGGCTGGGAGGCCCTGACTGAGTGGGCTCGGGGTGGGGGGTGCTCCTTGTGCTGGCTGCTCTCCACAGCTGTGCACAGCAACACCTCCTGTGTCTTCCAGGCTACAAACCTGTCTCCAGCAGACCCCAATGGCAAGGCAGACCCCTACGTGGTGGTGACGGTGGGCCAGGAGCAGAAGGACACAAAAGAGCGATACATCCCGAAGCAGCTCAATCCCATGTTTGGAGAGTATGCAGGACGTTTTCATCTCTCAGGTTTAACAGGAATAGTGCAGATCTGGGGCTTGGAATGTGTCCCATCATGTGTGGTCTTCTGTTCCTTTCTGATGGAGAATCTTGTGCTGTACATGAAAGTCCTGGGAATGTCTCTTGCCTGCGGCTAACTCAGGAGCCATCATGTTTTGGTCTGGGAGGCAAGCACTCCCAAGAGCTTGTTTTAAAAGTAGAAAGCCAAGCAAAACCAGAGCACTGGAGAGCTTTTCCCCTAGCTCCAGGCCCTCTATTCAAGGGCATACATTCTTGGAAAAGTAATTCCTTTGTTTGAATGTGCACACTCAAAACTGCACACACTGAACTTAGAGAGAATCAAACTCTATCAGTTGGCTTGTCAAATACAGTTCTTAAATGTGTAGGGTGATCAAAGCAGAGCATGTGTTTCTTTTCCATGCTCTTTGCTAATTGCACTTTCCCTGTCTGCTTCTGTGCAGAGTTGTGGAGCTGACAGTCTCCTTTCCCATGGAATCAGAACTCACTGTGGCAATATTTGACCATGATTTGGTTGGATCTGATGATCTGATTGGGGAGACCAAGATTGACTTGGAGAATCGATTCTACAGCAAGCACAGGGCCAACTGTGGAGTGGCTGCTCAGTATGACACGTAGGTACCAGGGGAACATATTAGGGCATGAGACTCATTCTTCTCACCTGCCATGTGTGGGTAGCAGAGCTCCTCCTGTTCTGCATGACAGGACGTGCATCAGCGGTATCCTTCCATCAGTTGCTCCACAGATTCACTCCAAGTTGCATTGGTAGCTTCACCTCTTTAGGCTCCTACCAGCTTCCTGTGATACCTTTAATTCCTACTGCAGACTAATACACCTTGCATAAATCAGCAAAAAAATTCTTTTGTGCTTTCACGTTGGCGTTCTGTGAGACAAGTGCTCACTTGACACTGACTCCTTTCAGAAAGCACAGCGGTTTCTCTGGCAGTAGCTGATTTTGTGAGTAGTGACACTCAGGACATCCTTTGGCCTCACTCCATATGGATTGCCTGGTGTCGTTGGCCAGTGTTCCGTAAACTTCTCTTCTTCTAACCTAATTGTGGGGTTAGCTGTGGGCATGGAGTCCCCAGCACAGCTAAAAACTCTTTCCCACTGGAATTTCTCCTGTTCCTGCTTTGACGCTAATGGTTCTGTGGAGTGCAAGTCCAGCTTGCTCTGGGACAGAACTTGTTAAGATTTTATTCATTAAGCTTTGTGAGCCTGGGGTTTTCCCAGTGAAAATCCTAGCAGGGCTCCAGTGGCACAGCCTATGCTGTAGGAGAAGACAGGGTGTTTCACAGCCTAGGAAAGAAACCGGTTGTGTCTAGGCTGAAGAAGTTCTCGATGTTCTCCCTTCCATGCAGAAACGGCTACAACACGTGGCGAGATGCTTTCAAACCCACACAGATCTTGGATAGTTTATGCAAGAAAAACTCACTGCCTGCTCCAGAGTACAGATGGGAGGAGGTCAAAGTGGACAATAAAGTGTTCAAGGTCCCTCCAGAGGCTTTTCCTGAAGGTACAGAGGGCTTGGCAAACAAGGACCGCTCCCTTGAACAGCCATCTGTGCTCAGCAGTGCACGTGCTGGTGGGAGGGCTGGGAGCCACCAGCTTCTCTTCCCCGAGGTGTCCAGGCTGGCTCCCCCAGCTCTGTGCCCTGCATGGCCCAGCTCTTTGGGTCACTGCAGGGAACATCCTCGGTGTTCAGTGCCCTGGTTTCAGGGGATGAGGCTGTTGCAATGGGAGATGATGTGATCCAGGCCGTTAGGTCCCAAAGTGGCTTCCCAGGTTGTGGGTGAAACAATGTAAACTGTGTGGTGGTGATGGTCATGGGGGTTTGATGCTGTAGCTGAACCTTTATCTGCCTGTGATCACCATCAGTGAAGTCCTTGTTTTGTATTTGTTTTGTTTTGTTTGTTTGCTTTGGGGTTTTTTTTGTTTGTTTCTTTTGGTTTTGGTCTGGCTTTTTGAGGGAGATGTTTTTCATGCTTCTTTCCTGTTTTAGCTGACTTTATCTGGGGATGTTCTCTGCTTCCAGTGATTTTGGGTGCCTTGCATGACCCCACACTGCTCCTCACTACTGTCAATTGCCACCGGGCAGGCAGGTTCTGCTTCTCCTTTGCTCTTCTTCTTTCCTTCTAACTGGTGTTACAAACCCTGAGCCAGAGCCACAGATGTCCAAGAACACACCAGCCTTTCACACCCTTCATCAGAAGTGATGGAGAACTTCCCTAAGCACAGGCCCCACTGTGGACAACAGCTGTGCAATTGAATCCAGCCTGGAGTAAAGGCTGGAGCAGATGTGGCCTGCTTGTGGATGGCTGGGTACTGCAAGGCAGTGCCGTGTAGCCTGCAGGAAGGGTGATCCCTGGCCTGACCTCCCCAGAGAGGAGGGACCTACCTACATGACCAACTTTATCTTCTGTTCATTTCAGTGCAGTGGTTCCTCATTTTTCTGCTGGTCTCTGTGGCTTATGAGAAGAAGGGGAAAGAAACCCTGCTCAGGAGAGGGCAAGGAGCCTCCAAAAGCTCTTTCCCCCCTTTTTTCAGGTCATTGGGTAGTTAGGGAGGGAGAAACGAGGTGCTTTCCTGGTGTTCCCTCAGAGCTGGCTCTGGTTCCAATGTGGCTGTCACTGGTGCCCTGTGAACCTCCGCTGTGCTCAAGCACTGCTTGGAATGGTTCCAGGTCTCACACTGATCTCTATAAACACAGGGGTGGGTGGGTCATTTTGCCTTCACCTCTTGGTTCCTGCTTTTCTCCCACCAACAGGATTTGGTCTTGAACTGCTGTTTGGCTTCACTCTGCCGAACGAGTCAATCAATGGCACAGTGTTTGTTAACAGAGGGCATGGCTGTGTGCTTCTAGGACAGAAACTCAATCAGTGTTCTATTGGCCCTACCATGGAGATGTGGGATCTTAAACCTCCCCAGAGAGTCACATCCTCCTCCATGTCCCCTGGATCTTTTTCTCAGGGCCATAGTAAATTTTTTTTGGCTCTTCTTGTATTTCTCTTGGCTTGCTTGTTTTCTTGCCTACTGTTTCTCTCATCGCTGCTCATTCCCTTCATCCTTGCCCTCTTGCTTCTCCACATTTGTTTTTTCTGGAGAGGTGCTTGTTTGTACAGTCCATCACCTTCTGTTACTTGTGCTGGTGACTAATGTCCTGATGTGACTCTTGCTGGACAGAAGCCTTCATTTTCTCCCTGGCTGTGTCCTCCTGCAGAGGCCTCTGTGAGGAACAAGAGAGGAGTGGCAGGTGGAAACTGGTCAGTGGATGATGAACATAAGGCTTTGTACGTACTGCAGCACTGGGAAGAGATGCCAGGATATGGGTACAATCTGGTACCAGAGCATGTGGAAATCCGGTCTTTGTACAACCCGGAGAACCCTGGGCTTGTGCAGGTGAGATGTATTTCTGTGCCCAGCCTAGAGGTCGCTCTGGGGAAGGACCTTCTGAGCAGCTTGCACCCTGCTCTCCTGTTGTCCTTTTGTCTCCTCATTGTGGCATGAATCCTACACATTGTCCCCTCCTGAGTGGGTGACTGAAGCTCTGCCTGTGGATGTCCAGCTCTACTATGAAGTGAGGACTTGGTTTTCCTTTGCTCAGATCAACCCTCTGACCTCTCATGATGCTTCTGAACAGCCTTTCCTCAAGGATCCACTGTTGTTATGTTCACAGTGCTGGGGAACACTGGGTGGTGAACAGTGGGGGGTGGTGTCCTTGCCTGTCCTTGCCTCCTCGTCTGCACTGTCCCTTATCACTGCTGTTTTGCTCCTATGCAAGAGTCTCACTCTGCCCCCTTGGCTTCTCTCTGGGACACAACATACCTGTGAGCTGGAGGAGAAACATCCATCCTCATTTTTATGTAATGCAGTCATCTGAACTGCATTTTAATGTCCTGCACTGAACATCTCCTGTTTCCTCAGGAGGTCGGAACAAAGCAGAGTTCTTGCAGTCATGCTGGCTTTGGTTGGCATTGGAAATGCATGTGAAGAGGGCAGAGTCAGACCTTTTTTAGTTTTCTTGGTTTTGCTTAAGCATTACGTCACCACATCTCCTTATTACGACAGAGGGACTTGTTTGCCTCTGTTTGAAATGGATTCAGTGCCGGTGAAATGGTTTTTCTTGGAAGCAGAAATAAGCAGTTTTCTGTAACTTTAGTTTTTACCCCGTCTAAAATCCAATCACAGGTCACTCTAAAGTGCTGGAAATGGAGAGAACCAAACAGTGGCTTTCTGATGAGAGCAGAATCAAACCTTTGATCCTTGAAGAGCTGGAGGGTGGTCTGTCTTTTGAAGTCTCTGTGCTGTCTTCTCTCATCAGGGCTCTTTGCACATGTGGATTGACATGTTTCCAAATGATGTCCCTGCACCGCCGCCCATCAATATCAAGCCACGACTGCCTGTCAGGTAGTGCCTGTGGGGCTGGGGCTGGGGCTGCACGGGGGTTCCCTGTCCCTTGCCAGGGCTGATGGGATGTGCCACAGGGCCCTGCACAGGCTGAGGGGCTGTGCCAGCCTGGCCTGCAGCCTCCTCTCTGCTGCAGTTCTGACCACAGGATGGTCCTGTCAGCTGCACAAGCGCTTGGGAAGGGCAGGTTAATGTCTCTACAGCCAGACATGGAGGTGACAGAAACCCAGACTGGAGCTACTTGTTGAGCCTACTCTGGGTAGGGGACAGATGTCCTTTGGGAACCTGGGGAAATGAAGCTGAAGTGAGGAAATCTGCTGCTTGCAAGGATCTAATGGGCATTTTGAGATGGAGGGTCCTGATTTTTCTCAGAGGTGCACCTGAAAGGACAAGAGATAATGGATACAAAGTGCAGCAAGGGAAACTCCAACCTTCCAACTGGATTAAGGAAAACAGTTTCCCAATGAGAGTGAAGTTGCCCTGGAATAGGCACAGAGTGACAGAGATGTGCTGTGATATCCTTCCTTAGTGATATTAAAAACTCATGCAGACAAGGCCCTGAGCAATCTGCCTTCCTATGAGGCAAGAGCAAGAGCTTGGAGCACAGAATGCAAAGCCCCCTTCCTGCCTAAGCCTTTCTGTGCTCCTATGGCTTAGTAGTGCTGAGGGGGTTTCCCATGCACCAGGGATTTGCTGTGATTGTGCTTTGATTGTCTTGTACAGTTGTAGCTTTCAGGAAGGGTTTTATGCTTGGGAGTGAGACTGCTGGGCTGTGCGTGACCAGAGGAGCCCTGGCAGGGAACCACAGTGCTAAGAGGTTTCACATCCTGCTGCTTGGCTGTTGTGGGCTTGACCTGCCCTCCCAGGCACTGAGGACAAGAGTGTGTGTCTCACTTATCTCTGTCCTTCCCACAGCTACGAGCTGCGTGTGATTATCTGGAACACGGACGATGTGATCCTGGATGATGTCAACCCACTAACGGGAGAGCCTTCCAGTGACATCTATGTGAAAAGGTCTGATGGGACCCAGGGCGAGGCCAGAACCCTCCCTGACCCACACCCTCACTGCCTTCTCTGGACATCTGCTCCTCCCTGCCTTGGCACAAAGTGCCCACTCCAGTCCTCTGCTGTGTCCCCGGAGATGTTGGTCCCATGTTGCTCTGCTTGGACTCCTTGACCCTTCCTTTCCTGCTACCCCATGGGCTTCAGCCCTTCCATCCTTCTGCTCTGCCTTTGGGGATGGCTGACAGGGGTAGGAGGTAACTGAGTTTCTCCTGCAGCTGGATAAAGGGTCTTGACCACGACAAGCAGGAGACGGATGTCCACTTTAACTCCTTGACTGGGGAAGGCAACTTCAACTGGAGGTTCATCTTCCGCTTCAACTACCTCCCGACTGAGAAGGAGATCACCTACAAGAAAAAGGACTCCGTCTTCTCTGTGGAGGAATCAGAGTTTCGGGAACCGGCTGTTCTGGTCCTCCAGGTCTGGGACTATGACAGGATTTCAGCAAATGACTTTCTAGGTATGGGGTGACCTATCCTTCACCTTGCTGGAGTATTACAGAGTTTCCCTGGGGTTCAGCTCTCCAAGATGGAACACCAGGAGCATCAGCTCAAGCTTTTCAGCTCAGCAGTCACCTGAGCTAGTTTTTCACATGAGAGCTATAGACAGATCTTGGAGATACACACCTCTCCAACACAGACATGCTTGCATGCTTGTCCCAGGGCCTTAGTGCCCTTTTTCAGGGCCTGTCACACCACAGGGCTTCCAGATTCTGTGTCCTCGAAACCTTTCTGATAAACTTTCTCATTTTTCCTGCTCTTAATTAGGTCAGCAGATCCCAAAGACAGGGCCAAGGACCAGTTTTCCCTGGAGCTTATGTTGCAGGCACAGAGACTGACAACCTTTGTGAGACTATTGGTGTTTGAGTTGCAGCATCCTGTCACCAGGAGCTCAGAGCTCCTTGGATGCTCTGGTATTTCCCAGCAGTCAGACCTGCTGAGCTGGGCATGCAGCAAGGCCTGGTGTTGAAGCTAGGCTAGTGATGATTCCACCCACACCATGCTAACACAAATACTGCTGATTCTCTCCTGCTTCTGCTGTCATCCTCAAGTTTGTAGCACTGTGACCTTCCCATGAAAAAACAGCTCCTTTGCCCTACTCTGTCTTGAGTGGTTAAAAATCTCTTTATTCTTCAAACTTCCATAGTGTATTTAAGGGGCTTTACCTCCATGAGGCACTTCCAGTGGTTCACCTATGCTACTCAGGCACTGAAGAAAGTGTTAGGTAGTAATTCCAATGATTTCTGGCATGTACAATCTCGGGAACTTCTAGGCAGGAAGGGACTTCTGCAGTGTTTATTGGAACCTCCTGCCTCAAGCAGGTACCAGGTCAGGTTGCTCAGAACATGAGTTTTGAGAGTTTTGAGTATCTCCAAGGCTGGAGATCCCAGCACCCTTCGGGGACCCTTTTTCTGGCTGCAACATTGTCACAATTCTCTCACTCTCTTTTTTTTTTTTTTTTTTAGTTATTTTTAAATAGCAGCACTTTGTTTCCATTGCCCTACATGATTTCATTGTCCACTTCTGAGAAAAGTCTAGCTTCATTTGCTCTATAGCTTCCTTTAGGCTGTGGGAGAGGCACTAAGATCTCCCCCTTGTCCTCTCTTCTCTGGGCTGAACACACACATCTCTCCCTCTTCCTGCTGTTGCACATAGTCCAGCCTCGACTATTTCAGCCCCTGGACTCTCTATAGTTAGTTGACACCTTTCTTGTGTTGGGGACCCAAAACCGGGCACTGTATCCAGATACAGCCTCACTGGAGCTGAGCAGAGAATACTCACATCCCTTGGCTGCTTTTGCCAATACAGACCTGGACATAATAAGATTGATTTTGTTGCAAGGACTCGGTGCCAGAGTGGGACAGGAGCTCATTCCAAGCAGAACAGGGACACAAGGCCAAACAGGGAAATGAACTGAGGGTGTTGCAGATATAAAACAAACTCGAAATCTTTAAAGTGTTTCCCAGATTCTACAGTTTTGAATCGCACATTTGCAGGAATGAGACGGGAAGATGAGCTTGGACATGTGAGGAGACCAGGGTGGGACATGGCAAAGAACTGGAAATAACTCACTGTGCTACATGCACACCGAACTGGTTGCATCAGAGATGAGACATCTGGGGCTTTTGCCTCCTAGTCCAACTCTTGAGCTAGTCCTTTCTTATGCAGAGCTCCAGGTTTTCCACCTGTGAATGAGCAGGACTCTGCTAGATCATTGCAGCAACTGGGACCTCCTCGTGGCTGTGGGAGCATGGCAGAGAGAGAACGCCAAATGTCGTGAGGGGCTGAGCTCAGCGTTGCACCATGAGGTCTCCTCTTCCCTGTGCCTGCAGGTTCCATCGAGCTGAAGCTGCATGACATGGTGCGGGCAGCCAAGAGCTCCGAGCACTGCACCGTCAGGATGGCCAAGGAGGGCGCGACACCTCGCTTCTCCCTCTTTCGGAACAAGCGCATGAGGGGCTGGTGGCCCTTCATCAAGCTCAAAGATCAAGAGGACGAGGAGAGAGAGGAGAGGGAGTACAAGAAGAAGAAGAAAAAGAAGTGGAGCAGCTCAGTCAAACCAGAGGATGTGGAATTCACAGATCCCAGTGGGAACAAGTACCTCCTGACGGTAAGGTGGCATGCTGGCGCTGGTAAGCGGAGCCAGTATTTTGCCTGTGCCTTGACATTGGCAGCCTGTCCTGCATGCACATAACCCACAGGGGCAGCAATGACCCAGCTTCTGCAGGGTCCTGGAGACTTCTTCCATCTGCTGCAAATCCAGAACTTTGTCTACCCAGAAGTGCCGGGTGCCATGGCATGCAGGAGCGTCCAACTTCATGTATTCCTCTGAGCTTCCTGTAGAGCAGTGCTCGTTGAAAGGAGATATCACAGTCTGGGAATGGTATTCCTCAATTTAATGTTCCCACTGGAACACCCCCCTACACGTGCTAGTGGACCACTGTGTGTCCCCAAGGGTGAGTTTTCTCAGTGCCACTGTGGGAGGCTGCAGACAGATCCAGGTAGCAGGGGAGTTCATTACAGTACAGTTCCTTGTGTGCAAAAGTTAGCTTCTGATCAGGTCACAGTTCCCACTGGCTGTGAAGTAAGATAGTCTATAGCTAATGGAGAAAAAAGCTCTGAGCATCTGTAAGTGGAACTGGGAGAAAACCATCCAGTTTTGGCAGGGTGTGTCGTCAGCAGGCTGGTCTGTGAAGCAACATGGGCAGCTGTGGCTCAGACATATTTCCCCTCCAGGGTAAGGTGGAAGCAGAGTTCCAGCTGCTGACTGTGGAGGAGGCTGAGAAAAGTCCTGTTGGTTTGGGTCGGAAAGAGCCAGAACCCCTGGAAAAGCCCAGGTGAGTATCTGTGTTACCACCTTTAGCATGGATGGGCAGCGCTGTGTTCTCAGCAGCGGTTTGCAGGGAGGCTGGGAGCATCTGCTTGTCAGGAAGCCGAGAGCAGTCCCGGGGCCCTGGGCAGTGGGACCTGCAGGACGGGGACTGCTAAGGCTTCCCAGAGCTCCTGCAGCACCTGGCCCAGGGCTGACCCTGGGAAGATATTCAAGGCAGCTGTGCCGTAACACTGCTTGTACAATGGGCAGCTCTGTCCATGTGAAGGGGCCCCTTGGCCACGTGGGTGCAGGACAGCTCTGTGGGGTTGTCCTGAGGATCCCGTCCTGCTGTGTCCGGCATTTCCACAAGCACTGCAGCCTCTGGGATGATCCTGCCTGGAAGCAGCAGCTGGTGATTCATGAGGGTAGCAGGACACCAGTGCAGAGGCTCCAGTGTGCTGCTCTGTGGATTGAGCCTGTGCTTGTCTATTCTTCCCTTCCTGTTCCAGCCGGCCAAAGACGTCTTTCAATTGGTTTGTGAATCCCATGAAGACCTTTGTGTTTTTTATCTGGAAACGGTACAAGAAATACATAATTGTGCTGTTCATTGTCACTCTTCTGACCGTCTTCCTGGTTCTTCTGATCTATACGATGCCTGGATACATCAGTGAGAAGATCATCAATGGTTAAATGCTCTCCAGCACAGGACTACTCAAAGACAGGGGTAATTATGTCAGGAATAGAGACTGAGCCAGAAAGTTTAATGAAACCCTGCAGGTCCAGATGCAACCTTAGGAGTGAGAGACTTGCAGAACTGGCCTTTCTCTGGAAGTCATGTTTCATGCTACATACCCATGAAACGCAAAGGAACCAATCTGATGAGTTAGACGAACTCCTTGAGAGACAGTTACAACTTTAGGGGGGGAAAAAATATTCATTATGGGACTGGCATGGGAGGGTGGGAAAAGGGGATCTGTTGGGGCTGTCCCCACAGACATGGCAGCTGAGACCAGCTCTTGCCATTGAGAGTGATTCATACAGAGCCATCCATGCCCCAGCTTGACAACACTTGGCATTTATCAGACTTTTGCCTGAAGAGTTCAAAACAATTGTACAGGGGAAGGGCAGGTCTGGTGTAGGGCCCTGGTGGAGGTAGGACCTGAAAGACCTTTGAATGGAACTCCACAGGGAAAAGATAACACAGACAAGGTAGCCACAAGCTTCCTGCTCTGCCAAGAGCACAGGAACAGCTCTTGGTGTTGGAGTTGGCTCTGGATGTGGTAGCACTCCCTAGGACATGGACTTTCTGGTTGTCACCCCTTACAAGCTGCTTTACAAGCTTTTTCTGTGTGTGCTGGGTTGGGTTCACACTTGCTTTAGCTTCATTTTGGGTCTTCGTTTCCTCAGGAATAAAAGCTCCTTGGCTGTCCTCTCTAATGCTGTTTGTGTTTTGTAGCTGCTTTCTGGAGCTGGAAGACAAGCTGCTGCCTACAGTCCTCAGTGTCCCTTCACCCTTCCTCCTGAGCAGCAGAGCAGTGAGGACAGTGCTGGGACAGCATGGGGTCACAAGCATGAATCTGTGTTTGGTGCTGGGCTGATGTAAATTAAATGAGACGGTCTCTGATACCCTGGGGCTCTTGTCATCTGTACAGACAAGTCCTGACATGATCTCATTTCAAATGGAGGTGTTTCACCCGGGGTTTTGACAAGATAGATTCCTTCTGAGAGGTCTCATCTTGGTACAGGAGATGATGCTTGGCTGCATTTCCAAAGAAATTAACTGACAGTGGGGTTTTGTAGCAAAGGCACCTGCCTGATTGCCTTTTGAATGGGGCAGGACTGGAGCAGGTTTTGGGGAGAAAACCGTCTAGGTAGAGCCAGGCAAGCATGTATGAAGCAGATGAGGACTCTGGTTGGACATGAAGCCAGGAATGAGCGTGGGGCAGAGTATCCTCGGGTTGGGTGACCCAAATGGCAAACAGGGAGCCCTCTCTCCCCCAGGAGATCCCTGGGCTGTGAAAAGAGGGTTGACACAGGCTGTGAAGGGCTCAGTCATGCAGCACCTGCTTGGGGCTACAGCAAGGCCCTGGGCTGTGACAGTGCTGCATCATCCCCCGTTTTTCTGCCTACCTAGTAGGATGCTGCCTTCACAAACAGTGCCCAGTCCCCCCAGCAGCACCCAGTGCCTCCCTGGTGCGCCCCAGCAGTGAGTGGTCCATGCAAACAAACTCAGTGCACTCCAGCAGATTCAGTGCACACCCCCAGAGAGCCCCTTGGCTCTTTCAGCCACACTCACACGCATTTCCCTCCACACCACCAGGCTGGGGCTCCCTGTGACCTAAAAGTGTGTCTGCCTCAGGCTTCCTCAAAATATTTCGGATTATAATTGTCTGTGTGTGCACCCTGAGGGGCAGGGTGTGGGGGTGTCTGTTCAGGGTGTGGGTTTGCAAGGCAAGGGGCTTGTCCCTGCCCTTGCTGCTGTTCCCAGACCACGCCAAGCCCCGATGAGACCACAGCAGTTCCCCTTGCTGGTGCCACCGCCCTGGCTGCCCTCAGCTCAGTGGGCAGCACACCCAGGAGGACTTCACCTCTTCAGGAGGACTTGCCCACCACCTCTGCCCATGTGGACTGCTGCAAGGCCACTGTCAACAATGTGGAGAAGGTGAGCAGGGGCAGGGGGTTGCAGGGGTACACCCCAGTCATTTGGGGGGGGCCATCGGCCCTGCAGTATCTGCACCCTGGTTTGGGCATCATTGCATCATTTGTCACCAGGAGCAATAAGAGGTGTGAACGTCTTCGTGTGCCTGCAAAACACACAAAGCAAAGATTTGATGAAGGCGTGTGACAGGTTTTGGTGGCCAGGGGACAAAAAGCAAAGGGGAAGATGTTTGCTGTGGGAGGGCTGTGCCTTGTACTGGGCTCACACCACGGGGTAAAGAGAGTACAGAATGCTTTGACCAGAGAAGCATCAAACAAAAGGCAAACCAAAACACTGAAGGAAGTTTTTTGGGAGTGGCAGGGGAGTTTCCTCACTTTTCTAGAGTTAAGCTGTGGCACATGCTGATGTGAGATGTTCAGAGTGGTTCCAAGAATTCACACAGCCATGGGGAGAGCTGGCTGCTGAGCACAACATCCAATGCAAAACTAATTTGAGCCAAATGCCTTTGTTTTCTGACTGATTAAGACCAGAAGACCCCAACAGGCATCATCAAATATGGTGTGGGAGAGGAAGGGGTTGCTGTATGCTGCTAGACAACCTAGACCTGCCTCAGGTTGTAGCTGAAAACTATAGCCAGGCTAGCACTGAGCTATGTTTGCCTGTTCCTGGGCAAATCAAGGTCCTGATCACCGGTGAAAAGTATCCATGAGTTGTTGCCGCTGTGGGGAGGCTCTTCCTGTGGTCCAGAGGGCTCTGAGCCTCTTGGTGCCTTGTCCTGGTAGGTCTGGTGGGTGTGCAGGAGGGTAAGCAAAGTGCATCCCCAGCACATTACCTCTCTCGTTGCTTTGCAGTTTCAGCAGAGGAGGGGCAGTGCCCAGGATTTTGCCAGGGCTGGGTTGTAGGCTGTGACTGCTGCACTGCCCTGGGCTCCTGCAGTGCCTGCAGATGGGAGGCTGGGCTCCTGGAGATCATTTTGTCAGTGATGGCCACTGAGGTTTTTATCTTCTCAGGCCTCTGGAGGCCAGGACTCACTCAGGACCCTCTGGGCATGGGACAACTTCCTTGTGTTGCTTAATTTTCAGCTGTTACTCAATCCCTTGCACCCCAGTCAGACCTTTAAAACAGAGCTGCTACATCAGGAAGCCGTTTAGAGAGAAACCCTGCTGAACTTGTTCATGCCTGCAGAGCTCCTGGCTTGGCACTCACTCTCTGTGGAGCTGTACGGCTCCGACACACTTGCTCTGTGAAAGTCTGATGTGTCAGTGCCTTCTGCAGTGGTTCAGCCACAGCTTTTATTTGTGGTGTAGAAGCTGTGCACAGCAGAGTCTCAGTGTGTGCAAACAGCCATCTGCAGGCGTGTGCTTATGACAGGTAGAGCTCTGGTGTGGGACAGAGCAGGGAACACAGCAGGAGTCTGCCCCTGAGCCAGGAGAGCCCTGGCACGGTGTGTGCTGAGCCTGGCAGCAGTGTGGGCAGCCGAGGGAAGGAGTGCTGAGCTTCAGGGGGATGGCATCAGCCAGTTTTCTTCTGCTGGAGACAGGTTCCTGAAGTGGAAGACATGCATCTTGTTTGAGTGCAAAACCAGGTCTGTGCCCACAAGGCAGATGAGTGCAGGTAACATTGCAGGCAGGGAAGGGAGCTTTGGGTTTCTTGCACCAAGTGCCAGATACATGATTTCTTGCCTTGTGCACTCACACACGCTTTGCAGTCCTTGGTGGGAGTGCTGCCTCTGGCATCTAGGTTCACTGGGTAGGGGAAGCCTGGGACACGTCAGGATCTCAGTGGCAGCAGCCCCAAATTCCTCCCTTGCAGTGCCACGTACAAGGGAAGGTGGGGAAGGGAAGAGGTCGAGTCTGACTTCATGGCTAAAAATCCAGGGTGAAGGGATGCCATAGTGAGATGAATCCCACATGCAACAGCTTAGATGACTGCACGGTCTGTGGCCTAGGAGGGCACTGTGCCTGCCTCACAGTGAGCACTCACAGTAACCATATGGTTGTGTGGAGGATGTGTTAGTCCTGAATATCCTGACTTAACCTAAAGCAATTTTCTGAACACAGGGGTACAAGTGTCTGCAGCAGCTTTGCAAAGGGACAGTGGTCAGGTGCTTCAGGTGCCCTCTCCCACAGCTGCCTTTCTGACCTTGGCTTGAGGATATGTCTTTGAATCATAATACCGGACTCTCTGGACTTGCAGTGCACAGTGGGAATGTAGTCCTTCTGGTCCTAGAGGTCTTCTTACATTAATTGCCCTAGGAATCTGTTTGACGGCTGGGCTGGAAAACGATAGTACCAAACTGGACTGGACGAAAAGGTGCAGGCACTGAGTGCTGTGAGTGGCAGCGCTTCCTTGGGGAGCAGAAAGTCTGGCAACACCTATTTTGGGATATAAACCCATAATGCAAGTTCTCAGATCCCTGCTGCACTGAATTCTGGAAACACTCAGGCAGATAAGTTTCCAGCACTACTGCTCTTTGGGTACCTAAACATTTATGGTGATGACTCTGTGCTGGCCCATGCAGAGCCTGACTCACAACTGCACGGGCTCAGCTGCATGGCTTGACTGATGGTGGTGGTACCATTCTTCTGGCTCAAAACCCAGCTTCTTGACAAAGAAAGGCTGATTTGTCGTGGTCACCCCCTGGTGCCCACACCGTCTGCACCTGGGCTGTTCCCTTGTGCATCCTCAGCAAAGCACCTGCTGCTTTTGCAAATGACTGACTGTTTGAGCCATTAACCATTAACATTTCAGTCTCACACCACGGTCTGTAGGCTTAAGAGCCAGTACTAAGAGTAGGAAGCTAATGTTAACTTCTGCTCTCTATTTTTTCCAGGAAGTTTTCAATACAATGTGCAAACTTAAGAAGTTTGCAGAGAAGCTCGTCCCAGAGCTGCAGAGTGTGAGTATTCATCTAAAGCTGGGTGCAGTGAGCAGGAGCAGGCTAGAGAGCAGGGATGTCCTCCCTGGAACCACCTCTTCCTCTGCAGAAGTAGAACTGAGGACTTTTGCAACTCTTCACATCTATTAATCATAATTTCCTGATGCATAGTGGTCCATGGAGGGGTAAAATGCAGCCATCACTGGGAGTGGGAAAAGTACATTGCCATCCTCCAGGACATAGGGAAGGAACAAGTGTAAACATGGGTACCAAGGAGGCACAAGCCTATTCCTCTGCCAAATCCCCAGCTGCTCTGCACGTGTCCAGATTTTTCATCTACGCTCTTAGCCTTCCATGCCAGCTGCTTCCAGCTGGAGCTCTTAGTGTGTTTCCTCAGGGTCAGGTCCTGTAAGCCTTGTGACCTTTAGCATTTGTGCTCTGTCAGCTGTACATCTCGGAGGAAGTTTTTCGAAGTGGCAAGGCTTTCAGGGACAGTCTGAACACTCATGTCCCAGGGGCTAAGACATCCTCCAAGTACAGCAGAGAACAAGGTAACTGAGCACAGAAAGCAGCATCTTACAGGTCCATCATGCAGACAAACCCTCAGGCTCTGTTTCAAGGGCATATTCCTGTGCCAAAGTCTATCAGCTTTTGATGACTTGAAGACCTTTTAATTTTTAAAATTCCTGACAGTACCAAGGGGAAAAAAAAAAAAAAGAAAACCTAACAGCCAGTACAGTGTGACCTTCAGGCCGTTGCTTTTACATCGTGTAGACCTGCAAACAGCTGTTCTCTCAGGAAAATGTGGGCTGCTCTCCTGCAATCTCATTGCTGGTGCTGGGACATGCCCGCCTTCCTCCTCACATACCACATACCACAGCACTGAGGGGACAGTGGAACCTCCCACTTTAGCAATGGGGCTCAGTGAGTCCCAGGGACTGAGGAGTCAGCCGGGGCAGAGGGTGGAGCGGGGGCAGCTGAATCAGGAGCCTGCTGCTGCCATATGGGTGGCTCACTGTGCTGCAGTGCCTTTCAGATAAAGATCAGGCAGGACAAGGTGAAGCAGCAGCTCTGCTCCCTTCCGCATCAGCTGAAAATGGCATTGCAGCTGGAGCAGAAAGTGGCAAGGTCTGATCCTTCATGGCACAGCAGCTGCTTGTGTAATGTCTGCCTGCTGATACCAGAAGCTGTGGGGTTTCTGGTGAGCTCTGGGGGAGCACAGGGCCCCTGGCAGCCCCTGAGGCCACGCTCTTGGTTGCCAGTGGTGTTGTTGGGGTAGGGCCTTTCTGCTGTTTCTCTCCTGCCAGGACCCTGGGAAAAGGCAAGCAGGATACAACGTGCACCAGCTGCAGGGGAACAAACAGAACAGCACTGAGAGAGCAGGGACCCTCTTCAAGAAAAGCACTGGGTAAGCTGGGGTCCAGCATTAGCCTTTCAATTTTGCTTTGGTGACCTGGGGCCAGAGCAGAGCCAGCTGAACCCAACCTCATGTTCCTGGCACGGCCACAAGGCAGAGGAACAGGACAAGCATGCATGAAGGTGTGCTTGACACTGTCCCAGCCTCCAACAGTTTTCAACACAGAGCTGCAAGCAGCCCGTGTCTATCCTTTAGCTCTGGGGACATTCCTCTCCCCTGAAGCTGAGCAGTGTCCTCTCAAACCCTGCAAGCGCTGCGGGGAGGACCCCTGCACACACCGTGAGAAGCCAGAGCTCTCCAGCAGGGATCCTACTGCCTTCATCCAACACCCAGAGGTCTTGTGCTGTCAGGGACAGGAAAAGGTCTGTGCCTATGGCAGTTCTCCCAGGCACTCATTGTTTTCAAGAACCTCCCCCACTGCCTCTGCTCTGGAACGAGGAGACCTGGTCCCTCCACCCTTCCTGAGTGACGCTCAGGGGTGCCATGGGGGTTTATAATACAGTCCTGGTGATATTTTATACTCTCTTCTCCCTTTCCATCCTCCCAAGACCTGACCTTTGTCTTTCAGACCCCTCTGCCCTCACAGTACGTTACAGGGATCAGATCCCTGACAGTGAGAATTAGGGGAAGGAGCAGAAATGGGGGGTGACTTAGTTTGAGTGTTGAAAAGGGCATTGTGGGCCAGAGGGCAGAGTCAACAAGCTCTCTTCCAGGAGCTGGACCCTGAGCTCCTGAAAAGCACTCCACTGCCTTTGAAAAGAGGATCATCTCCCACCAGTACACTTGCTGGGAATCACAGGGGTCCTATGCTAAAAGACTTGTTTACCTGGAAAAACCTGAAATTGTACAGAAAACAGTGAACTCAGGAGTCTCCTTCACCACAGACTGAAGTATCTCCTCACCTTGTGGATGTATCTCTCCCACCTTTCCCCTGTGTGACGGTGGGCTCTGCACGGCAGGCACAAAGAAGCAGCCTGTGGCCAGTTTAGAGCTGAAGGAGCCGGATATTTGCTGAGGACTCCTGCAAAGGGCTTCATGCTCTGCTAGCAAGTCCTGCTGCCCTGAATGATGTTCTACTTCTGTATCACCCCCCCAGCAATATGAGGAGCTGCCTGTCTGTACAAGCCTGCCTTGCACCACACGACAGGTCCTTCTCAGCCCAAAGCAGACCGAGAGTAACAGACCCAGTGCGTGGCAGCCCAGCTGCATGTCTGATGAGAGCTGGGGGCCTGTGGTGGGCCTTGCAGACTCTTGCCTTTGCTGGTGCTGTGCTGCATTGCACAGCTGCTCCTCTGCATGCAGATACTTCAGTTCACCCTCCACTCATGTCCAGGTTGAGAAAAGTATGGCAGAAAAGGAAATGCACTGTTGGCAATGGCTACCTCACCCATCTCTCACATCATGGTAAGAACTGCTTCTTCTGCTCTGCTCGTACTGAAAGCTGCTGCCTGACTCCACAGGGTCTGCAGAGCCTCTTGCTGCTGGGCACTCCAGTGGCTTCCTGGTGCTTGTCAGGGCCCTTGTGACTGCTACTTGCCTGGCTGGGCTGCCTTGGCTTGGGAGCCTTTCTCTTAAGACTGAAGTCCCTGCACCCCAGAGAGTATTAGACAAAGACAAGAGGTCCTTGCCTGCCTTTGTGCATGGAGGGGATGAGCCTGGGAACCTGGCTTCAAGCATGGGATGGTTGTTGGGAAAGAAAAGGTCTGTCACTGTTTCTTGCATGGCTCCTGAGAGCGGATCCAAAACCAAGGTGCTGGGCATGAGGCAGTCCTGAGTCTCTGCCTCCAGAGCCAGGTGGTGCTTGTCTCGCTCAGGACCACAGCCCTGAAGTGTTTTCTCATTCTGCTTGCAGCTCAACTGCCCCCCAGCCAAGGTGAATTTACTGACCTGCCATGGGAAGCCAAACATGGATGACAAGAAATGCTTTGGTCTGGTTTCCTGTGAGTGCTAACACCTGCCCTATGGATCCCTTGGGAAGGGGCTGAAGCTCTGGCAGTGCTTGGGACTCAGAGAGCCAGTGTGGGCAGGGATGAGGGGGAGCCCTGCAGTTCTGGACCAGCTTGGGGGATCACTCTGGTGAAATTGTGCCAAGAGGCAGCTCTGCTCAGGAGCAATGCTGCACACACAATGGGTGAGATAACCAACACTGCTGTGGGGCAGTGCAGGGTGTGAGGAGACCACACAGGTGTAGTTTCAGGGCTGCAGTTTAGCTTACTCCAGCATCCCTCCTTCCTGGTACAGCAGCAGGTCCCTTTGCTTGGGGTGTACTGGAGAGGGGCTGTTGGCCCAGCTGCTTGGGCTGGAGGCTGCTCCCAGGTCTGCTGAGCCCAGCTCAGGGCTGTTGTTCCTTGCCCTGAAGGCTCTGCAGGGCAGGCAGGGTGTCAAAGGAGGTTGGTCTGTGTGTTTCAGACAACTGCACATTCCGCTTCCGGGCCGAGGATGAGCAGGACTGTGTCATGTAAGTACTGCCAGTGCCAAAAATGCTCCTCTGGTTCTGAAGATGAGCCGGGCTGTTGGCTAACTGAGCAGCATGGGGCAGCCCCTTGGTTGATTCCCTTTGCATCCTGACTATGCCCTGTCTCCTTCGGGATCTGCCTGCCACAGAGAGGACATGGAGCTCAGTGGAGGCTCCTGGCAGCTAGTTTGCTGGTGGAGTCCTGGGCAGGACCTTTGTGTGTGGTGGCTGCTGTGCAGACTTGTGGCAGACTGGGATCTCCCCTGTGACGGTGGTACAAGCCCTGCTGCCGTCCTTGCCCTGCAGTTTGAGCAGAAATGAGCGGAACCCTTCTCCTAATCCACCTCCTGCCCATGCAGCTGGATGTCAGTCCTCAGCAACAGCAGAGAGGAGGCACTGAACGTGGCCTTCAGTGAGCCTCAGGGCGGAGGAGGGAGCAGCCGGGAGGAACTGACCTGGGCCATCATCGAGCTGGTCAGAGGCATGCCTGGAAACAGGGAATGCTATGACTGCTCTGCCCCAGGTGACAGCCAGCCCATGGTCCTGAGGCACCCCCTGCCCCCGTGATTCCTCCCCCCTGGACAGGCTGCGCTCTGCCCTGTGGCATCCAGCTCCTGAAGACCCATAGGCACCTGGGGCCTTGCTTATCCCTCTGTCCTGCTGAGGAGTCTTTTCCTCGGCAATCAGTGGAGGCTGTTATGGGTCCAGTTCCTCATCCCCCTGAATGTGCTCGCTGCTCCTTTTCCTTCCTTTCTCTCCACAGAAAGGGTGGATTGAAGGACAACCTCAGAGGCAAGGTGTCTTCCCTGCTTCATTTGTTCACATGCTCAGTGAGCAGGAGCTGCTTCAATTCAAGGAGGAAGACCTCATGAGCCACTAAAAATGCAATTCTCCAAGCTCCCATCTGCACCAAGGGCTCACAGGTGTGAGCAGGCTGGGACCACCAGCTCACCCAATGCTGTCTTCCTCACTTCTGTTGTCCCAGCACCCATCCCCCCAGCCCACTCCTTCTCTGGGCTGTCTTGGAGCATCTTTCAGCCAGCCAAAAGGCGAGAACACAGCAGCCCATGGGCTCCTCAGCTGTGCTGCTGCCTCAGCCATAGCCCTCTGCACAGACTGGCCCTGGTGTACTCTGTTGCCCCATGCCTAGGCCCTGCCTTGCCCTGTCCATGCTGCCACCCTGTGGGTCTCCCTCTTCTGCTCCGTGGAGCTCCCTGCTTTGCCAGTGCTAATGGAAGTGATGGCAGGGTGGAGCAGTGCCGTGCCTCGCTGGGCTCTGGAGCTGCAGTGCAGCTATGCTGGATGCAACTCCCTGGGAAAGGGACTTCTGCTGAGCGCTGAGCACCCTGGAGCTTGGGAATTCAAACAAGTGCTGCGAAGCCAGCACCTCAGAGCCTGTGCTGTCCCTAATTCCTCACACCCATCTGTGTGTGATCCAGAAAACGTGCTCTGTGGCAGCTCAGGGCGCTGCCCTCTGGTGCCCGGCTCCCCAGCAGTGGCGCAGAGGCCCTTTGAGCCTGTCACCAATAAATACCAGCTCTTTGTATTTTGCAGGGCTATTCTAGTTTGAATTTCTAGATCCTTTGTCTTTGCATCAAACCTCAGGCACCAAACATTGCAAAGCAAAGAGTTTTGACCTCCCTTCAGATAAAATTACTCATGGCTCAGCTTGCACTGTTTTTCCACTGGCTGTGTTTTCTAGTTGCCAAGGCACATTTCACAGACCTCTGTCCTCTCCGAGCCAAAATCTCATCCAGGTGAGCAAAAGAAACCTGGTGAGGTGCTGGATGCATGAAGCTGTTGAGAGCTCCACGTTGCTGGTGTCATTGAGTCATCCCAGCAGGACACACAGAAACAGGAGGGCAGTTCCACTCCAGGCAGCTTCTCCCAGTCTCAGAGGAACTTCTGAATCTTGAATTTCCTGCTTTGGCCTTGGGAACATGGCCAGGGCATTCAGCCCCCGGGGGACTGGCAGCTGTCATTGTGATAGTCTGTGCTGTATGCCAGAGTGGCAGGTACTGTCAGAGAAGGGACAGCAGCCCTGACCTCACTGTGCCACCTGCTCTTCTCCCCCACGTCATGGTGCAACACTTCCTCTTCCCGTGGCAGTTGTCGCACTTGCAACAAGCACTGGAGAAGAGCCCGGAAGCATCAACCTTCTCTTGTCCCTGCTCAGCGGTGCTTCTTCCAAGGAGGTGAGGGGTCCTGGGGACCTGGGTGGGGATCAAGAGATCATGACAGCAGGAGAGGCTCTTTTCCAGGCGTGGGACTGTGGAACTCTTGACAGCGTTCCTGGGCCTAAGTGGGAACAGAGACAGGTCTGTGGGTACTGAGTGCAGCCCAGCGCAGGGCTACGTGGCTAGGGTGTGGTGGCTTGCGGCCAGTATCGCTGGGCTGGAGAACCCCAAGGTTAGGGCACCTCTGGACACAGGGACAGCTGCCATGCTGGTGTGGGTGTGGGTGGGGAGGTCCCATCCACAGAACAAGGACTGCACATGGGCACAGGCAGAGAGACGGGACCACTCAACTCTGCCTGCCCAGAGCCCTGCCCACCCCAGCATCAGGTGTCTGCAACGGACTGCATGAAATATTCCCTGTGCTGAGTCCCCTGGCTCTGGGCTTATTGGAGCTGCTTGTGCTGGTCATGCATCCCCCTGCATGCTCCCACCCCTCCATGAGCTGTGGCTTACAAATCCCTGAGGCTCCACAAGTGCCCGAACCAGTCCAGGGGACTGCTGGTGCCTGGCCTGACCCGTACATCAAATGGATGCTCTTTGCCTCCACCATGGTAAATGCTTGTGGCTGTTTGCTGGAAGGCAAAAAGGTAAGTCACACGAACCTGTGACTGCCAGCAAGGAGGGTGCCAGGGCTGGTGGGGTCCCCCTGAGCCTCAGGGGAAAATAGGCAGCATCTCATGGCAACTTCCTGCTCGGGAGAACCCACATCTGGCTTTCCGGTGTGCTGCCGGTGACCTGTTTGTTCTTTCCCTTTCAACATGAGGTGACGGTTCAGTGGCTTTTGGGAAGGGCAAAGGGAGCACAACCTGCTGCAGCTACCAGCGATGGTGGAAATTCCTCCATCCTGTTCCTCCATCTCTGCTGGTTGCTCAGACCTCCTGGGGCAGCAGTTTTGCTAGGGCATGTCCTGGGGGTCAGATTTGAGTGCAGCAGCTTGGACACCACAGTGAGCAGGGACATCCATGCTGCAGGAGCTGCAGAAAATGGTTCATATGGAGAAATGGAACCAGTGCTGACACGTGGCCTCACTCAGGCAACTGGGGGAGGGCACAGGGTGCTCCTGTGAGGACAGGAGGGGTTCTCTTTCCTTCAGCTTTCCCAGTACAGAGGGGACACCTCCACAAACCCACTGTGTTCTCTTCTGACCCTGGGATGAAGGCTGTGCATGGAGCTGTGGTCTTCACTCCTGCCTTAGTCCACAGGAGCAAAGTTCTAAGTCACTGAGCACTTCCTGAACAACCTGAGGACAAGAAAACTCTTTTCCCTCTGACTTTAATGTGAGTGCTTTTGGATAGAGAACAGAAATGTTCTTCCTGGCAATGGTTTGGTGCCTTTGAAGCTGCAGAACCCCCGGGCTGCCCGCGTGGGAGCTGCACGGTGCCTGCATGTGCTCAGCTGGGGCAGAGCCCGTGGGGTTCCTCTGCATGGTGGGGAGGTGCTTGCTGGGGAGGGCCCCACTGCTGGCATCTGACCCACTTGGGTGGGTGGATCAGCACCACTCCAGGTGGGAAGGTGGGGTTTGGCTTGTGGCTTTGGAGCTTGTTCACAGATCAGTCTGCAGACCCTAAAAGTGTTGCAGGCAGAGAGCCACCCCTTGTACAGCACATGCTGTCAGTCAGCTCTGCCCGGCCCTAACTAACTGGTGGCAGTGGCAGCAACAGAGCACAGCAATAATGCCATTGAACTGTTTGAAAAGGAAACAAAAATCAGGCTATTTCAGGTCCCTCAAGGTGTGCAAGCAGCCAAGGGGTTGTCCCAGGAGGCTTGTGAAGGGAGGGTGGGTGAGAACAGCTCCTATGGGGCCACTGTCACTGGTTTCTGTGCCATCTCACTGCAGGTGGCATTGCAGGATGCTGAACCAGAGGTGCTCAAAGGTGGTGCTGGCCCTGTGCCTGCTGCTGGCCCTGTGGCAATGTTTCCGAGTCCTCACGGATGGCTTCGGCCTTGTCCATTTGTCTCCCTCCCTCCTCCACATCCCTGCTGTCCATTGCACCGCCAGAGCCAACAGCTCCGCGTGGTTCAACAAGCGCTACGAGATGGCCGTAGTGCCCCTGCTGATGGGTGCAGCCCACGAGCTTTCCTCAGATGTGGTTCAGTGGTGGCTGGTGAGTGGGGCCATGGGCTCTTCCCAGGTTCCCTGAATCTGTTTGCAGTGCGGCACAGGCAAGAACAGATGTGCTGGGGATGAAGGGATCCCAGCTCAGTTCTTCCTCCCCCTTACCCTCCACTGTGCTGTTCTGCATATCCCATCTGCCATGTCCTAATGTCCCATCTGTTTCCTCCATACTTTCTCAGGGCTCTGCGAAGAGGAGCGGGTCTCTCTCTCTTTGGGTTCCTGGTGGGGGCCCTAATGCTGCATGTCACTGTGCTTGCTCCCCTAGACCCTGCAGAGTCCCATGAAAGGTGTCCAGCTCCAGGCCATAATTCGGCAACTCTTCACTGTCCTTCGAGCCCCGACCAGGGACATGTGGGACCCACCTCGCTGCAGGACTTGTGCAGTAGTAGGGAACTCAGGGCGGCTGAAGGGGTCCAGCCACGGGCTGCTAATTGATGCTCATGACTGGGTGCTGAGGTGGGTGACCTGAAGGGACTGGGTCTCTGCCTGTCTCCCCAGGACCCTGGTGTGTCCCAGACATGCTGTTGAAATCTGCCAACACGCACACTGTGATGGGGGTGGCTGCTGACCCTGCTCTCTGGAGCCCTCCGTTCTGGGGCACACACTGGTTCTGTGTCACCCATGTCCACTCTTTGCTGCTGATCAGGGTGACCTGCTGTCCCTGCCTGGTGGGACCAGGAGCCTGGAACCAGCACAGCATGCACCTTCATTTTGGGACACATGATCCTGCTGTCCTTTAGGATGAACAGAGCCAAGATCACTGGCTTTGAGATGGATGTTGGTATGAGAACAACCCATCACTTCATGTACCCAGAGAGTGCAGTGAACCTGGCATCCGACATCCACCTCGTCCTTGTCCCCTTCAAGCCTCTGGACCTGCAGTGGGTGACCAGTGCCTTCTCCACCGGAGAGCTCACACGGTGTGTAAGATCTGGGGGAAGGCATCTCTTGTGCTGGAGACCCTGTGGATGTCATAGTGTGGTCTGGGGGCTCTGGTGCCTCACTGGAGCCCTGGCAGCACAGCCCTGGTGGGACAGAGAGTCCTGGGTGCAGATCTTAGCATCCCTCTGTGCTGCAGTTTGGGGTACTGGCCACTGACCTGTCCCTGCAGGGCTCAGACAACCTGCAGTCCCACACCCCTGTAAGAGGGATGGGGCTGTCCCCACTGTGGGGCCATGGGTTTGCTGTGTCCCTTCCTAGAGCCAGGCCAGGGGATGTTGCTGGCTCAGCCCAAGGGTGCCGCAGGGCTAGGTGCTGGTGGACACAGACACCCTCTGTGAACAAAGGGGCGGCCCCAGCAGCGGGAGTGCCACGTGCTCACTGCTTGCTTCTGCTTTTGCAGCACGTACACGAGAGTTAAACAGTTCATCAAAGCCGACAGAAGCAAGGTAAGGGCTCTGTGGGCTCCAGCTGCCCTGGGGCAGGCAGGGCTCTGCTGGGCTGGTTGTCCCGCTCCAGCGTGGAGAGCAGCTGATGGTTCCTCCACTCCCCACTCAGGTGTTGATCCTGAGCCCAGCTTTCCTCAAGTACATCCATGACAAGTGGACGCAGCATCACGGGCGCTACCCCTCCACCGGCTTCACAGCCCTGCTCTTTGCCTTGCACACCTGCCAGCAGGTGAGCACAGCCTGTGGGTCCGGGCGTGTCCCCACACCAGCCCCGCTCTGCCTGTCCCTGTGTCCCTGGGCGCCCCAGTGCCTGCACAGCGATGGCTCTTGCTCCACGTGCACAGGTCTCCGTGTTTGGCTTCGGAGCGGACAGTGAAGGGAACTGGCACCACTACTGGGAGAAAAACCGCTGGGCTGGAGCCTTTCGCAGGACGAGGGTCCACGACGCTGATGTCGAATTCAGCATTATTAAGAGATTGGCAGAGGAAGGCAGGATTTTATTCTACTAACGAGGCATTTCCAAGAAACTGAAGCTGAGTTGTTGGGTCAGGAAGGGGCAGCCCCCGTACTGCCAGCAGCTGTCTTGGCTCTCTAGCTTGCTACTCCGCTCCACCACCTGGGCTCACAGCCCCTGCCATCCCCAGGATCTCAGTGCTACTTGTGCTGGTCCCACCAGCTGGGCACTGTGCGTGCTGTTCTCCTGTGGCACCAGGGATGTTGCATTTAGCTGGACACAGGGCGGGCACGGCTCTGCCCGTGCTGGTTGGGAGGGTGAAAGGGGAGATGGTGGGGCTGGAGGCGGGCATGGAGCCCAGGAGCTGCTGCGCGCTCACGGCCCCGCAGTGTCCCCAGGGCGGACAGTGGCCACTTGAGCGTGGCTGTTCCCATGACAGCTGTCACTGCCACCCACGGAGGGCTTCTGGGGGAGGTCTGTAGTTGTTCTTTGGGCAGGGTGAGGGGGCCATCGCCTCTTCGTGTCCTTTTATAACTAAGGAAGTATTTTTTACATTGTATCGAAGAAGAGTAAGCCGGGAAAAAAACATGCTGATGGAAGACAAGGGAATCAAATACAGCTGAAGTGATCCTACGTTGAATAAACTTCAAAAATGCATGTGAATCTGTTATCTGCTTTACTTCTATCTGTTATTTATCTTAACATTTTATCTGTTATTTGCTTTACTTTTTGACCCCTTACAACTTTGAAAAGGGCACAATTACAGTCGCACCTGTGGAACAAGGCTGCAGAGCCCAAGGACTGAGTGCCCATAAGGAGGTTTTCCTCCTGCAGAGCAGGGTTAGCAGGATGTCTCTTATCACTTTCAATCACAAACATCCTTGATCCAGACTCAGCTTTACCATGGCTATTAGTCACTCAGGCTTTCAGTCTATTAAAATCACCAGAACTCTTGTACTCATACACTTCCAATTGACAGCAGAAGTTTGTACTATTTACCTATTAGTATCCTTGATTTTGTGCCTTTCCAGGTAGAATCTTCACTTCTGCATCTTTGATTTGCCTTCTCCACTACTTCCAATTTCTCTTTCTGAGTCTGAGTATTGTTACCTTCCCTCGATTTTCTCCAGGTGCTCAGCAGTGCTCTGGGCGATGCTCTCCAATGCTTTTCTGAAGTTTAATAGTAATTGGTTTCTTATTAAGCACAAGCCAGTAGCTGGTAACTGTTTCCCTGTGGGTTAAACTCTTGCTGCAATATTTCCATTCACCTTCCCACTCTTGACTGTTCTTACAAACTTAGTTACAAAGCTGAGTGCTCCAATAAGTGATCGAAGCTGTTTAGTTCACTCTTGGTTTCTGATGAAACATAAAAATACTCTATTACCTTTCTTGCACTGTAGTAGTACTATATGATCCTGACCCAAAGGATTCACTAAATGTCCTCGTAAAAAAAACGCCCAAAATTTAAAACAAAGCTGTTTTTCAGTATTCTAGCTTGGAGATTAATGAGTCTCCTTACCCACACCACAAATTACTTTCCTCCCTGGTTAAAAAAACACAGTTTCTTTATACTACCTGGTTTATAAATAAGTTCAACTAATTAAAAGAACCAACCAACCAACCAAGCAAACATACTTTCAAATGAATTATAAAACAGCTTTCTCCCTGCAGTATCTGATCCTGTGCCTGTCATGCTCTACGTGCACTGCTGGACCAATTGCTTGGAAGAAGATTACAGTCAGTAACAAAGCAAATCCAGAGCTGAGATTTAAGAGCAAGCAGTCTGGTTTGCCTCAAAATAAAGCAAGAACCCGCAAAAATTTTTTCCACATTATTTTCAAATTTCTCACAATATAGTTTCATGTATCAAGCACTTTACTCACTCGTATAGATCATTTAAAAGAACGAAAAAAACCCCATACTCATCACAATCTCTCCCTACTTTGCCACAATGCAGCTGTAATGGTTCACTTTTAGGCCTTCCACGGAGACCAGGTCACATGATTTGTATGAGCCGGGAAGTAAAGTATTCCATCCCATTTTTCCGTCAGCTCAGATACAAAAGGGGGGATTCGGGAGTCAGAGGTCAGTCCTTCTTCTGGCAGTGTTAGAGAGCAGTTTCCCCTCAGAGTGGGCCGTGGGGGAATAGGTGGGGGCTGCTCAGGGGAGAGATCAGGAGGAGATTTCCATTTCCGCAGTTGTTTTGGTGAGGAGGAAAGGGAAAACTTGTTTTCTTGTTCTTATTGTGTGTATGAACGTAGATACACTAGATTTTCTCCTTTCTTCTCCGTATATATGTGTAAATATATATATAAACTGCTTCAGTTCTGCTGAAATTTAGTTTTGTGGTTTTTTATTTTTCCCTTCTCTCCTTTTCCCTGTGGTTGGGGGTGGGGGTCTCTGTTTTGGGCCCCTGGACACCTGGCATTCAGCCAGGGTCAAATGGCTACAGCAGGTGCGTCTTTTAATTCTAATTTCCAATTCAGTACCAGGATACTAATCAAAAAATTTAATTACTTGTCCAAATGCTTAACCAAAACAGAGAAGGGACTTTATTTCAAAATATACACCAAGGGAAAGTGAAAAAAAAAACCAATAGAGTTTAAAAACCAATTAAAATTCCAAACACTTTTTTTTCCCCCTTAAACATCAACTTGCACATTTCATAATTAGAGCAATTGGGAGCCTCCCAGTAGAGAAAGCACATAACAAGTCCTCAGGCTCCCCACGTGGCCCAGGCTGGCTGGATGGCAAGGGAAGGAATTCAGCACATTTTCACACAAGTCTGGCATACAGCATCAGCACACTCAGAAAGGTTTTTAAGAAAAATTAAAAAACCCAGATGGTGTTGCTAGAAAGCTTATTTGATGGCAACTTCAATCCAGTACATGTCGTCTAACAATGAAGCACATTATTCCTGCAGGCAAACAGAATGCACCATCTCCAGCATCTCTCTTGGGAAGGGGAGCAGAAGTGGATGACCATGGACTGACACAAAAGGGGTTTTACAGTAGGGTCTGCACTGCCAGATACAATGGCTAATCTTTAGAGCAGCAACATTCAAGCCTTCCATCCACAAATTAACGCCAAAGAATGAGGGGACAGTAATACAAGAACGTTCAGGGCCATCTGGAAATTCCAAACCTTTTCTCCTGAGTGCTCAGCAGATCACCTGTGTTTCATAAAAGCCTGTTTAGTTCTCCTTAGCGTCTTTTTTCTTTTTTTTTGGGGGGGGGGGGTGAGGTCATTTCTTATTTATGTTGTTTTCCCAAGTTCAATTTTCTTCTGGATGGCACGTGCTGAGTGATAGATCAAGGAGTCAATGAAACCTGCAACTAAAAGGAAAAAATAAATGGATTAAGCCAGACATGCCTCAAAGAGAGAAAAACTCCCAAGGAAAGAAGACGCAAACCCTTCTGTCAGTGGAAAGGAATCCCAGGTCCTCCCAACACAAAACAGCTGCTGCCCCTCAGAATAAAGTCCTCCTCTCCTCAGGACAGACACGACCCAACGTGCAGAGGTGATCACACTTCTCCAGAAAAAGATCTCTCTTACAGAAGTGAAAATGAGACAGGCTGAGTCACGTGTGTTTATTTATTCATGAGTGAGAAGAGTGCAGAGCTTGTTGCCCTGACTCAGCTTGCCAAGGGCATGTTTCCCATTTCTTGCTCACTTCACAGTGACCTTAAAAGCAAGCTACTCTGCCAGCTGCTGCCCTCCATGGCTGCCCTTTATCAGAAACTGCAATGCACACCCACTCAGAACACGAAGAAAAGCAAACCCCTGCCTTCAGTTGTCTCTGCAGTATTTCCCCCAAATGTCCCCAGCCCTGAAGAAATCTTTTAACTCAGTGCTTGTTTGGGACCACATAAAAACTCAGAATGGATCTACTGGACCACAAACTCCAGACAATCTCGCATCCACCATTTCACAGGACAAGAACCCTGAGCTCCTGCCTGGGAGGGCACACAGGGTGCCAGGGAGCCTTTTAGTCAATGCTTTTATGAAGCTACACGTTTGTTCTTCTTTTATTCAACACCTCAATCCAAGGAACAGGTAAGTGATTTCTTGGCCCTATACAAAGACTCACATTTCAATACTACATAAAGAGTAGCAGCTGAACTGGAAATTGAGTCCTCTGTTTATTACTATGTAAATATGGAATTACTGGACTTCCTATCTGGTCTTCGAGTAAGGCTTCAGATTACTCTTTTGTGGGGTTTTCTTCCCTGAAATTATCTCTACTTGTGGAATCTATTTGATGTTGTCACAGAAAAACTGTCACACAGCTGACTTCTTTAGAATAGAATAGAGCCATCTAGGTTGGGAAAGACCTCTAAGGTCATCGAGTCCCGTCATTCCCCCAGCACTGCCAGGCCCACCATTAAACCATGTCCCTAAGAGTCACATCTACATGTCTTTTAAATACCTCCAGGGAGGATGACTCTACCACTGCCCTGGACTGCCTGTGCCAGGGCTGGACAACCCTTTCCGTGAAGAAATTCTCCCAATATCCAACCGGAACCTCCCTTGGCACAGCTTGAGGCCGTTTGCTTTTGTCCTGCCCTGTTGGAAGAAGAGCATGGCCCCCCGCCCCACCCCGGCTGCCCCCTCCTCTCAGGGAGTTGCAGAGAGCGAGAAGGTCCCCCCTGAAGCTCCTTTTCTCCAGGCTGAGCCCCCCCAGCTCCCTCAGCTGCTCCTGGTGCTACAGACCCTTTCCCAACTCCATTCCCTTCTCTGGACATGCTCCAACGCCTCAGCGTCTTTCTTGTTGTGAGAGGCTGAGAACTGACCCCAGGATTTGAGGTACCTCAGCAGTGCCTGCACAGGAGCAACCACTGCCCTGGTCCACACTATTGCTGGTACAAGCCACTTGCCTTAGTGGCCACCAGTTGATCTGACCTCTAGAATACAGAGACTCTGAGCCTGGTGTATGGCAGCAAACATTATGAAATGGCTGTCAGACCCAGTCAGTGCTAGAGGGCACTTGCATTTGTCATGAGAATAACTTTTGAAAGCCTTTTAGAGTCAACCATATAGGAATAGGGTCAAATTTACTGCAGACAGAAATTCAGTTTACCAGTATGAGGTTAATTGAGTGTTGTGACATTTTAGGTGATGGGAAAAGCTTGCAGATACAGTTTTATGTGCTATAGGGATGTGACACTGATGTTATGTGATATAGTAGCTGGCTTCTCAGGGCCCTGAGCAGATCTCCAGGCTGGCCCTCGAACAGCCACATCTCTGACTATGAGCACTCTGGGCCATGACCTGGAGAGCAAGACTGCACCAGGGCTGGGCTCTGTCCCACGCATGGAGCTGGGCAGATACTGATTAGCTGCTCCAGAAGCCAGCACTGATAAGGAAGTGCAGACACTCAGATGGCCCTGCAGCAACAGCCTTCTCCTCACAGGATGCTGTCTAGTCCCTGCAGAGCACTCACTGGAGCTCCTACATCTGGGAGCACAGTTTGAAAGCTCGGAGATGATCACACCCGTGGCAGCCTGGGTGTGCAGATTTTACTGGCCTTGGTTTCACATGAAAGCAGCTATCTGCTTACAGACCCAAGCTGGCCAAGAAAACAGCACAGATGCATTCACGTGAAGTGTGAAAACCAGGCTTGTCTGAAAACAAAAAAAGTTCTGTAGAGCGTCGAAATGAAATATTGTAACAGGTCTAATGAAATGCAACAGTATCACTGATCTACATCATCTACAGCCTCTTTTAAATCTGCAGTGCTAATTACAAGCTGATGCCATTCCTGTGGCTCTGCAGAACAGGCTATAACCCTTCCTGAAGGCTGAAATCATCTCTCCTCATCCAACAGGAATTTATTACCAGGCATGCAGACTTGAGAAAGAGTAAGACAGCCAATGTTTACACTTCAGAAAGAAAAAAGATGGAAAGGAGCAATACCTGTAAATATGCCTCCAACAATGGCACAAACTCCAGTGAGAAAGTGAGTAAAGGACCTAGAATTTGAACAATTAACATGAGCTCAGGTAAGTAAGAATTAACTAACAAAAACTAATTCATAATTATCATAATGTTCATCATTCCACAGAAGTATGCATTACCTAAATACTCATAGCTGACATTCCACAGATTTAAGAATTAAATAACCTGGTATTGGCTACAGAATGGAGTTTGTCACTGATACTTTTACTGAGCAGCACTGAGTAGAACGAAGAGCAAGTACTGAATGTATAAACCTAAAGGATGAACTTTTAATCCCTAAGACATTACCCATTCCTACCCGGACAGAATGCTCAGCAGGCTGCTGTAACACAAAAACTGAAATCCCTAATGCTAATGCATTTTAAGATACAGACACTGTCTGTCCTCCACTATGAACCTCAGACATCTACAACCCCTTCCAATCCCCTGCAGTTACACACCAGTGATTAACGCAGAGAGAAGAAAGAGGTTCCACTGGCTGTGAGATGCAGAAAACCTACAGCAAATGCAGAGTAAGGAACCACTTGGACCAGCATGGGTGCTGTTGCAGGTGCTGGGAACATGGGTATGCCCTGTAAATCTAGTCTTCCCACTAAATATTAGTCTGAACAAAGAACCATTATATCCGACTTTGGCTCCCGGCACCAGTTCCCTTTTCCATCTTGATACTGGATTTAAATGCTTCACATAATAACAGCTAAACCCTCAATCCCTTACTGCTGTTCACATGGAGAGGAAGGGCCTCAGGGAGCACCTCTTCCTCTCCACTGACTGGGAAGGGGCTGGGAAGGCTTTCAGGCATTTGCACTATCCTGTCAAAGCAAGAATGAAGTTTGAAGCTATGCAAAATGACCAAATCCAATGAAGGGTGAACCAACTAGACTGAAATGGCTCTTACCTGTGTTTCTCTGTCAGTTTCACCATCATGGGTGAAAGCTCATACAGCACAAACACACCAGGCAGACCCTGGTCTCCCAGCAGACCATTTGCTATTTTCTCATGTCGTGTAACTGAGAACTGGTTGGTCCTTACCACCTACAAAACGCAGGAAAGAAAGACAAGAAACATTGTTCTGCTAACAGGGAATACGAGAGGCCACTAAAACATGGGTCTGGTGAACCACACCAGTGCAGGCCTGCCCAGTCACGGTTACAAAGAGTCATGAAAAGCTCTGTCAGGATCAGGCCTATTTTTACTCCAGGCTATCAGGTAAAGTCCCAGCTAGCCAAAGGATGAGAGAGGCATCAGTCCCCAGGCTGGGCTACTTGGTCTCTGCTAGCAAGTAACGGCATAAGCTGTGCTTCTCAACTCCAAGTGCATGTCATCCTCTGCCAACATGCAGTGCAGCTAAGAACGCCTCAGGAGACAGCACTGGTGGCAGAAGGCCATCTTTATTCAAGAGTGAGACAAAAGGAAATAATAAATAAATAACACAAAAGAGAGTGCCAGGGCTGCAGGAGGACACAAATTGCCCATGTACACATGAATGAAGATCACCTTCGAGCATCCTTCTGTGCTCTGCCATTCTTCTACATGTTGCTCATACCAGTCCTACTCTTACAGCAAATAAATTGGGGTTCTGTAAAATGAAATTCTGTTCTATCATCCCTAATAAGCTGACACAAATTACAATCCAAGCTGAGGAAAATACTTTCCCAGTTTCTGTCCCAAATTCCACATTAGGGGGTGCCAAGCACTCAGTGTACAACACAGCCCCTGGTATCCATCTGGCAACACGCCTGGACCCACAGTCTCAGGCAGTGTCAAGAATATGAGGAGAAAGGGAAGGTTTTCACTTGTCAAAGTGACAGGAAAAAACGTACTTACTTCACCATCTACTTTCCTATACACAGTGGGGACCACTTTGACAAAATACTGAAACATCATGGAAGCTACAAGCAAAGATAGAGAGAGACACAATTAATACCCACAGTGAGCTGGAAAGCGTCACTGACAGGTCAGGTAGACACAAACTGGTTTTCTTCAGCTTCTCAGGGAACATCTTTCTGCACAACAGTTGCTGGAGGATTTCAAGGACAGAACTGTCTGACATGAGTTTTCCTTTTGCCAAAGTGAATCTCATTCCTGTTCCAACCAAAACCATGAGCCTCGACTAAATGGCAAACCTTCTACAAGCCAATTACCTTGCTATAGTTTTACCAGTAAAGCTTCTTGAAAATTCTTATTCTAGTCCATGAAATTTCTTCTTTTTAACAACACAGCCCTAAGAAAACCTGGCTCTATATGAGTATCCTGTATCAACTCCAAGTAACATTGCAGTTTATTCCTGTAGAAGTTGGGGATTTATTGTATCAGGAGATGAAAAGGAAGATCTGGATCAGGGAAGAAAAAAACCAGGAGAACCCCTTCTCAGGTCTGTTGCCTCACACCAGTCTGTTCCTTTAGTTCTCTTGAGGATAATGGAATGTAGGAGTTGCTTTGAAAACCTATTTTCTATGAAATTCCCTAGAGGGGAAGATTATTCATCCATTTCTATAACAGAATGATAGCTGCAATAAACTAAATATGAGCTGCAATCTACCTCTCCCACTCCTTAACTGGAGCATGTCTTCAGCCCTAATTCTTGAAGAATTTGCCAGCTGGTTCTCTGAGGCTCAGGATGAAAAACTTGAGCTTAGAGACAGAATTTTACCAGCCAGCTCCAGATCCCTTCTCAGGCAATTTGGTATTCCACGGTATTCCGTTATATGGCATTATAATCATATTGAGCTGTGTGACATCTTCTAGTTTTTCTGTAATGTTTTTGGCACCATCCCCTGATTTGGGTACAAGAATCAAAATCCACAGTGGAAATTTAAAAGGATTTGAAAGAATTCAAGGGAGAATTTAAAGGATGCAGGTAGGACTAGCAATTCTACCACCACTTCAAAGCAAATTACTTTTTTTCTCCAAGCTTTATAACGCACAGCACCAAGCACCAGCAAAAACTAATTCTGCAAACTTCAGTGGAGCTAAAAAATAGTAACTCAGTGGCATGTAAAGTGAGGTGAGGATCTTTCACAGAAAAGGCACACAAGCAGGCTTGTGGAAATAAACTCATGCACAGCAGCAGCAGCATGAGAAGAGAATTTCCCTTCATTGCGAAGGCAGCAATCTGGAGCTATCTAGAAAAGATCAGCAATATTTCAACTTCACCGTAGCTCTTCAAGCTCTTACTGTTGGGCATGTCAAGGTCAGGCAGACACCACAGCTCTCCAGCAACTACTGATTAGGCCTTTTTTCTCTGCCCTGGATTTTCTGGTTCTCTCCCACTGCATGTAGGAGTCAGACAGGGCTCTCCTTGAACTACACCTGAGGTATTTAATAATGATGTGCTGTACCTGCTGTTGTGCACTCAGGAACATTGAACAGAGAGATCTTTCAGAAAGGTCACAGAATCAAAACACGTTGGTAGATTTGTTCCATGCGAATGGAGACAGCTGCTCCAGAAAGAGCACGAGGTGGAGGGTCCCCATTTTACACAACACTGTCAGGGTTCTCATTCAAAGTGGGAACTTTCCTCCTGTTATCTTCTAACACTTATTAATACAGACACTTAACAAGAGATTTCTCTCGGCTGGCTTTTACCTTGCTGTGCAGTGATGGCCGTCCCATCCAGAGGGTTCACAATGCCTGGATAATCCCTTCCGAAGGAGAGATGTTTGATATAGTGCGTCATATTGATCTGAAACGGAAATGCCAGTAACCCAAACAACTGCACAGCACACGAGGGCCAAGGTAAGGGGTCTGAAGTTCACTATTTGTCTGTTTTTCTGAGCGTGGCTCTAAAACAGCGATAGGTCCTCCTCTGTGCATCCTAACAATAAAAAGCTTGCTCTTCTTTTTTATTCACAGGGGATTTCAAGGCATAGAATTTCTCCTTATCCTGCTGGAAGTCCCCAGAAGCCAGTGCCCTTCCCTCCCACGTACAGAGCAGGATCTCCCTCCCACCCTGTCAGCTACCTCAATGGCACAGGTATGAGTATAACCTGCTTCCCTCCCAGCACAAGGTAAACTCCAACAGATCCAGATGCAGTTGTGAATACGTCAGCCTTAGAAAGCTGGGAAGCCTAGATTAAGGAGCAAGGCAGGCTCAGGAAGAAAGGAACAGGCTTGCCAGGCAGCATGCAGATGCCCCAGAATGTTTTTCACAGCCCTCTGTGAAAGTAGGTCCCAGGTTCTGCTCAGACCCATAAAGCCAAATGTGACATGATCAGTACAGCAGGATGTCAGTGTGGCAATGGGAGGGAAATCCAGAAGGAAAGCAGACCAAGAGAACTAGAACTCTTAATCTTGGGACCACTTACATTATCAAGTCCAAAGCTCTGCAGATCATGAACTGCAAGAGAAGAAAAGTTTAACAATATATGTCACACTCTCATAACAAGCATATCTGTCAACCCCATTTTAGCTACATACATTATAGCTATATCCATACACATACTCTAGCTATACACCTCTCATTTCCATCAAGACCCAAAATGGCAAAATTGCCTGGGATCTCCAGGATCATGGTGTTTATCAGCTTCATTGCCTGATGAGTCACATGTGTTGGCACATGAAGTTGAGTTGAGGACCAGTGTGGAGGACGAAACTTACAGGAATAGTACCAGAGAAATTGCAGGGCAGCACTTGGGAAGGATGAGGCATCAACTAACCCTGGATTTACATTGTGTGTGACTCACACTAACAGTTATGGCTATCCAAACTGCCCCCATAGTGCTCTGCTATGCCTTCCACACATAAAGCACGAATTAAGTAGTTTTTATAAAACTGCTCTCCAACAAGTGACTTGTAACTCTGTAGTAAAGCAATTTATATGCTCAGTTTCTAAAACAGTCTTTCACCAGACCACAGGTTTATTTATCTTCGATCACTGAGGATTATGCTAAATCCAGGGGTACATACTCTAGGTTGCAGACAAATGTTTAGCTAGCCATAGCTTGCTTAACACAGCCCAACAGGATATTTAGCCTGTTTAGAGAAGAAACGGGAGGAGGAAACAGAACAGAAGATCTTTAGGGGACTGTCACCTAGGACCAGAGACTTATCTCTAAAGAAACAAACACACTTCTTCAGTTCCCTAGCCACAGTTAATTGCCCAGTCAGGCAAAACAAAGAGACCTGTAAAACATCCTAAGTTTGTCAAGAACTGTGTTTTTACAGGACCAAGATTTTTTCACTGTTTTTGTTAACACAGTTTTAACAACTGCTGTCTATCTGAAGAATTCTCCCCATCTTGCATTTCTGCCCTGAACAACCACAAGGCCTCCTTAGACTCCAAAATTCATTCCTCAGCCCCTGCAAGGGGATTAAGAGCACTTGTGGCCATCCAGGGCTCTGTCAACAGACACGTGAAGGCTTCAAGGAACCAAAGACAGCCACCCAAACGTATCGCTCCAAGGTGAGCTAGGACACCAGCTTTCAAACTGGGGATGAATTTTATGGAGGCAAGTATCTTTCAGCAGCACAGTGGCAGGAAGATGATGAGTGGCAAAAGGAAGCATCGTGAGGAGGGCAATGAGGCAGGGAGCAACACAGAAAACGTTGCAGCTCAGGGAAGGAGTGAGCAAAGCTGAGAGTCAGCCAGATGTTACTGCTGTGAAACATCACATCTCAGCCTGCAGCCACCATGACTCCCCTTACAAACCCCCCGAAAACTTCCTATGGGCTGTTCAGAGATTAGTAGGCTTGCTGCATGAACTCTCAGGAGAAATTCTCTAGCCTGTTGTACAGATGAGATTAAATGAGATAATTCTCTCATCTGACTTGAAAAGGCAGAAGTCTCTCCAACCTGTCAGTGTCTCCAACACGTTAGCTGCACAGTGCAGCTAAACATTTGCAATACATCATCTCCAACACTGAGGTATTAAAACCATTTAAGATAAGGATTCTCAACCTTTTCCAGCTCATTTACCACAGAAGAACGACCTGGGATGGCTTTCCTTTTAGCTTCCAGGAAATCTTCTCAAATCCCAGCCTACATCAATAGCTCTTCCCAAAGGGCACAGCAAATAACAGAAATTATGTTAGCTCTGTAGTAAAGTTTTCTGGAGGAAGAAAAGGATACAGCAACACTTACTCTCAACAGCGTGCACTGCAAAAACAAGCACAGTAGGAGAGAAAAGAGAAATGATCAGGTCCTTATAATGAAAAGACACAGAGATTCAGGAAGAGTAGCATTTCAAACTCATACCGAAAACGGGAAGAGTAGTGTACTTTCTAGGCCATGTGAAATGACTCCCTAGCTTGCTAAAGGACTGTATATGGTCAAGCAATCATTTAAAGCATAACAGAGAACCCAAAATGCAGGAATTAATCACCAAAAGGAAAAACACAGTGGGATGTGCATCTATGTTAAGTGAGCTCTAAAGCAGCATGCCAGACAACAATGCTGGTTGTATTTAGATCCTTTTTCAGTTGAAAGGTAACAGAAAGATCATTTTAGGAGCAATCGAAGCTATCCAGAAAGGTACTCAAGGTTTACATTCACAACATACTAACATTCAAAGCTGGGTAACAGGGTTTTATTAATCAGTCCTGTGCTACTTTGATCCCACCTGATGCACAAAGATAACAGACCGTGAGGCTGGTTTTGTTCACTCTGTTGCAAGATCCCAACAAAGGTGAATACGAGGGAGGATGGGGGACAGGGGAAATGCATGTTTGGACATTATACCTCAAAGCAGGTTATGTAAACTCTTTTTTTCTTATTTCAAAAGCCTGTTCATGTATATCTAACACCGTGCAAAATACATATTGAACACTAAGCAGTAACTGTCACAGATTTCCACGGACTTACAGATTTATGGGCCTCTGAATCCTTCACAGAGCCATTCTGATCCCCTTTGCCCCAGGTTATATCTCTGGTGATGCTTCTACAGTAGCAGAGATTTTGGTATGGAGATGTGGCTGCTCCGGAGGGCTGCTTGACAAACGCATTCCCAACAACTTCAGCTTCGGCAGATGACAGTGCAGTGACAAATGAAAATGTCACATTTGTGGCCTCCAAAACAGACCTCATATAACCTGACAAGTTTGTTCACCAGAAATGGGTGAAACCTCATGTTCTTCAGCACCAAGACAACCAAACTCTGTAAAGAGTTCACCAGCATAAAATGAAAAGTCCTTAGCAATGCTGAGGATGAAGCAAGACTCTCAGCCTCCTGTATTCAATGTGGGGATAAAAACAGTTCCCCAGCAGACACTCCTTTGGGATAGATGTTGGAACGAGCTCACACACACTCTTTCTATGTAGGGAATACTGTACAGGTGATTAACAGAGGATTTGGATTTCCTCCACACTGAACTGGTGCCCTTGAGTGATGGAGATTGAGTCCCACATCATTTTTCTTCAAGAATGTTGATAGGCAGAAGAGCTCAGAGAAGGAACTGGTATCTGTAGAGGCCTGTGCAATAGTAACGGGCTCACAACTAGTAGGGCTACAGGACACGACCTGAGAAGGAGGCTGCAGTCTCTGCAGAAAGAAAGTTAGTGGCACTTGCTCTTGGTTGACATTGAGATGATGCCAAGGGACTTGAAAATTGACAACCAGTCTGCAGTCAAAGACTTGGTATCCTCTTGCAATTCAGCAATCAAAACATTTAAAAGTATGTAAAATAAGAGAGGCTATTAGGGGTCATCCATAGTGTCCAAGGATCTTCATAAAGATTCGGCCTGTCAACCAATCTCTAGCAGAAAAGGGTATAAACCTTCCTCCTTAAGGACATAATCAGAACACTAATGAAGAATTACAACTGGCCACTGGATTTGTGCTCTCAGAGAACTAATAAAGCTCCACACCTTCCTAACCAAAGCTTGGTGGCTCCAAACAGGCAGCTCCTTTTCCAAGACCATCATCATCTCAAAGAGCAGCTTACCTGTGTTTTTCTTTCCACAATCATCAGCACAAATGAGGAGAAAACAAATGGTAATGTCAAAAATGGCATCTTCAAAAATGCTTTGTTCCTTCAGTTGACCACATAGCGTGTAAGAAAGCCACAAAATTTGGACCACATACAGAAATTGTCACAGTCATGGAGAGTGTGTCTTCAGGACAAAGAATATCCTGAACGTTGCCATCAACATCAGCTTCTTTTCTCAGGAACTGAAGGAATCTCATGAGACGTTTTAAGTAATCCTGAAACACTGTCAAAAAAGCATGATGGCCAATGTCTTCCCTAAAAATTAGTGATGATGTCACCTCAGCAACAGAATGGTCAAAAGACAACATAAGGGAAGAATGATAAATCTCAGCTTTCCCTTGACTAGAAGAAATAGGGCAAGAAAGAAGGAAGTGACCTGAATATTATCTGTCTCCTGGGGAACCCACCATTTAGGACTCTTCCATAGGTGGGAAACTCATTGCCAGCCACTACAGGTGAAGCAGGAGACAGGCATGGACAGACAGACCTTGAACAACAAACCTCAGAGCTTCAACAGCTAGAGCACCCAAACACTCCTATTACCTCTGAGACAGGAAGGGATAACTGAAGGTGGGAACTGCTGCATAAAAACCAGCTCTGATATGCAGAGTCACGAAGAGGCACAGCTGGTGCTGGGGGCTGTCCTTACAGAGGCACAAGTGAAAGGCAGAACTTCACCAAAATCTGCAGCACATTGCATAAACCAAACCTCATCTCTCTTTCCTAAAACCTCAGTTTAAGATTCAAAGCCTAAGCAGACAACAGTGAAGCAGCTCCAAACTCAGCTAGAACTAAAGGAATAAGCAGGGTTTGAGGCTGTGCTGCTTGGAACAGCAGACTCAAAATATCAGTAACGCTTGACTGGTTCTCCCTTAGTGCAGGAGAGCTCGAACTGTGTTGCAGGAACACCTCTAGCGGTAAAGTGCTCAGACTCCAATGGAGAGCTGAGAACACAGCCCCTCCTTATGCAAATAAGAGGGCATAAAGATTGTGCTACATATAACTGAAGGTAAATAACTAAACAGAAATAAAATTACACCTTATGCAGTGCTGGTTCTGGTCTGCATGTGTGGCAGCCCTGTGTCTTCTCTTCTTATTCTACTCTTTGGAAACAAGACATTTCAACTTGCTTCTCCCCAAGAGGGAGGCTACAGTTTGAGGACGTTAACACCAAGCATACAAGAGTTCAGAACCTCCCATCAGGATCAGATTTGGAGTCAGATCTACAAAGTGCTGCTGAATAGGAGCCTTGGCACTGTCACAGCCTGTGCCTGTTCCTTGGCTGGAGATCTGTGAAACGGGCACCCTCAGGGCAAGGAGAGAAACAGCACAAGAAACCGCGAAGCTGGCGTGCAAGCTTCAGTATTTGAAAAGCACCAGAAATAAAACTGTGGCCTCAGGTCCAACCACCAGCTGCACACACATGGTACAGCTCCTCCAGTGCCAGGCAAGGAGAGCGGCGCAATGGACTGAACTTTTCACAGTACTGACATTCTTTGCCCCCAGAGTCTCTGCTGAGTTGTATCAGTAGGGAATAGAAGGAAAGAGCAAAACTGTGGTCAGTCATTACAGTTCTGCATCAAACAGGTCCAGTAAAATTGTTATTTTCAGTGTATTGTTAATGTGACTTTTGTCTCTAACAGTTTGGAATATTCAGACTTCTCTTAGACATTCAACTTTATCCTGGGTGACATTCTGTTAAATGTATTAATGGGACTGAGCATTAATGTAGCCCTTACTGGAGAGATGAAACATCACACACACGTAAGTTTTTGTGTGGAATAATGATACAAATGAGATCTCGCCATGTGAGTTCTGGAAATATCTCACACATCTCTCTCCTTTATTATTAGTCAAGTTCTTTATCTGTAATTGAAGGGGGAGAAAACCCAAAGGATTATGAAGAAAGGTGACACTGAGGCATTGTACAAGAAAATGACCAAGCTCTCAGCTGTCAATTTACCTTAGAGCTCAGGGAAAATTCCTGGTTTGTTGCTTAGTGCCATGAAAACAAGAAAAAGGCTGGCTAAAAAGGGAAATCACGTGTTATGAGTAACTAGGAAAGCAAGAGAGAACAAAAGGCAGGAAATCATTAGATCACTGCCTACCTCATGCTTAGCCTGGACCTTAATTCTGGGTGCAGTCTGGTACCTGCAGACAGAGCTGAACTGAAAGAGGCTGAGGGAATCCTTGCAAGAAAGCTCAGAGGTCGAATGGCTTCCCCAAAGGACCATCTGCAGAAGCTGTGACTTTCCTGCTAGGGAAAGACATGGCCTGAGCCTGGCACAGGAAAGGCCCAGGACATCCTGAGGGGCAGGAAGAGAGCAAGCAGTGGCCCCACACTCTTTTCCCATTGAGAAAGAGGCCAGGGGGAACGAGCAGATGAGTGGATGTGTTTTGCAAGTTGGCAGGAACTATAGAGCCCTTTTGGGTTTTACCTATATTTACCCACTGAATTTTCAATTCAGCTGTGCAAGACTGCTGGGGGACACGGAATTTGAGTGCTTTCCTGAACTCATCCCCTCCTCTCTGCACACAAAGGACTTGCTCTCAGGCAGCCAGTCTACATTCCTGCCTGTAACACACAGCAGATGCAATGCAGAGAAGCTCCTCCTTAACTTGGATACATGCAATGACAGTGTCAATCCTGGCTGTAGGAAGGTTGCTATTGTCATGCCAGTTGAAGCACACAAAGCACATTTTGCCACAACAACTGAAATATCTTTTAAGAGCACTCATTGTTGTGCAGAAAAACAGGCTTTTTTTTTGCTGTTGTTGTTTGCACAAAAATGCTGCTTCATCTGTAGAAACTGTGCTCAAAAGTTCGTTTGTTCTTCTCCAAATGCACCGGTTACTCTCACCAAGAACATGTGTGTTCTCCCCTAACCTTTACCTCAGTGGGGCAGGTTCAGCTGGAGGGAGTGACAGAAGGGAAAAAACCCAGGCTGAAATTAAAGCTCTTTGTGAAACCACTGTGCAATTTCAAGTTTCAAAATCCTGATCAAGGGAAAAGATGGGTGGAATGTTCAGTGGATGGTTGCATCCAAAGGGCAGTTAGTGGTCAAGGGCTCAATGTGCAGGTGAAGGTCAGTGACGAGTGGTGTCCCCCAGGGATCTGTGTTGGGACCAGCACTGTTGAACATCCTCATCAGTGACATCGACAGGGGGACTTGAGTGCACCCTCAGCCAGTTTGCACATGATACCAAGCTGACCCCAGCGAGGCTGACATGGCTGAGGAACAGGATGCTATCCAGAGGGACCTCTACAAGCTGGAGAAGTGGGGTCATGTAAGCCTCCTGACATTTAACAGGACCAAGGGCTGGTGCTGAACCTGGGTCAGGACAATCCCTGGTATCAACACAGGCTGGGGGATGAACAAGTTAAGACCAGTCCTGGGGAGATGGAGTTGAGGGTATTGGTGGTCAAGAAGCTCAACATGACCCAGCCATGTGCAGTCCAGAAACCACCTGCATCCTGGGCCCATGTCCAGCAGTGTGGGCAGCAGGGCGAGGGGGTGGATTCTCCCCCTCTGTTCCACTCAGGAGAGGCCCCACCTGCAGGGCTGCCTCCAGCTCTGGGGTGCCCAGTACAGGAAAGGTGTGGACCTGCCAGAGTGAGTCCAGAGGAGGCCACAGAGATGCTCCAAGGGCTGGAGCCAGGCTGGTGTTCACCTGGGGAAGAGAAGACTCTAGGGAGACCGGAAAGCCCCTTCCAGTGCCTAAAGGGACCCTATCAGAAAGACAGAGAAAGAGCTGTTTATAGAGCCTCTAGCAATAGGACGAGGGGTAGTGGTTTTAAACTAACAGAGTGTAGAATCAGACTAGCTGTAAGGAAGTAACTGTATGTGCCAAAGGTGGTGAGGCCCTGGCACAGGCTGCCCAGAGAGGCGGTGGATGCTCAATCCCTGAAAATAATCAAGGCCGGGCTGGATGGGGCTCTGAGCAACCTGGTCAAATGGGAGGTGTCCCTGCTTATTGCAGGGGGGTTAGACTAGCTGGCCTTGAAAGGTCCCTTCTAACTTAAACCATTCCATGATTCTACAAACAACCACTACTGTTTTGGCCACTGTGTATTTAAATATATACCTGAGGAAGACCTTCACAACTTCAATTTCACTCTGAAAGTCCTGAATGGCAGAAAATACCCCTTCCAGATGTACTGGTACTCAGGTCCTGGACTGAACACCTTACTTGAGGTTGTTTTACTGCAGAGCAGCAAAGTTGCACAGAACTGAGAGACTGCCCAGAAACATTCCCTCCCAAGTTCTTCCATGCCCACATGACAGCATCTCTAGAAACCACTTTTCTGTTTGTCCATGACAGTTCTAAACCTCTGTAACAAAATTTCAGCGTCCTCCCCACTGAAGCAGTGATGTTGTCATTCTGTATAGCAATGCAAAGATATTAAAAGAAAATAGTCGGATACACTTGGAAGCAAAAGGTCATAATAAGAAGGAAAAGAAAATACTTTACCATGTACATGAGACTGTTGGAAACTTTTTCCTGGTGCAAAGTGGAAATTTCCAGCTACCTGCAGGAGACAGTAACCTTTCATGAAATGGTCCACATCTGTGTAAGTAAAATACTGGTGTTTGGATTTTTAAGCTTTTATTTACACAAGATAAGACACAAACAACTCATTTTCATAGGTGACAGTGTCAGCAGATATTATCCTAAGAGAGGTATCAATTCCCCCTGTTCCTCACAGCCAGTGATGTTGAAATCCATAATTACATACTGATATGGATAATAGCTGTTCTCTGCAGATTATTTAGTGGACATCAAAATGGGGAGAAGGAGGAATTAACTCCCAGTGGGAGGGAACTGACTGGTGCTGCAGGAAATACAAAGCAGTATCAAAGAGAGGGAGTGGAGAAAGTTACTGAGAGTGAGCAGCGTAAGAAAACACTCCACAAAATAATCAACAAAGTGATCCAATGTATACACTCATGAAAATAAGCTGCGTGCAAAAATAAAGCACTAAACCTACCACAAAACAAACAAACAAACAAAAACAAACAAACAAACAAAACCCAAAAAACCCCAAACAAACAAACAAAAAAACCAAAAAAAACCCCAACCAACCAAACAAAAAAACAAAAACAAAACAAAAAAAAAACCACCCACAACGTGCCAAACTGAAAAAAAAACCCCGGAAGATAAACTGTTAAAATTTAATCCTGGACTTTGAAAGGGCTGTGGATACCAGGTGCCAATCCTCCCTGACACTTACTAGCAGTCACACGTACTCTCCTCTGGAAGATGTAAATGTCCCAAATTCATATCCTACACTACACCTTCGATGCCTGAGCGAACCCAGGCCTTTTGTTAACTGCGGACTTGTTGAGAAGGAGGATGGGCAAAATTCCAAGTACCTAAAAACAGCCCCTGGAAATCTCCTCAGTGACACCCACACTTGGACCCTTCCTACCTCCAGTATTCCCCCTTGGAATATTCCTGCTGCTCATCACGCACTGTGAGAGAGGGTCCCGTAACAGCTCAATACCCAGGATGGTGCTCCAATCACAATGTCTGGACTTGTGTGTACAAGGCCTGCTTTCCAGAAATAAAGACTGTGGTCTCCAGGAGGAGCACACAAAGTTAAAAAAAAAAACAACCAACCCAAAACCCTCCCCAAACAAAACCAGAGTTTGAAATAAAACAACCAAAAAATAGTCTGGGTTTTACTTCTAGAAGGCACTTGGGGATGTAACCTGTGTGTTCTGGGTTGGATAACCTGCCAAATGGCAGCGTGGTCACATAGTTACTTGGTGCATCTTGTACATGTTTATACACCACTTGCAAAAATCACCTCTCAGAATTTTCAGCTTTGACAACGACCTCCAACAGCCTTGCTTACGCTGTTTTTCTGAAGAAGATAACATTTCACTCTCTCCAGGACCTCTGTGGGCAACCTGTTGATTACTACTATCTCCAGCATCCACTGGTGGCCTCTGATTTAAGACTGGAAAGGCAGGTGGGACAACTCACGCTCAAAGCAGCTGCCTCTCCTCCTCCAGAAATCTCAGCAAAAAGACTCAGTACCCAGGTGGGAGAAAAAGGTGGAGAAAAATTTCTCAAGCTGCCACACTTCCTACCAGCTCCCACAGCACAATCCAGAATTAGCCTCTTCCCACCACTTTTCCTGACTCTTCCCCAGAACCCCATGAGAGGTACAAGGACCTTGCTGATCCCAGAGGTTACTCTGTGACACACCTAAACCTGCAAAGGGAGAGGAACGTCCCAGCTCTGCCTTTTCACAGTCCTCACCATCATGCAGCAGGTTCACAGCAAAAGCTCTCTCTCACCTTGTTGACCTCTAGGAAACCATACACTTGGCAGCCCTCATTCTTCTGCTCTTGCATTTTCTGGCTAAACCCTTCCCTCTTGCACTGCTCTATGCTATCCGGGTTCTTGAAGGCCCAGCCTCGCCGCCTGTATGCTTCTCTGACATCATCACAAGTGTTACAACACCTGCAAAAAGCACAAGCACCATCTTACCATCTTTATCGCTAAGAAGAGATGCTCCAGCTCAGGACTTGAATCCTTGGCACATTCTTCTTCAACAAAGCAATAAAGCAAATGCTGGGGACTGGACATTGAAAGGCAGCTTAATGCTCCTGAAGGAGCTCGAGCTTCTTGAAGCACTTTTGGAGATTTTGAGGTGAGGGTGAATGCAGGACTGGAGTTTGAAGAGGGCTCTGCCTGCCCATTTACACAGCCAAGGACGCCCTTGGCAAAGAAATTTGCCACAAAAACAATACCAGTGTCCCACAGTCAGGAGCACTTTGGAGCTTCCCCATGTGAATAAAGTATCTCCCTGTTTCTAGTCCTCCTTTCCTCTGTTTTTAGGACAAAAGAGAGGCTTAATAGCAAATTTTCTTTGTACTTTTTTACCTCTGGATAACATCTTGGTTACCAGAATAGAACCAAGTTTCTTCCTTGGTTCCATGTTTTGCTGGACCTGAGATAAGCTGAAGGCAGGAATTATGAATCCCTCAAGATGGAAACATCTCTGGGGAAGGACACAACTTGACAGATAGGACAAACTAAGTTGCTAACAAGCCAAAAATAGCCAAGGTTAGTCCGGAACCTACAGACCATCATGGAGCCATTCTCACAGGAAATTGCAGGTAGGAGGAATGAGAAACACAACAAGACACCCATTGCTTGTGCCTGTGATAGGTGTCTGGTCTTTGCTTCTGTCAGGATGCAATGCCAGCAGCAGAAGGGAGAAGGCAAGGCCATAACCAGGATTTATGTCAAGGCAGATCATTTAACAGTGAAATCATTTACACACCTCCCCTCTGGACACCAAATAAACTGAGAAAATATCCCACATGCTGAAATTCAATCGTTGTGCTGCCTAAAACAGGCATGTAGACAATCCAGACAGACTAACTGCACCTTCTTAACAATCAGGAGTGCAGTTTCCAAAGGCTTTCAAAGCACAACAGCTCTCATCACCCTCTGAACATGTGCCCAAGAGGAGCATTTCACTGCAGAGACCTTCACAAACATTTGGAAAAAACCAGATATGCAACACACCTGTATGAGTTCAAGGGTTAAGAAGACAGGAAAAGGTGTAAAGGTTACCGAATGTCCTCCGACTCTGCCCCGTAACAGCTCTCACAGCGATCAGCATCCAAAGAATTTGGATCAAACACTTTTTCTTCTTCCTTCCCCAGCTCTAAGACAGAAGAGGATTCAGAGTGATGAGGCATGTCTAGAAACTCTGTCTTGTACTCTTGTTCTGCTTTATACACAATGACTGTTCCACACACCATGTGCAGCTGCACATCCTGCACCCAAAGCCCACCTGAAATGGTATGTACGGAGCCTGTTGAGGTGTGAAGTAAGACAAGGAGGAGTGTGGCATTTGTCATCTCAAGAACAGCCTCCATGGAAAGAGCTGGCTGCCTGTAAGCCTTGCTGGAGCATCAATCAGACATTACTTGCACGAAGACTTTGCTAAAACATTGTGTAAAGGAGACCCAACCGGTACATTATGACTGATGCAGGACCTGCTTCACAACATGCTGAACAGCTTTTGTTCCCAGACATTACATATGTAGTATCACAACCTGTGAGGGCTGCTCGCTGACACAGCACTGAGAGCACTATCACCACATTCCCATGGCAACTGCAGACTGCCAACTCTGCAGCTCTTGGCTTAGCTTAGCCTTTCAGCATCAGCAAGAGAAATGTTCAAAGTGAGTGATACTAAGCTATGGATTTGGTCCTGCCGATATGTAGAACCACATCAACTCCCAGAAACGGGAATAAGAAGCTCATATTTTGGGAAGGAAAAGTCAGAAGAGTATTACTGTGAGATTGTAATGCTTTGCCACAATCATTTCCAGTTTGTCTCAAGTACAGCGTTGAGTCATAACATGTAAAAGCTGTAGAGGAGAGGTTTATGAAGCCAAGGATCACTTATTACAGCTTGTAACCAATAAATCAACTCATATATATTTATCAGGCATCCACGAACACACATAAAGTTAATAATGTGCAAGTTTAGGCTTAAGGGTCAAGTCACTAGAGCCTTCCCTTCAGAGAGGCTCTTTCCTTGAACCACATTGTCCCATCTGTCCATATACTGTGATTTAAAGATACAACCGAAGGCAAGTATTGCCAGAACAGCTGCTTGATTTCTAGTCACAAAAGACCATTAACTGAGCACTTCATTCCTCAAATGCCTCCACAGGTCCTTGCCATAACATTAGAGGGACCAAAACAAGATTTCCTTGCAAAAGTAGGGAGTATAAGAGTAGTTTAACAGCTCTGTGAGCTACAAAGTCATTTAAACACTCTACAGCTGTCGGTTGTCCCTGTGAATCTCAAAACAGTGCTACCAGACTACCAGAGCATCCATCTAGGGCAGGCAGAACAGCATCTTACCATGTCTCTCAGCCTCTGGTGTCACACGATTGCCGGCTTTATCCAAACGCTGTTTAAACAGATTGTGCTCCACATCCAGCTGCTGCTCTCCTGCTACATCCATGGCATCGATGCTCAAATCTGCAAGCAGTGAGCAAGGAAAGCGGTCTATAAACACACAGTTATTATGGCACACTGAGCCTCTTAAGCCCCTGCCCAGGATGAAAATTATCCTCAGTTTTCACAAGTCTGACTCACAAGCACAAGGCATATGTGGAAAAATGACATCTAGATTGATCTTCAGTTTATCTCCCCTTGATTTGTCAACGTACAGTTCCGGATGAACCTGGGAACAAGGGAAGAACAGAGAGTCTCATTTCACTTGGAAGAAATTCCAAAGGCCCCCTTTCCCCTCGAGTGCTCTGGCCCAGAGGCTGATTTTTAAGCCGGGGGATTTGCCAGACATCTGAGCTGCGAACGCGGGGCCGGGGCGGGCAAGGCTGTTCCCGGGCAGCCCGCGGGGGGCCGGCACTCACCTCCTTGGTGAGGTAGTACTGCAGCTCCGAGAAGAAAAGCAGCACCATGAGGAGCCCGCTGACAGCAGTCACTGCCGGGGAAAGGAGAACGGCGGTCAGCCCCGCCGCAGCCCCCCCGAGCCGCTGCCGAGCGCCGGCCCGCCAGGGCCCCCCGGCCGCCCTCGGGCCCCGCCGCCCGCTCCCTCACCCAGCGCTCCCCCGCACGTCTTGACCCGAAAGTCTTCCAGGGTCTTGGGGAAGGCGTCGAAGCGCTTCAGCCGCCACAGCGAGTCCATGGCGCCCTGCGGCCCGGAACACAACCCTCCTTCCGGGGCGGCCGCGGCCCCGGGCCCGCCCCTGCCGGGGAGCGGCTCTGCCCGCCCCGGGGCCGCGCCGGCCCGGAGGGGTCGGGCACCGAGGCTCTTTACGGGGCTGTGCCCCCCGGGCCGGCTGTCCGGGCAAGCAGAGTCCCCGTGGTTTGCAGGGAAGCAGACAAGGCAAGGGAAAAGGGAGAGAGGGGAAGAAGACAGGGAAAGGGACAGGGAAAGCGTAACTCCCGCCCCCACCTCCCCGCCCCCTCCCTCCCCAGTTTCTCTCCTCCACCTCCCATCCCTGCCGCGCCCTCTCCACCCTTTCCTTCCATGACACCTCAAATTCCCATTTCTCCTCCACAGGCAACAGCTCGGAAACAGGAAGTGCCAGGAAAAACAAGTCTAATGTTTATTCAAAACCCTGTGTCTACAAGGTAATTCAAAATTCAAACACAAAATTTCCCCCAGCCCAACAGAACAGAACCCATGTGTGGGAGGGCACACGGCAGGAGCCCCGAAGACGCTGCAGCTGCTCCTCGACAAGGAGTCAGCGCTCAGAGGCTGCTCCAGGTTCTGCCTCTGCCTCCACAGCAGCAGCGCTGGGTTCCCTGCATGCAGCTGCCGAGGAACAGGACACCTCCTGGTTGGTCCCTGCACGGCTCTCGAAGCCATCCTGACTGTCCTGTCGGTCTGCTGCCAGCTGTGAGTGCAGAGTGCGCATCTGAAAGAGGCACAAGGCCGAGCTCAGACAAGCCCGTGCTGTCAGGACCATCCATAGCTCCATGGTACCAGCTGTCAGGGCAGACACAGCCTCCAACTCCAGCCCCTGACAAAGACCTGGACCTCGTGAAAGGGAAAGGAACAGACTCCCAGTGAGCTCAGAACGAGGCTCAGCTTATCAACAAATCAAGTTTCTTGCTGGCCAACCCTTCCCACGTACAACCCTCAGCCATCACAGGTCTCTTAGAGAGACAGTTCCAACAGGATTTGCTAAACTAGCTCTGATTTCCAAAGGAGAGATTTGGGCCACTGAGCCCTGAGTTGCACATGCTGTGCCTCAGCAGGAGGGCTGCTGCTTACCCGAGGTACTGGAGAACTGTTCTACTTGAGCACTGTGAGAGCTCGCCCATGGAAAGGGAGCCGACTCTCCCTCTCCCAAACTTTGGACTGTTCCACATATGAGCAGAGAAGAATGTCTTGAACAAAGCCCAGGGACCTTAAAGCACTGCTGAAGCCTTGAAGCTGCTCAAACTGCTCTTTCCTGACCCCACAGGGTTGTGCCTGCTGGGCTGGCTGGGACAGGGAGCTGCTCTCCCCTCCTGCTGGGTTTGCAGCACGGTGCAGCCACAGCAGCTCTGGCATGCTGCCCTCTGCCTGCTCTGGAGAGGAAGAGATGCACTCAGGCCTTGGCTGGCTTGGGGAAAACAGCTCGGGTCACAGCTTTTCCTCTGCTTTCTGAGGGACATGTGCTTTGCCACGGCCTGTGTTGCTCCCACCAAGGATGATTCTGTTCTCACCTGTCCAGAAGTGGGCATCTTGCACGTGTGAGACTTGGAGGAAGAAAATCTAATGCTATCTGGGAGAAGCATTCTTTTAAATTCTCTCTTGACTCTCCTCCCTTCAGATTGCACCTGCACATTGGCTGGAAGAAAGGCTCACAGAAACCTGCCACCAAACATGGGCCAAAAGGACCTCTGGACATCAAGGGCAGAAGATCTCTGCTTACAGACCCTTAATTGCACCAGAGAACAAAAACCAGTCCATGTGGGCTATGGAAGAGAGTCAGGTGTGTGTCTGGGGACACTGGGGCAAGGAGGGGGTGTAACGGGTTCAGGAGGATTCCCACACATGAAATAAAAGACACTAAAACACAACTGAGGTAGCAAAGTAAATTTATTAGTGAGCAAAGCAAATGTATCCTGTTACTTGCGATAGCAAGCAATACATATGAACCCCTGGAATCTTAACAAACTGCTGAGCAGGAGAAGGAGACGGAGCATGGTACTTGGTGGAAGGGGCAGGCAGGCAGTGCATCCCCTGGATAAAAATGAGATGTACATCTAATCCTCCTCACCCCTCAGCCCAGAACCACACCTTGTATCTCCTCTCTCTGGATTGGAATTTTGCCAACTGCAGCATCAGCTTGTGCGTGGCCAGTGCACCAGCTGAGGCTGCAACAGCTCAAGATGCTGACTCTGGGCTAACAACAGCTCTATTCTGTATTGTTCCTTTGTCAAAAGCTGAGTTCTCGGCAGTTCGGTGTTACACTAATGTTTCTTTCTCCAAGGCTGAGTTTTCCACAGTGAAACTCTGCAGTGTTTTCTCATACCACATCGACAAGCACAACCACGGACCAAATATGGCAGGGCCCTAGGCACAACTCTAGTCCCCATCACATGCCACTGCATGGTCTGTGGTTGGAACATGTTGATATTCTACCATACGAACAACAGCATGATGTAACATACTATCTGTTAAGAATCATATTAATTATACCAAACAAGGAATTGTAGTGGGTTAAGCTGGGTCAGCTGACCTAAATTGGCCAAGGAACTATTTCATACCACATTACGTCAACTGGTGTATAAAACACAAACTGGGGGGTACTCTCTCTGTCTCTGCTGATGGTGGCAGTCGGTGCTGGAACTTCTGCCATTGGTGGAAGATTGTAGGACTCACGTCGTCTGGGACTTTGGGAAGTACACTTTTAATTTGTCGATGTATATTGCTTTTCATATATTGTTCTCCTTCTTTTTCATTTCCCCTTTCCTGTGTAATAGACCTTAGTTTATAGAAAATTGTGAGTTCGTGGTTTTTCCTGGTGAAGGGAGGGGGGAAGGGGAGCCCCGTTGCCTGGGTGGGTACTTGGCATTCTGCCAATTCAAACCATATCAGAATACAACAAATAATGCATAGACCCCCAATACTTAAGGCACAAAGTAATACTAATCCCTGTTTTAACCCATCCTGGCCCCATGTCTATCTGGTAAATGGATTCCAGCTGGTGTTGTCTACAAGGTGTTCGCTAAGTGTCTGTAGTTTCTGTAGTTGTACATGAACGGAGTTGGAATGGTTGCTTAAGTTCATACAATACAATCCTTCAAAGTCTTCACATCCATGCCCATGTGCTAAAAGCAAAAGTCAATTGCTGCTTGATTTTGTACTGTAGCATGTCTAATGCTGTGTACATTCATTAACAAGTCAGATAGAGCTGTGTTGGTAGCATTGCTGAATTTTGCTAGCCAACAGCCAAGTCTATTTAAGCTTGTGAGGGCTTGTGCACTTGCTACCCCAGGAACCAGTAAAGAGGTAGCTATTACCTTGTTGGTGCCCCAAAACTCAGCTGTATTTTGGCAATCAGGAGCAAAAGTATGTATGTCTTGGGTATGCTGGTGGTGAGTTTGGTTTTGTTGGAGAACTGTTATATTGGGAGATAAGAGAGTTAGTTTCCTCAAGGTACATGGGCCACCTTTAACTGCCATTGGCACATGGGCCCAGGGTTGGTTCCCACAGATTAAAAAGATACCTTGTGGAAGTTGCATATGTGTGCTAAAACTTAGAGTTGGATTCGCTGTGGTTGAATTACCCCAGCGTGAAGCATTTTGATACCACAGTGTTGTGGCATTAACCCACCAAGATACAGTGCCATTTCTTGTGCTGGTGAATTTAAGGGTTGTAAAGTTGTCTGCATTTGAGCTGCCCAGGATCCGCGGCTCTCGTGGCAGTATGGCAGATTTCCCAAGCTGGGACAGGTGTGGCCACAGTTTGGTGTCTGGGCAGGCTGGGAACGCAGCAGTGCTGTTGCATAGCTGTTGTGACTCAAGGGTGGGAAGAGGCACACCAAATCAGGCACGTCGGGAACAGGTTCTGGGGTGTAGCAGTGCTCAGGCATACGGTGTCTTGTCCAGTTGCATTAGCCAGGTGTTTTGGTCCAGAGGGATGTTGTGAGTCTGGAGCACACTTTGAAAAGGCAAATAGAACAACAGTTACCCCCCGCCTTTCTCCTGCTCCCACCCGTCACTCCTGCCCATGCAAGTGTTGAGTGGGCACTCAGTGCCAGTGCTGTCCTCCTGGAATAGCGATAGCAACTGTTCCTGATTTGTTTCTGCTGCTGTAGCCTCAGTGGTGACAGGACCAGGTTCCAGAGGGGGTTGATACCATACTTTGGCACCTGAGAAGTAAAACCATGAAGGACTTTGAATGGATAGAGGGGGCATAACCCAGAAGAAAACTAACTCGATTGTTCCGCTGGGAAGTGTATGAGTAGAAGGAGTGGTATTCTGAGTGCTTAAAATGAATGGCCCCCTAGGTTGTACAATATTTAACACTACAAACCCATTTGCTACTAAAGCAGGCATAAAAGTAAAATACAAAAACACCTGTTGGTCCTCTGGAGTTTTAACCATTTGTGGTGGTTTGACTTTTGCTAAGCACCCAGATAGCTACCAGGCCTCCCCTTTCCTGAGGCAAAGGAAAAAAACAGTTAAGAATTTACGAATAGAGATAACAGCAAAGGTCTAATTAACTTCATCGGCAAAACAGACTCAGAATGAGGATAATGCTTAAATTTATTACCAACAAGCTAAGAACTAAAGTAAGAAATAAAGCAGTCTTAGAAACCCTTTTTCCAACCACCCCTCAGTCTTTCTGTGCTCTCCCTCCTCCTGCAACAGTGCGGGGCACAGGGAATGGGAGGTTTGTGGTCAGTTGTTGCTTCCAGCCCCTTCTAACGTAAAAGTCTAAGACCTCTTTTGGGCAGCACTTCTTTTAAATCTGCAGTTTGTGTGTCTTTCCATGGACTGCAAGGGGACAGCTTGGCTCACCATGGTTGTTGCTATGGCTACAGGGGGAATCATAACTCTGAGTCCTTCCCCTGCCCGTGGGGTCCCTCCCACGAGAGACACTCCTCTGCTGTCCCGTGGGTCACTCCATCATGGGGGTGCAGTCTCTTCTGGATGAGCTGTACCTGCTCCAGTGTGGGTTGGGACCTCGCTCCATCCTGCAGCTCCTTCGGGGTAACAGCCTTGTTCATGCATCCTCTTCCTCCGGCAGTGGGGGCTTGGCACCCCAACGGCCTCCCATGGACTTCGAGGGGACAGCTCGTTCCACCATGGTCCTGACCACGGGCAACAGCAAATCAGTAACTCTGAGTCCTTCCCCTGCTCATGGGGTCCCTTCTCCTCTGCCTCCTCTTGCTCCGACCTTGGACGTCTGTGTTGTTACCTCATGGCTGCAATTTCTTACTACACAACAACTCCTATTCTTAAATATGTTCTCACAGAGGCATTTCTATGATTCCTAATTGGCTTGGCCTTGGCCACCAGCAGCAAGTCCCTCCTGGGGCCGACTGTCATTGGCTCCAATAGGACAGGGGAAGCTTCTGGCAGCTTCTAACAGAAGCCACCTCTGTAGCCCCCTCTTCTACCAAAACCGCAAACCAAGGTCCATCATTCTTTTTAACACGTTAGATAGGATTATGAAAGGCAGTGGCTGTTGGTTTCAGTATCTACTAAATCTTTAATGGTCTGTGAGATTTTTTCATTTCCTCCCTGTTTATGATATTGGTTCATTGTTATTCCTTTGGTGGCAAGTGGAATTTGTACCAGAGTTATTTTAGCCTCCCCAAGTGAAACTGGCCAGGCTGATATGCATCTCCTGGTTTCAAACTGATACTTACCATAAGGTAAGTGTAAAGTCAGTGCTTTTAAAATATCAACTCCAATTACATATTCAGGGACAGCAAACAATCATCACTGGATAAGTTTGCTTTGGCAGATTGCCGATGCTCGTCTCAAGTTTTATCTGTATGGCTTCAAATTGTTTGCCACCTAATTCTGTAATCAAAATGTATTTACCCTTTGAAGTTTTTAGGGCTACCATAAACTAAAGAGGCCTGTGCTCCAGTATCAACAGGGGCCTTAAGCATTTGACAAGATCTATTTTTCCAATAAATTTGAAGCTCTATATGACGACAGTAGTATCTTCTCACCCACCCGTGTGCTGGTGCTTGGCCTTCATCTCATTCTGTTTTTAATTATCTCAATTTTTGCAACATTTTGACATCTGGCCACAGATGGAGATTGGCATACTGATCCTATCCCCTTTTGTCCCCCAGTCACCAGCGGGGAGCCCTCCACTGGCAAGGGTACTGTCCTGTTGAGGTTCATGGAGGGGAGCAAGAGGTCAAATTGTTCCATCTGTCATGTCATCTTTTTGGCCTGAGCTGGAATTCTTTACTTTTTTAACAGGTTTGCTTAACCCCTTGCTACTTGTCTAATCTCCACGTCTCATTGGTGTGGAGCCCATCGGTCTTAACTTGGGCCATGCCATTTTCCAGCAAGGCAGCAAACATTTCCTTTCGAGAGATTCAAATCTACACCACCTCACCATACCTGTTATCATCTCTCCTACTTGTTTGGGTCCCTATTCCCCCAAATCTACTAAATGTTGGATTATTTTTATGAATTCTCCTATAGGATTTCTTGTTTCATTTGTCAGTAATCAATCTTCTTAACCACAATCTTCAAATGAAAACAATAATCTTGTTAAAAACCCAAAAGTCTCATAAAAACTGGAATCTTCATAAGAAAAAACTATCTCGTTAAAAAAATAAACTCATTAAAAAAACAAAAAACAGATGGAGTTTCTCAGACAGACCCTGTGCCAGTGCCCCTCCACCCTCTTTGGAAAGGAGCATCTTCCTGAGATCTCAAATAAATCTGTGTCCTTTATTTTCACACCCACCACCTTTTCCTGTGCCCACAGCCCTGCTGAACACTCTGTCCCCACCTTTCCTCAGGGCCCCTTCAGGTGCTGCCCGGCCACACCGAGGCCTCCCCGGGGCCGTCTCTTCTCCAGGCTCAGCCACCCCAACTCTCCCAGCCTTTCCTCAGGGCACGGCGGCTCCAGCCCTCGCTCCATCTCCTCTCTTGCCTTCC
>JAWWEU010000050.1:11134959-11147960 GCA_035583155.1 Acropternis orthonyx | reverse complement strand
GGGGAGAATGGGGGGTCTGGGCTCGGTAGTGGCGTCCCAGTGGACAGGATGGGGGGCACGTAGTGGGGTGCTGGTGGCTCCAGGCTGAGGCACTTGGTGGGGAGGTCGTACTGCAGTGGGGGCTTGTGTCGGTGCTGGGGGCTGAGGGTGCTGGGCACGGTGGGGGGCGGCTCGGGGGGCAGGGGGGCAGGGGCCAGCTCGGGGCTCAGGAAGGCGCTGTGGAGGCTGAGCTGGGAGGCACCGCTGGGCTGTGGGAGACACCGGAGGGTCAGGGAGGGTGGCTGGGGCAGCGGCAGCCACCGGCTGTGGGCGGGGATTCTGCTCACCTGGAGGAGGGTGCCGGGTGGGAGTGGGGTCTCAGGGTTTGCAGGCAGCCCCCGGGCACCCATCGGGGACCCCCCGCTGCCAAAGAGGGGCTCAGCCATGGGCAAGAAGCAGGATGGCTCCTGGTAGCCTGGTTGTGTTTGCGATGGGGGTGGCCGGTGGCTGGTGAAGATATCTGCAAGGCCAAGTGGAGACACAGTGACTGGCATGAGGGGACCTGCCAGGGACTGTGGACAAGCCCTGGGGTACATAGAGTGGAGCCATATCCTGTTACTGGCACTGCTGGACACTTGCCAATCCCCCCTCCACTTTGTGAGGCCAGGGCAGCTCCAGTAGATTTGACATCCAGGGCCAGCCTTGCCACGTGCATGGGGACAGGAAAACCCACCCAGAGTGGCAGCCAGGGGTGAGGACCCCATCCCTGATATCCAGCTGGGCTCTGTGTGCTCCATCCCCAGGGCTGCTCCCAGGGGTGTGAGGCTGGGGAAGGAACCACGACACCCATGCTGGGGACACTCCAGGGTGGTCTGGATGAGCAGGTCACAGCATTCCCAAGCCACGGGGGAAGGTGGACTGTCCCCTGGAGCGGTGGTGAGCGCTGTCCCCCCCCAGCCCAGCGCTGCCCTGCGTGCAGCCTGTGGCTAACCACATCCCATGGGCACCCCAAGAGCCGAGCCGCGTGACCCTGCCACGACTCCCGCTCCCTTCCTGTCTCCTTCCCGCAACCCCGCTCCTTCCGCAGGCCCAGACGCCGTGGCACGAAGGGGGCAGCCGCCTCCCCGGGCACATCAGCCCCCACACTCAGTGCCTGTGCCAGCGCTGGCTCTGGCATCGCCACCGGGATGGTTTGCCCTGCAGAGGGTGACTGTGGGGCTGCCATGGGGCTGCTGGATGCTTCCCTGTAGGATGGAGCAGGAGGGCTCACTGGGTTTGCAGCCTGGGCAGCCACCCTGGGACAGGCACTCACATCACCTGGCCGTGCTCTCCAGCCCTTGTCGGGCACTGGCAGTGCCACCTCCAGCCCTGCTGCCAGCTCTGCCATGCCCAGGGCACTGGCTGTGCTCCAGGCTCCAGCACCCAGGGTGCCCTGATTGGGACCCACAAAGCCTTGCTGAATCTACACCAGAGGAGCAAACGTGCCAGCACTGTGGGATGCCACGGGACTGGGCATGGTGATGACTCCAGCATGCCATGGGCTGACATCCAAGGAGAACAGCAGTGTGAGATGGGGCAGAACTGCTGCTGAGCTGCCCCAGCCAGGCCCCACACTGCCCCTTCCCCCTGCCAAGGCCACAGTGAGTCCTTGAGAGCATGGCAGGGCCACCCCTGCCCCTCCAGGGGCTGGCACTTGGTGTGTGCTGTGGTGCTGCCAGGCAGGGTCTCACCCTTCCTGGCACGCAGCCCAGCCCCACGCTGCCCCCACCTCCACTGTGCCCACACTGGGCTGACCTTGCCACCAGCACCAAAGCTCTGTGGGTGTTTATAGGCATTTCTGGTGCACAGCTTGGCAGATTTGATTCCCCTCGTGCCTCTCGCTGTGCCACAGGGATGGCATGTCCCTGGCATCCCCTGGGAGCCTGCCCCTTCCCCACCCCACAGCTGCTACCAATGCTCCTCCTCACCATCACATCACCCTCTGCCCCACTCCAGGTCGTGCAGCATGGCCAGGGCACGGCGCTGCTCAAGGGGGAAGAGCCCACATGGTCAGCACACCACAGCTTTGGCATCTGGGGCCGCTCTGCGCTGGGTCTGGGGCTGCAGAGCCCCTTCCCAACCCAAGGGCTCTGCAGCACCGACCCCAGGCTCTGGGAGTGCCCTGCAGTGCAGCAGGGCAGTGCCACGCTGTGGGATGGTCAGTCCAGCCCCCCAATGCCCCCGTGCCCAGCGCGGGTCCTACCTGGAGCGCGGTGCCAGCGGGGCACAGGGCCGGGCTGCTCCCTCCCCTCTGCCATCAGGACTTCTCCGTCCGCCCCACACCACGCTCCGGCACCCGGAGATGCTTCCTCATTTGGGGATTGGCTTGCAGGCACTGAGTGGCAGGCACTGAGCTCTGCCAGAGCCACCCGCCACGGTGACAGCCCTGTGACCCCGCGGTGCCCACCCCGCACGCCTGCCCTGCCCGGATCTGCGGGGGGATCCACGGAAAACCCTCGCCTGCCCTGCTGGGAAGGCAGCTTTTGGGGCATAACTGGGGTGGTGGCACCCAGTACCCGCCGTTCACCCCCGGCTCCTCTCCCCACTGCCCCACGGGGGATGTGGCGCACACCCAGCACTCCCTCATCATCCAGGGAGCTGCTCCACGCTGTGTCCCAGGAAATGTTTCATGCCTAGGACAAAACTCCCACACACAGGTCTCCAAGAGCCCCATGGGATGTTGTCCTGCCCCAGGGCACACCAGCCCCTCTCCAGCAGTCCCGGACCCCCAGCTGGACACTGTCCCTGACCCCAGCAGGACTTGGGACCCTCCCCAGTGCCAGCAGTGTCCCTGTTCTGAGCTGCTGGGCACAGGCAGAGCAGGAAGGAATGATTCCGCGTGATGTGGCCTGCAGTGAGACCCATCCCATTCCCAGACAGCAGCCTGGAGCAAAATGCAGGCCTTTCCCCCAGGAAAAATGCCAGCCTGGCTGATATATTGGTGCAGCTGGGCACCCACAGTGCTTCTGCCATCTGCTTGAGCATGAGGCCGTGCTGGGCCCTCAGAGAGATGCTGGGCTGCTGCTGTGACACCCTGCAGGACCCCTTGAGGGCAGGAACACTTGTCAAGGCTCAATTTGACCCCCTCGGAGCTGTCCCACCTCCCACAGACTGACGCCCACGTGGGGCACCAGGGGACAGCGGGCGAAGGATCAGCCATGGGGACAGACCCTCTTCCCGGTGTGGTTCAGCCTGATGGGCTCTCTGGAGGGAATGCACCCAAGGAGGTACTGGCAGGAGCCTTCCCACCTCGTCCATCCCCAGGGCATCCCACTGCCTGCCCTGGCACACAGTGCCCATCCTGCTCCCTGCCGTCGCCTGGTCTTGCATCACCCCTCAGCCGTATGGCGCAAGTGCCCTTGGTTCCTCCTGCCGAAGGAAGTGGAGACGGGCCGTGGAGCTCCAGGCTCACATGGGGATCTGGAGATGTCGGTGCTGCCTGAGACCACCAGCCATCTAGGAGGGCTTGCAGCCACCAACCCTCACAGTGTGTCCAGCTCCAGAACATTTGAGGGCAAAGCTGGCCCCCAGCGGTGCCCTGCCCTGGCGCATGGGGTCACTGCTGGGACCAGGACGTGTCCATCACTGCCATGCAGGATCCAAGCCACGAGTGTCCCCCTGTGCCACGGACACAGCCCTTGCCCACAGCCCCCGACTATCCGTGCTGCTTTTCCAATGCCGCTGGATATCTGGTGCTTCTGCCTGGCCAACCCTTTGATCCCCCATTTTGGGCTGCCGTGGGATGTGGGGCTGTGTGGGATGTGCAGGATGTGGCACTCACAGCCAGGCTGGCTCTTACCTGAGATCTCCATGTCGTCCAGGCTGGGCTGCAGGGGAGCCAAATCCGGCTGGATCATGTCAGCATTCCCAACATACACTGGAAGAGGGCAGAGCTGGAACATCAGGGCCCAGCCACTGCACCCCCAAGATTCCCCTTCAGGGCTGCTCCCACCACTGTGCCCTGACACCTGCCCGGCTGCCACCCCTCTGTGTCACCCTGGAGTCACCTTGAGCCACTGGACACTTCCCTGAGCAGGTCCCACCCTGTGGAGAGCCAGGGCCATCCTGTCCCACCACCCCGCCCACCAGCACCTCTAGGACATCATCCAGTGCCCAGGAACCCCAGGGAAAGGCTGAATCTTGGCACAGGACCAGCCTGGTGTTGGAAGAGCTCCAGGGATGTGACCAGGCAGGGAGCAAGGACAGCAAAGAGTGGCCATGGTGGTAGGACTTGCCCTGGGGGCTGGGGTGAGGTCCTTCATGGGGCTGGTGGTCACTGGGCAGCTCAGCCCATCCCACCTGGGACAGCTCATACTGGTCCATAGGGACCCACCAGAGGAGGGGATGATCCCACCCTGCCAAAACACTCCATCTGAGCATTCTCATCTCTGGTGGCTCCTGTTTGGGCAGGGCAGGAACATCCCTTCCTCCTGCGGCAGCCGGAGGGATGCCAGGAGACCCTGCCTTGCCCCAAGGCCATGGGTGGCAGCTCTCAGGGGCTAAGCCAAGGGGCAGGAAGGTGTTGTGGTGTGTGCTGCCCACATGGATTCCTTCTCCACATCCTGCTGGGCCAAGGTCTGGGTCACCTACCGTCCTCAGGGAGGTCCTGGTGGGTGCTGGGCATCTGTGTCATGGTGAAGAGGGTGTCAGATATGTCTGAGAGGAAGGTGTCCAGGTCGAAGTGCTGCCTATTCCCAGGCTCCTCTTCCTCATCCCCGAGCAGCATCGGCACCACGTTGCAGAAGAGCTGGTTGCACCATTTCTCTGTTGGCCTCCAGAGATCCTCATCCTGCATGAGGTGGAGCAAAGGAGCCAGGTGGGCACCTCTCGTGGGGAGGGTCCGTGCCTGGCTCCCTGGCTGCTCTCCCTGGCAACTCCCATGCTTCCCACTCCAAGGCTTCACAGCTGGCACACCGCTGCTTCCGGAAGGGTGAACCCAAATTCCAAGTGCTTGGTATCCCATCCCAGCGGGCTCATCATGCCCTGGGGCTTTCATCTGCCCCTCTCCCCAGCTGCCCAGTGCAGAGCTCTGCACTGTGCCTCCCTTTTTCCCCTCCCCAGCCTTTCCCAGTGGACTCACCGGCTTCAGACTGGAGATCTCTCCCTCTCGGGTCGACTTTCGGAGCTGGAAGGAGAAGACAACCTGTGTCACCCCCAGGCAGGGTGGGCACGGTGTGGGGCAGGGCGAGGGTGGCAGCTCAGGACGGGCAACCAGCATCCCTCTCCCACGCTGGCAAGAGCCTGCCACGTCCCTCCCTGTCACCCACGGCTCCAGGGTGGGCACACCAGTGCTCCATCCCACCACTGGCACTGCCACGGGATGGGGAGCAGCATGGGCACAGCCACTCACCCGCTTCTTGTAGTAGATCCTCCACTTGTGGTACTCCCTCATCACCACCTCGATGCGGCGTTTCCAGTAGTTGCCCTCCAGAACAACAGCCTTGGGGGGGGGGGGCAGGACAGGGGGTCATGGCTGAGCCCCCCAGCCCCAACACCAGGGCTGTTTGCTTTGTGCCATGTCAGAAACACCTTTCTCAGAAAGCTTATGGAATATGTGTCCCCAGCTCCTCCCTGTGCCACCCAGGTAGCTGTGAGGGACCCAGCCCTACCTCCGGTTTTCGGTGCTCATCAGCCTCCAGCCCCTCCAGAGGGGTGATGAAGCCACACACAGGGTTCTTCCTCCGCTCCACATCTGCACAGAGGAGAGCACAGCTGGCTTTAGGCATGTCCCATCCGTGCTTTATCCCGGTGCCAGCCCCATGCCAGCGGGCACAGCCTGGCTCCCAGGGTGGGGTCTGCCCCGTACTCACACTGGATGTACCACGCTCTCCAGATTGCATTGTTGAGACGTATTTTATCCCAGCAAAGCAGCCTCAGCCCCTTGAAATTCTTCCACTTCGGTGACACCAGCTTCCCACTGAAACAGCAAGTGAAAGGGAGGCTGAGGGGCACCATCCCACACTTTGGGGTCTCCCGGGGGGAGCTGTGCCTCAAGACATGTCTCGGGGCCACCAGCCTGGTGGCTTTGCTACAGGAGGCGTGACAGGCGCCAGTGGGAGCACCCAGGGGGAGCATTCCAAACTCCTGTGCACCCTGAGAACAGCACAGGCCTGATTCCTGAGCTTCACAGACCCACGGGAGGCTTCTCAGACCCCTGGGATTAAAGCCCAGCACAGAGAGGAATTGATTCCTCGAGGAGGGGTCCCACTGCCTCCGGCCAGGCCAGCTGTGTCCCAGCCCTAGGGGACAGGAAGGGAAGTCTCCCGCCCAGGCGAGACACCCGGCCACATGTGCTGTGGTGGCTCTTGCCTCATCACAGCGTTTGGGCAGCTATTTCTGACCCTCCCTTTAATGCCAGGAACCACTTGGAAATGCTGCCTTTGGCTGGGGCAGGCAGAGGCAGCCACCCTGAGGGTCTGGGAAGGCAGGACAGCACTGGAGGATGTTCAGGATGTTAAGGGACACTTGCCTGTGCCCCAAGACAGAGAGGAAGACCAGCCCTGCCTTCAGCCAGAGCTGCCCTGAGCTCCTCTCCTCGGCTATCCCTGCAAAACTGTGCCCCTCAACCCATGCTGGGCACCCTGATTCCCATTTCCCAGCTCCCAAAAGGCAGCTCTGTCTGTTCCACAGCTCCTTGTCGTGGTGCTGACGTCCCTGATGGGACTTGCAGTGGGGGAAGCCTCTTTGCACTCATTGTCTTGTTTCCATCCAGCCAAGGGACACAACCCCTTGTGTGCACCCACTGGAGAGGTCCTGAGGGTCCTTCTGCCTTACTTTGGGGTCCATTTCACCTCTCCCAGCTCTCCAACCCACCAGGGCATTGCATTGGGTCAATGCCAGCTGCTCCAGGGGTCCCTTGGAGAGCTGTCTGCAGGTCGTATGTCATCCCACCCCAGGAATGCCACGTCTCTCTCCAGCCAAGAGTTTGTCCCCTAAAGATCTCAGTGCTGCTTTGAGTCCCATTTTTCCTTGATTCATAAAAGGGATCAGGGGAGGTGGAGGCTGGGCTGGTGTTGTACCCCCTGTTCCCAACCTCTCCTCAGGAGTATCCAGCTGCTCCCAGGCTGTGTCCCCAGGGAGTTTCTGGGGATGAGAGTGATGTAAAAAGCCTCTGATTTGTTCATTCAAGCTTATGAAACCTCCAGCAGCTCTCCAACTGTGATTTCAGTGCCTTCTGCTTTGACCTGCCTTGAAATCTGCCTCCTTCAGAGGAGGATCAGGGACCCCTCCAGCTCCAGAGCCTGATGCAGGGATGTGGATGCAGGGGTGGATGGGGACGGTGTCCCCAGGGAGACACAGCCCAACCCATGGCTCCAGGGGCTGGGGAAGGACCTGTGTCCCCGTGGCTCCAGCCTGCAGAGAGTTAAGGACTCAGCTACACACTGGCCACTCCACTATCACCAGGATTTTGAACTTTCCCCAGCGGCACAAGGCAAACAGCGGTGGTGCCAAGCGGAGGAGCCAATGGAAAGAACAGGTTTCCCAGGCACATGGCCAGATCCTGCAGGTCAAGGCCACGCTCCTCACTCAAAGACGGCGGGAAAGGAGCAGCCCAAGCCCTTGGGGTGCAGTCAGATGCCTTGGTCACACGTGGGGCTGGTGGGGCCGATGCCACGGAGCTACTGTGGGGCCTGGAGGCAAAAGGGTGATGCCTTTGGGCTTTGCCACCAACTGCCTTTTTCCCCCCCTCTTAATGATTCTTTCAGTTTTGGGGCTTATCAGGCTGAGCTTTGCTCCCTTGCTTTGCCTTGAACATGGCCCTACCCTTTCCTGAAATTATCTCCCCAGGGAAATGGATGCAAACCCCACACTAAACTGTGGAAAGCGTTTAGGGTGCCGCACGCTGTCAGAGGGACTGGGAAAGAGATCCCAAAACCAGCTACAGGGTGTTTGTGGGATGGGGTGAGGTGGGAACAGGGCTCAGCCTGGGTCCAGCTGCAGTGTGGGTCCAGCAGCACCTTGTTTGGTCCGTGGCTCTTTTACCCATCCAGCACTCTCTGGTGTTGCAGTCCCTGATTTTGTGCCAAAATGGGTCCTTTCCCCTCCATCAGCAGCAAGAGGAGCAGGGAAGAGTGATCTGGAGAGTTGTAGGGGCTTCAGGAAGAGAAATGGGTGGCAGCAGGAGGGGAACAACTGAATTGAGGGTGCCCCTGGCAGGGACAAGCCTTTCCAAGGAGCAGGACCCTGGGCTGTGGGACAGGGATGGGCCCAGGGCTGGCAGAAGGAGAACAGCGTTCCCTGCAAGTCCTAAACACTCATCATCCATTTCTCACAAATTTTACTACCAAAGTCATGGTTTCTTTCTCCAATTTTTATGTTTTTAAATCCAAAGTCTGGCAAAGAAAGCTAAAAATCGGATCCCTGAGTGAAAAATGTTTGTGTTCAAATCCACCTTCAAACTCTACCATCTAAATGAGCTGTTTTCTTCCCCGTGGATGCAACAGCTCTGGGGGGGGGGGGGGGGATCAAGCACAGCCCAGGGGTGATTCACGGATGGTGTTGAACAAAGGTGTTGATAAACTGTGCTGGGATGATGTGGGAACCTGCTCTGTGTGTACTCCAAGCAGGAATGCTCTGCTTCTGTCCCAGATGAGAATTGCAGAGTCACCTGGGAGCTGGATAATTCCAAGCTACACCTCCCCAGCCAGTTATTTTTGGTGGCCTCTGGAAGTGTGACCTCCCAGTGCATCCATGTGGGAACACCAGCCCGCCAGCCCAGCCCCTCTGCACAGTCTTCGGGCAGGATCAGCCCCAAAACCTTGGGGAATGACAGAGAAAAGGCTCCCAGCTCCCTGCCACTACTGACAGCACAAGCACAGCACAGCGAGGTGGGATTAACCAGAGCAGGAGAGACTTTCCCCCTCATCAGACCCCCTGGAAGGGGTGGGGGGGGTGGGTCTTCTGCCAGAAGGAAATGGGGAGAGGGCACCTCAGAGTGTGTACCCTGTGTGAGTGTTTAAGGTACTGAGAACTAGAAAATCAATCAGAGTCCACGGAAGCCACAGCAGCAATTCCGCCTCTTCCAGGGGAGACACAGAGCCTGCCAGGAGGATGAATAAGTGGGGGATTGGCACACAAGCTGCCTTGTTTTGAATGACAAGAGGAGCAGAGTGGATGCTCCATGTCAAATCCCAGCCTAATGTCCCTCCAAATCTCCCCTCTCAGTAATTCCAGGGGGAAGAGAAGGTTCATCCACACCACACTCTGGGAACAGCTCCAGGAAGCTGCTTCTGGAACATGAGGCAGATGTTGCCAGGTAAGACCACGAGTGGCTGCAGTTTGCAGCTCTCAGTCTGCTCCCTAGCTTTTGTCCCTTCAGGAGGATGCTTCCCAGGTCAGTGATTCCAGGGAATGGGTCATGGAAAGGGGTGTGAGTCCAGCCAGGTGCCTCCTTGTGAGGGATCTGAGGGACTAAGTTACTGCTAGAAGCAAACATGGATGTGGAGATAGCACTTCTTTCCCAGTGAGGGGTGATGCACAGTCCTGCCCAGGAGGGGAAAATAAGCCAAATCTCTGAGGTGATTGCTCAGGCTGAGACAGGACTGCCTGTGAAATGCCCAGGAGGAATGTTGGAGAGGGAAGGAATTCCAGCTATAGCCAGTGAAGAATGTTTAGGGAAAGTTTAGTGACTGGCTTTGAGATGGTGTGAGACCTTTGAAATGGTGCCAGACAGCAAGGGATGGGTGGCTGCAACAGTCACAGCTCACCGGAAGATGGGATAGTTCCCTTCTGCTCCACACTGGGACGGCCAAGTCTGGATATTGTGTCCAGATTGGACCCCCTGATCAAAGAGGGAGGTTCACAGCCCAGAGGAATCCTGGAGATTATTGGGGACTAATACACAAGACAGAAGGGGAGGGAGAGGGATGGGTTTGTTCAGCCTGAAGAAGGTGAAGAGAGGATCTACTTACTGCCCATAGGAGGAGATGGAGCCACACAGCTCTCAAACATGCACTGAGAAAGCCCAAAGGGCGATGGACACAAGCTGGAAGAGGGAAGCTCCAACTAAAACCATGGACAGAACTCCTCCACGTGAGAGTGGGGCAGCCCTGGGGATGCTGGATGGGTGGTGGGTTCACATCCTTGGGCTCCATCCACCAGTGACGGCCCTGAGCAACCAGACCTGCTTTGGATCTAGTCCTGCCCTGATAGGGAGTCAGGTGATGAACTCCAAAGGTACCTCCCAGCTGCCCCCTTTCTGGGGTTTCTCCTTGGCTAGGGAGTTTGTCTGCAAGAAATTATGGATGATGTCCTGTGGACTGGAAAACTTTTGTCTGGTGGCTCCAACTGCTGCACCAACACCCTGCCTGGGGAACCCGGCTGGGAGGGGAAGGTGTGAAATGGCAGGTGACGCAGAGAAGTATCAAACCAGATAAGACTAAATTCAGAGGAGCACCAAGCACTTTTAAACTGCATTTTCCCTCTCTGATATCTTCCTTCAGCTGCTGTCTGCAAGTGATAAAAATGTATTAGCAAGGGAAAGGCTGGCAGAGGTGGGGATTTCAAGGCAAACCTGAGAGCTCAGCCCCTGGATGAGACCCTGAATGAGCCACTGGATGAGGAGGAAGGCAATGGGCACCTCTTTGAGGCTGCTTTGCTGAACTTTTGCTTTCATGCAGCATCAGGAGCACACTGTCATTCCAGGTGTGCACCTGAATATTTTGGGAAAGCTGTGCAAGCACTTTGGCACTGACTTGAGTAGATCAAGTCCCTCTGATGCCATGCTGGGGAGAACTCAAAACCTGGGGGCTTGGCAAAGGAGGGGATCTGCCTCCAAGGAGGTGAACCAAGGCAACAAGAGACACTTTGCAGTCTGTCCTGTTGTCACCAAGTTGTCACCCAGAGTTGGGAGATTTGTGAGGCCTGGGAACCATGCAGTCACCCATCGGATTTAGAAGGAGGGAATCTTTCAGGAGACCCTGGACAAAAGCTTGTGCAGCCGTCCAGGTGCTGCTGCTTCTCATGGAATAACCTCAGGGCATGTGGAGACAGTAAAGGACAGAAGGCAGGACTCCTGCTCTGGGCTGGATTGCCAGGGACTGAGTGTTGGGTGCCCACAGGGGCACTGCTGCTCTGTGGGGTGCAGAGGGCCTGGCCATGAGGGTGTAACAGCCGGGCACAGCGATGCCAGATCTCATGGGAAAGTGGAGGTGAGTCAAGCTAGACGTGAAAAGCGGAAGAACTTCTCACCTGGCTCCATAGCCAACAACCCAGCATCATCCCTTTCTCCCCAAAACCTCCCAGGACGGTGGTTTCTGAGCGCATGGCACATACAGCCCGTGGAGAAGAGGAGCAGGATAGCAGCTGGCAGCAAGGTCCTGGGTGGGCAGCAGAGGGCTGGGGGGTTTGTGCCAGCACCAGGGCTCTGGGACTCACCTGTACTCCAGGCTCATGCACTCGAAGAGCCGGGTGAGGGTGGGGTCGATGCTCCGGGGGTCGGCCGGCTCGGGCTCGGCGCGGTGGTGGTGCCGCCGCCGGGGCAGCGCGTCGCTGTGCGGGGACGACACCATGAAGTGGCCGCTGTGGATGACCTGGGAGGGGCTCCGTGCCCCGGCACCGGGTCCTGTGCCACCCACAGCAGCGTCCTCGGAGTCGGAGTCGGAGTCGGAGACGGGGCATGGCCCGACGGGGGGCTCCGGGAAGGCTCCCGGGAGCCCCACCTGAGCTCCTGCCATCGCCTGGCGCCTGCGGGGCAGCCCTTATGGAGCGGTCCCGGCGCTGTGATCCACGTGCTGCTCGTGCCTGAGCCCTACGGGCACTGCATTGGCATCGAGCACATGCCTTTGGGCTCCTCCCGGGCACCGCCTCCACCCGGCCCACGCGGTCAGCTCCACGCTCCGGGGCTCAGTGCTTGGTTTGCCAGCGTTCGGTGGTCAGTTTTCCAGCATCCAGTGGCTGGTTTTCCAGGGCTCAGTGGTCAGTTTTCCAGTGGTCAGTGATCAGTTTTCCAGCATCCAGCGGTTGGTTTTCCAGGGCTCAGTGGACAGTTTTCCAGCATCCAGTGGCTGGTTTTCTAAGGCTCAGTGGTCAGTTTTCCAGCATCCAGTGGCTGGTTTTCTAAGGCTCAGTGGTCAGTTTTCCAGCATCAGGTGGCTGGTTTTCTAAGGCTCAGTGGTCAGTTTTCCAGTGGCCAGTGGTTGGTTTTCCAAGGCTCAGCGGTTGATTTGCCAGGGCTCAGCACTTGGCTTTGCCAGCGTTCAGCAGCAGTCGGTTTCCCAGGGTTCAGCACTTTGTTTGCCAGGGTTCAGCACTTTGTTTCCCGGGGTTCAGCGGTTGGCGTGCCGGGGCGGATCATCACCAGCCCTGCTTACCGTGGTGGCAGCTGATCCCGCCCATGGCACACCGTCCGCAGGTCACAGCCCCCTCCACGGGAGCTCCAACTCCGCGCCACCGTCCCGCTCTGGCAGTGTCCCCGGTGACTCCGGCTTTTATGCCCCCTCCAGAGCCGGGGAGGAGCAGCTGATGGTCCCCTGTCCCCCGGGGCTGGCTGGCAGGCAGTCGGCTCTGTTTACCCGGGGTTAATCGCTGATCCCGGGCGCCGGCCGGGAGAGGAGCGGGCGGTATTTACCCAGCGCCTCTGCCCTAATGGATCTCCCCGCACCTCCGAGGGAACAAATACAGATTAAGGGACACAAACAGGTAGAATTATAGCAACGGGCACCCAGCTCAGCACAAAGCACGCCGAGGCACTGAGCCATGCTCCGAGCTGAGAAAGAGCCCCGGGGAAAACCTGCTCCGAGGTGGGACCCAGCAGGAGAGGGGGTGCAAAAACCCAGGGCAAGAGGGGACAGCAGTGAGGTCGGGTGTGGTGGGATTTACACACCTCGTGGTCATGCAGTGCTTAAAATCACAGAATCATCAAATCCCAGAATGGTTTGGGTGCGAAGGGACCTTAAAACTCAGTTTATTCCAACCCCCTGCCATGGGCAGGGACACCTCCCACCAGCCCAGGTTGCTCCAAGCCCCGTCCAACCTGGCCTTGG
>JAWWEU010000050.1:11076025-11120148 GCA_035583155.1 Acropternis orthonyx | reverse complement strand
TTAAACTGAGATTGGACGTGGCACTGAGTGCCAGGATCTGGTAAAGGGACTGGAGTTGGACCAAGGGTTGGACTCGATGATCTCGGAGGTCTTTTCCAACCCAATCAATTCTATGATTTTATGACTTTGTACAGAGCATGGAGTGACAGGACAAGGGCGGGATGGATTCAAACTAAAAAGGAGTAGGTTTAGATTAGATATTGGGCAGAAGTTTTTTGCTGTGAGGGTGGTGAGGCCCTGGCACAGGTTCGGCAGAGAAATTGTGGCTGCCCCATCCCTGGAAATGCTGAAGGCTGGGTTGGACAGGCCTCTGAGCAGCCTGGTCTACTAGCAGGAGAGATTGATCTTAAAGGTCCCTTCCAGCCAGCCCAAACCATTCCATGATTCTATGAAGCAGGTGATGTACTTGGTGAGAGAGATCCTCATGCTGTGCAAGCACAGGACATTGCTCTTTTTGGGAACTGAAAGAAAGATGGGCTTTCTAGGCATTTCAGTTTCAAAGCTTTTGGGCTTTTTTTTTTCCACAAAAGATTGGGAGTGCTGGGTAGACTGCTAATTTGCATCTGGAGTTGGTAACACCACCCTAAGGCACTGGTAGCAGCAGTGCCACAACAGTTACTGTCAGGCATTAGCAGCAGTGCCTGCTGTACCTCCTGTGGTATTGTTTGTGCTGTTTTCCAAGGAATCAGACTGGAAAAGCTGAAAAGTAAGTTAGCAATACCACAAAGTGTTCAGCCATGTGTGTTCCCCTGGTGCAGGGGAGCTGAGCTGTCGGTGGTGTGGCACCTTCTGTGTGCCAGAGCCGAGCAGGACTGCACAAAGCACCAGCACCTGGGATTTAACACAGCATCCTCGCGGTGGACACAGGCTCAGGCTGTCCTGAGGCTCTCCTGAGCCTTTGTGCACTCCAACAGCATTGAATTGGACTGTTTCATTCTACTGTGATTGCGCTCTCCACTGCATAAATCATGTTTTCCTGAGCTGCCACTCGTACAGAGAGTACGAGGCACGTTTAGAGAGATACAGCGAGCGGATCTGGACGTGCAAGAGCACAGGAAGCAGCCAGCTGACACACAAAGAGGCTTGGGAGGAGGAGCAGGAAGTTGCTGAGCTGTAAGTACCAGGGGAGACACGGGTTTGTGCCTATCTTTAGGCTTTGGGGCAGAAGAGTGGGCTTGGGAATGCTGTGTGACTGCTAGTTTGTGAGGTGAAGTAAGAATCTGGGGATTCTGGAGTTGAAAGCAAATTTAAGTCCAAATTTGATGCCATCACTGATGTGGTTGAATAATTTACTTATTTAGTGCTGTATCTTGGTATTACTTGAACCAAAATAGTTCAGCATATGGCACTTGGCATGTTTTAAAGTGCCTTGAATAATAGGGGTATTTCAGGGGGGGAAAATAACTAAATCTTGAAGGATGCAAAGTAAAAATACAGTAAAAAGAGGCTGTTAAAGTTTCACATCGACCAGGTCCACACCTGTAATTATTTCTTCCCGATCTGCATTGGAGTTGTACTGAATTTAAACAATGTTGTAGTGAGACTTTGGGGAATCTCCACTGCTTGAAACAGCAAAGAACAAAGGTAAAGCAGCGAATCCTTGCTCTGTGCAGACCCCCAGTGTTCCATGGCCCTGACCTCCTCCTCTAGCCCACAGGAATCCTTGGATGAGATCCAGCATGGCCCTTGCCATAGAAGTGAATTTTCTGTAAAGGTGCAAGCCCTTGGCTGAACAAACACCTATAATTTACTGTGTGACTACCAAAATACAGGAATTATGCCTAACCAATGACGTGTTTCTCCATTCTGTGAATTGATGACCTGGACTTCTGTGACTTTTTTTTCCCTGAGTTTAGCCTGGGGAGAGTGTCAGCATTACCACCTGAGAGGCAAAATTCTCTGCTTCCTCCCTTCACAATTCTGATTCATTGGCAAAGAGTTCACATTCACAGCCTTTGCCTAAGGAGAAATTCCCCATCGTTTGTGGTTAATCACAACCCTAAAGTAAACAAGTAAGAAACCCATTTGCTAATAGTCCTAATTTCTGTGAAGGCTGACACACTACTGCCTTCGAGTGTTCTTGTTTGAGAGGAGGGTGCAGAGCCAGCTCCACAAATTTGTAATCCTGAGTCAAAACCCACTGGTCCTAGTACTGCTTCCTTTTGGTTATCCATGTTGGATTGGTAGGCCACTTCCAAAAACATTAAGAAATGTCAGTGAAATATAAACAGAAGATTTCTTGGTAACAAATTTAGCTATAGTCTCACTAATTTGAGGGCAGGGGGAGGGGGTGGGGAAGACTCTGTGAAATGAGATTTTGGTCTTGTCTCTTTGAAACAGGATGAAAAGCTTCCCAGGCAGTTTGGCTGCTTTAATACCTGACATGAGACCGGATAAAAAAGTCCATTTAGACAGTTTGCTAAAGGGCTAAATTTGTTCATGGCAGTTGCAGCACTGCAAATGGAGCTGAGGGTTCTCAGCCATGGATCCCTGAGTCTGGGAAGCTGGAAGTGTTTTGGAAAAATGAAATATTTTGGTCCTCCTTACGGTAACTTGAAACGGACTTTACTTTTTAGCCACAAGGCTTTATGCAACATATTTCTTAGTGCTGCTGTCAGCCAACTGACCTCGGCTTTTAGAAAGGAAATTGGGAAAGTAAATTTGTCACAGTCGTTTCTCTTCTTTGAATGGACAAGTTTGATGATCCTGACGTGATCAAACACACCAGATATTTTTCTCTAGAGAGATAATTTGATGGTCTAAACCTGCTTCTGTCTTTTTTGGTGTGTTGGCAGAGAAAAATGCTAGCTCTTCATCAGCCTCGTGGTGTTGGAAACAAACATTTTAAAGTAACAAGCTCCAGAATAATGACACGGTCTTGATATATAGTTAATATCTAGTAAAGAGGCAGTAATAACCACCATGAAAGGGTTCCCGCTCAGTGCTGCTCTTCCTGAGCTTTTATGGCATTCCTTCTGGGAAGGACCTGGACAATTTGTATTGTCATGCCAGCTAACACCTGGGACAGTGCTGGGGGGGAGGGAGGGCTGGCAGCAGAAAGCCCTTGGATGTTTGCATGCTAATGGAGCATCTGCCTCAAAGACTGTCCTGGCTGTTAACATTCCTGGAACTGGGAAGTGGGAGGCTACGGTTGCATTTGAGCTTTTATCCCCTGAATAATGAAAACTTCTTATGTGCTTGCTCAGCTTGAAGGAGGAATTCCCCATCTGGTATGAGAAACAGGTCCTGGAAATAGTCCACCACAACACGGTGTCTTTGGAAAAGTTGGTGGATGCAGCTTGGCTGGAGATCATGACCAAATTTGCCGTGGGAGAAGAGTGTGACTTTGAGGTAAGGAGCTGTTTTCCATTTTATGGAAATGCACAGGGCTGATTCCAGATAGCTGAAAGCAGGAGGTGGGAAGGGTGTGTTGGCCACTCACACTATCAGAAGGATGGTGAGTTACTTTTCTGTAGAATCCCAGTGGCAACACTTGCTTTTGGATGGAAAATGGTTCTGTAAGCAGGATCATGTGGATATCCCATGCTAGTGGAAGGTGTCCCTGCCCATGGCAGGGGTTGGAACTGGATGATCTTTAAGGTCCCTCCAACCCAAACCATTCCAGAATCCTGGGATGATGGCAAGAGTAAAATACTCATCTACGTGTGTGCATGGGGAAAGAGATAAAATTGTTACACTGCTTAAATATGTGATGGTTTGTGTATATACTGAAGTATAAATGAATACCTACTTTAGTTAAGTTAAAAATTATCATCTGCCGTAATTTTTCCACCTGATACATTGCCAGAAGGAGTAGTAATCTTAAGTAGCTTGAAGTCAACAGCTTAAAAATCTCTAGAAAGGCTCTAACGATTAGAAAAATCCCTCCAAAACTGAGATTTACCTTTTTTTCACTTTCCTCTTAGTTCTAGAGCCCATTAGCTCACGTGTCTTGCTCAGGTCCGGTTTTCACCAATATTTTTTTCCCTTCAGGTTGGCAAGGAGAAAATGCTACCTGTGAAGGTTGTGAAGATCCATCCCCTGGAGAAAGTTGATGAAGAGGCCTCGGAAAAGAAATCTGACGGAGCCTGCGATTCCCCATCCAGTGACAAGGAGAATTCCAGCCAGGCAGCCCAGGACAACCAGAAGGAAGCTATCCTGAAGGAGGATGAGAACAGGAGGGAAAGCATGAGTAAGTAGTGAGACAGCATGGCAGTAGGTAGCACCAGGCAGTGAGGATTGGAGTGTATGTGCATCTCAGGCCTGTGCTGTGAGTGTTTCTAAAGAGTGTTATGTGATGAAATGTTGAGGGTATTAGTTGGCTTTCAGCTGTTCTTGCCTGTTTTAAAGCAGAAAATGTGCTGCCATTCTAAGGTGTAATACCAAAGCTGTGTGTGAAATGTATCAACTTCTAAAGTATAACAAGTGTATTTAAAAAGTGAGGAGGATAGTAAAGGTTCTTGCAGAATCATAAAGCTCTGCTCTGATGTTCATCCTCAGTGGAAACCTCTCCAATTGCTCTGCTCTCAGACTAATTCTCTGTGTCCCCAGCTGTCATAAAAAAAATAAGCATTGGGTTTTTTCATTTTAGTTTATCCCCTTTCCAGCTTTCAAACGCTGAGACAAAATTCATGCAGAAAAATGCATATTAATTTTTTTTCTAAAGGTTCAAAATAAAAAAATGCCTTGAAACACTGTTCCCCTCTCCCATCTGTTCCTCCTTACTGCAGAGCTAAGCAGTGGGTTTACAAGGCTTTTCTTTATTCTGAGAAGGTATTGTTGAAAGAGAAAGGAAACCTCAATAAATTGTCCTGTGTGACTTCTTAAAAATGGAATTATAAGATTCTTTAAAATAGATTTCAAAAAGAGCTTTCAAAAAAACCCAGTCTCACAGCATAGCTCTGACCTGGAGAGCTTAATTTTAAAGGCACATAAATGGAATAAACTGGTGGCATTTGTAAATAGCCACTGCAGCATCTGGGGGAAGGTGTGTGTAACCTCCTGTGATGTGGGGAAGAGGAAACTCTGAAAACAGCTCAGCAAGAGACATCAGGAGTGGAAAACAAGTTCTAGCAAACTCTAGTCCTGAGCTTAATAATTGTCAGCTCTTTCCGATGGGTACAGGAAAATGTTATGAGCTGTTGTTATTTCATTGCAGTCCCCTGTATAACCAGGAAGGAAAAAAAGTATTGCAGAAACAATGTGGCCTTACACACATCCTTTGAAACAGCAGTTGTGCTTGGAGAGGAGCTAATGATACATATATATATATTTTGTTGAGTGCCATACAAGGCATGAGAAGTACTTTTAAAATACTCAATGACCAAATTTGCAGCAGCGTTTTTGGACCTGGCTGTTTTAGCAAAGGTTTACCATGATCCATGGTGCAGGGTTCCTGCAGCTGTGTCCAGCTGTGCTCGTAGTGGCATTGCCAGTGCAGAGTTCCAAGGTTGGATATTGCAGGAATGGGGCTTCCTGCTCCTGTTTCAGGCTCTGACTCAGCTGGTTCTGGCCTGTGTTCAGTCAACCCTATAGGCTGGGACAGACTGTCCTCCCCTTTCTGGAAAAGGTGAACCTCAGCATTTTGCAACCCAAGATGTTGGCAGAGTCATAACCTCAGCAGGAAAAGCAGCAAACACTCATTCTTTTAACCCCTTGTACCATATGCTTTTATTAAAAGGATATTTTATTGCCAATGCTTTTATATTCTGGGTTTTCATAGAACGCAGGTTCATGGTATCTATTGAATTATCATATTATCAAATTACTGAAATCATTATTGAATCAAAATGTTCCAGAGTGTGTTAAAATAATTACATAGCCTTTGTTGCAGTTACATAGCAGACTGCGGGAGTAGGAAAGTGCTGTCAGTTGGTGGGTTCCAATGCTGAACTGCACCCACAGAGGCAGGATATGGAGTCTGGGGGTTCCCAGCCACACTGACCTCGATTTTTCCCTCTCTAATCATGTTCACACTTGAGCACTGGTGATGTGGGTTGAGGTCACTACACAAGAGGGAGTGTTTGGGAGCAGTAACAGGCTCTGTGTAACTGTGACCTGAGAGCTGTGTCTGCCTGTGCACACACGAGGGGGCAGAGTGAACCTTGGCACTCTTACTAATACTTGTGAGAGAACTTGCTGGTTCTCTTGGAGGAGAAAAGGGGCAAAGAGAGTTGCAGTCTCTCTGGTTAGGAGTTTACTCGCCTTCAGAAGCTAAAAATAAGGCTTTATACCAGCTTTATTGCATCATCTGTGCAATCTGAAGTGACTTTGTGGTGCTGGTTGCTTAGGGAGTGAACTCTGGAAAATCTGCAGAAGTGAGAGGAAAGGCTAGACTGTCCTGAAAATGGATGGTGAACTGCAGAAGGCAGGTTCTGCAGCTTGAGCTGCACTTGGAACTAAGACTGCTCTGGAAAATCCCAAATAAAGTGGTGAATAGAGAGGACACCAGTATATGGATGACTTGGAATCATGAAATCATAGAATGGGCTGTGCTGGGAAGGATCCTTAAGCCCATCTTGTTCCAACCCCCCTGCCTTTGTCAGGGACACCTTCCACTAGACCACTTTTCTCAGAGCTCCATCCAACCTGGCCTTGAATGCTTCCAGGGGTAAATGTCTGTTTTATTACAATACAATCCAACAACAAATGGAGTTTGCTTTTTAAACTTAGCCTTAGGAAGGAATGGGTCATGATTTCTTCTTCCTCACCTCCGAGGTGCTCTTTGATGGAACTCCATGTAGTCATCCTTGTTTCTTTCATTTAGAAAGTAAATTACAAAAGGAGAGGTCACTTGGTTTTATACTATGTAAGCTGTAATGCTGCTGGAGCTTCAGTGCTGTATTATGTGACACTGAGTTATATATAGATAGATATATATATATATTTAAAGTCTGACTTAGGACTAACATCTACTTGTATTCTACATGTACTTAGTAGATAATAATTCTCATCCCTTGTCCTTGCTTTAGTGTTTTCTTTGAGTCTTACGAAGGAATTCTTGGCTGTGAAGTTGGAGAGGCCCTGGCACAGGTTGCCCAGGGAAGCTGTGGCTGCCCCATCCCTGGGAGTGTCCGAGGGCAGGTTGGATGGGACTTGGAGCAACCTGGGCTAGTGGAAGGTGTCTCCCCTTTGTGAATTTTATAGACATTTTCTCTCTTTGCATAGGTAGTTGCAAAGCTGTCTGCGGAGAGATGGGTTTAAATGCAGATGGTCCTTTAGGGCCTCCATTCCTGGGATTCTTCAGAATATTCTAAACCCTGGTTTGGGATATCTTCCTGATGTTTCAGTTTAACCAAACACTGTACAGATTGTGAGGGGTAGGGGGCCCAGTCCAGTGGTGGTTTGGATTCTTCAATCTTTATTTTTAACTGTAATGTTAAGACAATGTCTCACTTTGCCTTATCAGATGATCGAGCCCGTAGGTCTCCTCGGAAGCTTCCCACTTCTTTGAAGAAGGAGGAAAGGAAGTGGGTTCCACCTAAATTCCTGCCACACAAATACGATGTGAAACTGAAAAATGAAGATAAAGTGAGTTGTCTGCTTGAGTCCTTTCTGTTACATAACACGAATATGCAAATTTAATTAATCATTATCAGTGATTATACCGCACAGTGTAGCACTTTCTACTGGGGCCATGGCATTGGAGGCAGGATAGTTGTGTGTAAGGCTGACCAGCCTGGCTGATTCTTATCTATAATTGGGTTTTGTGCATGGAAACACCTGGTACCACACACAGAGTCACAGGGCTGTAGAGTGTGGGTGCTGTTAAGTGGCTCATCTCTGCTCAGGTCTGCTTAATGGGACCAGTTAAATCATGAGTGGCAGTTGCTGCTCTTATTCTGAGCCGCTCCTGGTCGGAAGCAGTGGTGCTTTGGGAAGCTCTGGGTGGCTGCAGCACCTCTGTGTGCTTTTTGTCAGGTCTTTGCTCATTTGACAGTGCTGACCTCAATTTAATGAGTGCCACATGTAGAGTTGCTCCTCTGGTCTCAGGAAAACCGTCAGAACAAAATAAACAGCAACACATAAAAGCTTTTAAGTCAGTAGCAAACACAAGCTGGAGGAAGGTCAGAGACAAAGCAGTGGGCTTTGGTAAGAAATCTGCAGCATAAACTCACGTTTCTCACTGTTTTGGCTGACTGATTCTCCTGCCAATCTGTGCATCTCAGTTCTACAAGTTCTGTTTGATTTGAGTCCTTCCAAGAGAGCTTTGAACGAGCGAAGAGTTTTCGCGGACATGAAGCATTGCAGTGGTCCTGGCTCCCTGATCTGTGTTTGTAATGTGGTTAGGAGCTAATCATTAGCAACCTGTCTGTTTATCTCCAAGATCATCAGCAATGTTCCAGCAGATAGCTTGGTCCGTACAGAGCGCCCTCCCAACAAAGAGATCCTGAGGTATTTCATCCGGCACAACGCGCTCCGCGCCGGCACGTGCGAGAACGCCCCGTGGGTCGTGGAGGATGAGCTGGTGAAGAAATACTCTCTGCCCAGTAAATTTAGTGACTTCTTGCTTGACCCACATAAGGTAAGAATTCCTAAAAGTGCCTCCCTTGATTTCACACTCATTCTACACCCTTAGCCTTGGCAGGAGGCTGTGCTGGATGGGTTTTCCAATCACAGAATCGTTAGGGTTGGAAAAGCCCCCCGAGCTCATAGAGTTCAGCTGTTCCCCCAGTACTGCCAAGGTCACCATTACATGTCCTTTAAATCCCTTCAGAGAGAAACAGAGCAGGAAAACCCACTCTATTGAAGGCTGACCCTGAGATGTGACACAGCTTGAATGTCTGAAACAGTGGTCTGCTTTGACAATTTGGGATGTAACTGCCTCTTTTGAGTTTCTACAATAGTTTGCATTACTTGTCTAAAAGTAAAGACATGATTTTATGGTGTAAGAGAAGTGGAAGAGCTACAGTCCTTACATGGTAGTGTCAGGCCCTTTTCATGGTCACATGAGCTGGATGTGTGTGGCATCATGATGCCTGGCTCTTGTACAGGGCTGGATTGAGGCATGGCAGGTACCACAGATTTTGTACTGAGTACTTAAGTAGCAGGGATGGGATTTTTCCAGCCCCTCTGTACTGACCAACCAAATACTAACTAACTAAATGCACAGCATGAAATCTACTGTTCTAAAATCCAGCTTTGGGTATAGAAATCAGTGTTTTTTCATTTAGCAAACTCCCTTCTTCATGGACTCTGTCAAGTGTTGTTCTAAAGCTAGAACAGAGGTATATGTTCAGGACAAGAAGGAATGGCTTGAAACTCACAGAGAGTAGGTTTAGATTGGATATAGGAAAAAATTGTTCCCTGTGAGGGTGGGCAGGCCCTGGCCCAGGTTGGGCAGAGAAGCTGTGGCTGCCCCATCCCTGGGAGTGTCCAGGCCAGGCTGGACGGGGCTTGGAGCAACCTGGGCTGGTGGGAAGGTGTCCCTGTCCATGGCAGGGGGGTGGAATGAGATGGGCTTTAAGGTCCCTTCCCACCCAAGCCATTCTCTGTCTCTGTGAGTCTGTGATTGCAGAAACCTGTTACCCTTAATGCATTGAGCAATTTCATTGGAAAATACATTAAAAATATGGGCAAAAATAGAGACAGAAAGATCTAGATAACCTTTATTTACCTTTTGATATTAACATGAAATTATTCTTTCATTTACTTTTAGTATATGACTCTCAACCCCTCAACCAAGAGGAAAAGCTCTCGGTCACCTGACAGAAAGCTTGCTAAGAAATCCAAAACAGATGGATCATCCCTGGGGCAGCCACTGAGCCCAACCCTGTGGTGCCACGTGCATCTGGAGAAATCCATAATTGGCTCTCCACTGAAGGTGAAAAACTCTAAGAATTCAAAAAGTCCTAAAGAGGAGCTGGAAGAGGTGATGAAAATCGTCTCACCTGCTAAACTTGGTTCTAACTTTCACATTCCAAAGAGGAGTCGATTAGGAAAGGGCAACAACAAATCCTTGGACAAAAAGCAAAGAGGCAAAAGGGTTCTGAATGGGCAGAAGTCCTCGGGGAAAGCCAAGTCTCCCAGGAAAGGCTTGAAGACCCCCAAGATGAAAATGAAACAAATGACACTGCTGGACATGGCTAAAGGTACCACTAAAGTGTCCAGGACTCCCAGGAATTCTGGAGGCACCCCTGGATCTTCCAGGAAACCCCAGAAGCACCTGCCTCCCGCAGCGCTCCATCTCATTGCCTACTACAAAGAAAACAAAGACCGGGAAGACAAGAAAAGTGCTCTTTCCTGCATCATCTCCAAAACGGCCCGGCTGCTCTCCAACGAGGACCGTGCCCGCCTGCCCGAGGATCTGCGGGGCTTGGTGCAGAAACGCTACGAGCTCCTGGAGCACAGGAAGAGATGGGCCACCATGACCGAGGAGCAGCGCAAGGAGTACATGAAGAAGAAGAGGGAGAAGCTGAAAGAGAAACTGAAGGAGAGAGCAAAGGAGCGGAAGGAGAAGGAGATGAAGGAAAAACTGGAAAAACAGAAGAGATTTGAGGACCAAGATCTGAAAGGGAAGACGTTGCCTACTTTCAAACTGGTTGATACTCCAGAAGGACTTCCCAACACCCTCTTTGGGGACGTAGCCATGGTGGTGGAGTTCCTGAGCTGTTACTCAGGGTTATTGATGCCGGATGCTCAGTATCCCATCACGGCTGTGTCCCTGATGGAAGCCCTTTGTGCAGAAAAGGGAGGCTTCCTGTACTTGAACCGAGTACTGGTCATTCTCTTGCAGACCCTGCTGCAGGATGAAATTGCTGAGGATTATGCTGAGCTGGGGATGAAGCTCTCCGAGATCCCACTCACTCTGCATTCCGCTTCCGAGCTGGTTCGCCTGTGCCTGCGCAAGTCAGACGTGCAGGAGGAAAGCGAGGTCTCGGATAACGTAGATGAGAGCAAGGATTCGGCAGCTTTTGATGATAACGAAGTACAGGATGAGTTTTTGGAGAAACTGGAGACCTCAGAGTTCTTTGAGCTGACTCCTGAGGAGAAGCTGCGGATCCTTGGAGCGCTGTGCCACCGGATCCTCATGACCTACTCGGTGCAGGACCACGTGGAGGCCAAGCAACAGGCGTCAGCTGAGCTGTGGAAGGAGCGCCTGGCTGTCCTCAAGGAGGAGAACGACAAGAAGAGAGCAGAGAAGCAGAAGAGAAAAGAAATGGTGGCCAAGAACAAGGAGAATGGGAAAGATGAGCATATGATGGGGAGAAATGAAAAGAAAAAGGAGATGATGAAGATGGAGCACCGGGTGGAAATGGAAGCCGATGATATGATCAGTGCTGTGAAGAGCAGGCGCCTTCTTGCCATCCAAGCCAAGAAAGAGAGGGAGCAACAGGAAATACAGATGAGAGGTAAGAACATTTACCAAGAGAGCGTGTCATGGAATAACTTTCTGGCAAAATTGATGGCCTGATTTTCGAAGCATTGCCTGGCTTTACAGGGTTTGCTCACTGGAGATTTATAATTTGGCTGCTCTGGTTCCTATGGCAGCTCAAAATCTGGAATTTTAAGAAAAAGCAGTAGCTGCTTCTAGTTTTATCTGTGGATGTCTTTGGTTCATTACCTTTCTAATTTTGTCAGGCCATGGAAGCTTGGACAACAGAGTATCTGTTTTGGGAACAGAAAGCACCCCAAAATTTGTGTCCAGATATGATCTGGTTCTTACATGGAGGAGACCCTTCCTGCCTAACAGCCAGTTCCTACAGCTGCTGCTGGCCTTGCTACTCTGCACATTATCAGGCTGATGCCAGCAGTCCTTCTCCCAGATCAGGACGTGGACAATAAAGCTCAGTTTTCAGTTTCTCACTTTAAAGAATTGGTTATGGAGCTGTATAAATATAAACTGTCCACTCAAACCTCTCCAAATCACGAGTTGCAACACCAAACTTTGTATGTCTCTGTGTAAGGAGTGCTGTTTGGCTGAGGAGTATGGATGTGAAGAGCAGAACACTTTGAAATTACATTTTAGGGACTTTTTTGGTTGTAAATGTAGGTACTGGGCAGATGGAAGGGGATAGCACAGCTTGTCTAGGTTATTTCTGAAACAACTGAGGGACAAGAATCCCACATGGAGCCTGGTTTGTGTGCCTTAGCTGGAATGTGGAATATCTCTTCTAGGAGACCAGGAATCACAAAATGGTGTAGGTTGAAAGGGCCCTTAAGCCCAGCTTGTTCCAACCCCCTGCCGTGGGCAGGGACACCTCCCACCAGCCCAGGTTGCTCCAAGGCCTCTCCAACCTGGCCTTGGACACTCCCAGGGATGGGGCAGCCACAGCTTCTCTGGGCACCCTGTGCCAGGGCCTGCCCACCCTCACAGGGAAGGATTTCTTTCCAATACCTCATCTAAACCTTCTCTTTGTCAGCTTAAAGCCATCTCCCAGTCAGAGGTTTCTCTTTCACCTCTCTGCTAACATCTGTACCGCTGGGAGCACTGACCTCTTTCAAGTTAAACCTCTCAAGATTGCAGCCAGTGCTGCCCAGCTGGTCTCAGCTCAAAAGAAAGCCCACGGTAAGAAAGCAGAAAAATGTGGGGTTTATTATATTTTTACTTCAAAAGAAGCTAATGCAGAACTTCCTGTTGAGATAACATGATTAGTATCAGTATTTTCTTGATAGTAAAAGTCCAGTCACTTCCCTTTCCTTGTTACTGCAGCCCTTACTAATTGTTCTTTGCCTTATCGCTCCACAGAGGAACAGCCCCCATACATTCCAAGGGAATGGAGAGCTGGAAGCTTGTACAGCTAAGGAAGCCTGTTGCTAGAAAGGAAAGTGCAACTGAAAGTAGCTTGCTGTCACAACTGAAAATGAGGTGTGGGGAGGAACCCTCTAGTTCGGTGTCCTTGTTCTCATTTTGTTTGAACAGTTTTGGCAGATGAATAAATTCAAGTGTCTGTTCTTTCCTTGGGTTGTTGTCCTTATCTGGTCACTTGATGGTACCTGCTTGGATAAAATCCCTGTGTCACAAGTGCCCACAATAGCCCATGTTGTCAGAACTGGAGAGCTGAGTGGCAGAATAGCTTGTTTTGGTTGCCTTTGGAGTCTTGGCTGTTGAGGAGAAGGGAGGTGGAACTGGGACCAGCATCAGGGGGTGGCAGCAAGTCTTGAAGGTGTCAAGGAGAGGAGAAATTCTGGGGGGATCTGTCTCTTCGTCCAGATGAGAACAGTACTACCTGCAGAACGGATCTCCTGCTGTGGTTTGTGACATTCAGATCTAAAAACTTAATACTTGAGATTGGCTGTTGCTGCTTGCTCTGATTGCAGTCTTGTGACACAGGGAGAGGTCATAAAGTTTAGGGAGGAGTGGATATTCACACACCTGGGTTGTGCAGCTAACAGGGCAGTTTTGCTGCAGTTCCTGTCAGTTGGGGTGTTGTTGGTGTTTTGTTATAGAAGCTGATCCTTGAAGTTGGTGTAACAAATGCAAGGGTATGTTTTTCATCGGGTCTCCTCTAATCAGTCAGGATTAATTACATTGGCAGGACTTCAGAGCCTTACCAGGTATTTACTTATCAACTGTTATCAAACCTGGCTTGACACAGAAAATGGCTGCAAGAGAAAGGAGTAGGTGGTAGCCTGGGAAAAGTCCTAAGGAGAAGGTACCTTGTCCCTGGGTCTCAGGCAGCTTTTACCTGCCCCACTCCACCTCTCCCCTCCATTATGTTCTCATTCCACCTGGTTCAAACCCTTCTTTGGGACGCTTTGGAGTGACCTAATTGTGGCCTTCCAGTGCCTGAAGGGAACCTACAAGGAAGATGGAGAGAGACTATTCACAAGGGCCTGGAGTGACAGGATGAGGGGGAATGGCTTCAAACTGCCAGAGGGTGGGGTTAGATGGGATAACAGGAGGAAGTTCTTGGCTGTGAGGGTGGGCAGGCCCTGACACAGGCTGGGCAGAGAAGCTGTGGCTGCCCCATCCCTGGGAGTGTCCAAGGACAAGTTGGATAGGGCTTGGAGCAACCTGGGCTGGTGGGAGGTGTCCCTGCCCGTGGCAGGGGGTGGATTAAAATGATCTTAAAGGTCCCTTTCAGCACAAACCATTCTGTGATTCCATGAGAGGATTCATGGCAGAAGCTGCCTTGCTTCCTGCTGCTTACCTGGGCATGTGAAAGAACATGTTTTGCTCTTTAAGCTCTTGCCAGGAGCCTGTCATAGCAGGATTTTAGGCCACTTCATATTTTTCTTTCCCCTGTTTTTTGTCCACAGCCATGAATATTGAGAGCTACTGAATTTCCAGTACTTGTGTCATGAGTGGGAGAGCTGAGGTTTCTATTTTAATGCTCTCCCACATTTCTTACAATGGGAAATAATAATGGCTAATTTGTCCAGACAATTTTTATCCCAGTTTTCTTCATCCCATTTCATCCTTATGTCTTGACTTCTTAATTCTTGATTTTTTTTTTCTAGACTAGTGGGTGGAAAGCAAGACAAAGGGTGGATGGCTGTGCTAAAAGAGTATTAACTAAAACCCTCAATAAATTCATTTTTTTTTAAGGTAAAAAAAAATACAATATTGGTGTCTGAGTACTATATAAAGAAAAGCTAATGGTGCTCTGTGCTAATTCCAACAGTGAGGATGGAGAAAGAAGCAGAGGAGGAAAGAATCCGGAGGCATAAAGCTGCAGCTGAGAAAACTTTCCAGGATGGAATTGCCAAAGCCAAGCTGGTGATGCGCAGGACCCCTGTTGGCACCGACAGGAATCACAACAGGTGGGACAGGAAAGGACCAGGAGCTGGCAGCTCTGCCCTGGGAGAGAGGGGCTGTGTCAGGAGGGATGGGGAGAGGGAGAGTGGAATTGTGGAGAAGAGAGAAGGGAGGGGTCTGTGTGTGTGGATTGTAGTGGCTGGTTACACGCCCAGCTCTCTGAGGCCTTTCCTGTGAGGTCAGGATCACTCTGCATCAGTGCTCAGGAACCTCATTGCAGTCATCTTTTCTTGCTTTCTGTTCCACAGGAATGCTTTTAGAATGGATTCTAATCCAAGTTTTCCATGTTTCTCAGCTGTGCTGGGATAGATGCACATGCATTTGTGTTTTTGTGGTGCTCCTCCCCTCGATGCAAATAACTGTGTGTGTGTAAGCAGCCAGAAGAGGAGGCAGGTACCTGTTAACACACATGTTTCCTGCAGGTATTGGCTGTTCTCAGATGAGGTTCCTGGCTTGTTCATCGAGAAGGGCTGGGTACATGACAGTATAGACTACAGATTCAGCCTTCCCCACCAGAAAAAGGAAGATCTGAAGAAGGACTACAGCCCTGGAGGTATGGTCACCATGCTTCTCTGTAGGCAAAAATCCATGTGTGGGGAAGGGAACTTAACCCTTGTGTGTGGAAATAATACTTGGGATAGAAGAGCCTGCCACAATCTGACTCCAGCTGACTTTCAGGCCTGATCATTTCTTGCCTTTGGAACATCAGGGACTGACACTGAGTCCATCTGCAGCAATCCTGCATGGGAGAGCTTATGGAGTTAGATCTGAGCCCTCACCTGATGGGATTGTCTTGGACAGGGAAAGAGCAGACACATATAGAGAAGTGGAATGGGGCAAACCTATAGTGAGATCCTTCATCCAGGTGTACTGTAGCAGTCACCTCTCTTGGTGACTGGTTGAGCTGGAGGTGTATCATTCCAAGCCCTTCCATGGATGTATGTTTTTATGTGAACTCTCTCAAATACTTACCAGCTGTCTTCCTGTGCACCACTTGGCTTCCAGCTGTTTTTATCTCTCAGCTACTTCCCATGTGCTTTCCCAGCCAGTGGGCAGGGTTTCAGCACATTCCTTTGGAATCTTAATGAGTAAATGCTTAAATGAGCAAAGGCTTAAATCCATGTCAGACCACTTGTCCGAGATGCTCAGAAATACAAACACATGCTGCTTATAACTCCTCCACTTCTCAAAGTGCTTTCTCAGTATACAGCTAAAAAGTGAAACTGGGGGGTTTATGTATTTGGAATAGTGGGAATGCTGTTCAGGAATCCACCTGAGCCTGTGCCTTTCTCTTGCAGACAAACGGAAGAGCACAGGCAGCGATGGCCGAGGGAACAGACTGCCCCGCTCCATGCTCACCACAGACCTGCCTGCTGAGACCACCACTCCCAAGCAGGGCCAGAACCTATGGTAACACACACTTTTACAGCTCCAAAACACTCAAAAGTGTAGAGCTCAAGGAATCCAGACAGATTCCTTTTGCTAGGCTCTGCTACAAAGCTGTTACTCTCTCAGTGCTGAGCAGTTGGGTTGGTTCAGCAGCTCCCCAGGCTCCTGTTGCTGTTATTACTGCCCTGCTGACAGGGGCAGCCAGTCTAAGAGCCAGTAGAACCTTTATTCAACCTGATGGATCTGGCTTAAGGCCAGTATAAATGAAACTTGTAAAATGCTGCTTTGATAGGTTGCTGTGTACTTACCAGTGTTGGTAAGTGATATTTGAAAAATAAAAAGAGCAGGGGAGCAGTGAACTAAGTGTGTCAGAGGGTTTGATTGTGGTTCATCCCAGCAGACCTGAGTTGTGGCACATGGGGCTCTTGAGCACAAGAAATTTAGGTCTTCCTGGACATCTTTGGAGACAGGCCTATATCCTGCATGTACTTGTACTGTGTGAGACGTGCAGAGCCATCCCCCAGCTCCTCCTCAGTGTCTTCTTCCCAACCGACTGTGGTAGTGTCCATTTGTTCTCCTATACCACCATATTCTGGCATTGATTTTTGTCTCTGCTGATAGTTCTAGCTTAGCAAAATTGTTCTTCCATGTTGACAGCCTGTTACCCCTCTAATGCTTCCCAATGCCAAGCAGTGTGTTTGAAGTGAATCAGATCTCCTTTGAGCATGTTTGATTGTGACTTGCTCCAGTAATTGGCCCTGCCAGTGCCCTTAAAGAAAATCTCCTGTGCTGAGTGTTGCTCTGTGTGGTAAGGAGTGCTCAGCAGTGTCCCCATGCCAGAAAACACTGGGCAAGCTTTACCTTCTAACTGCCTGTGGAGGACTCTGCATTTTTTAGATAACCCTGAGAAATAAATGGCACAAAGTATGTGCTCCTGCAGCTCCCCTCTTAGCAGTGTCTGTTCCCCAAAGCTCTGCACTGCTGACACACAGAGTGGGGTTACTTGGTCTTTGATAAACAGAAGTTGAACTCAACTCCAAAGAATAGTTGCCAGGCAGAGCTACTTTACCAAACGTGTTCCTGCTCTCCCATCAGGAACTGTCAGAGGCTGAAATTTGTGGGTGTCTTGATTCCTGTGAGCCATCAGCATTGGGTGCTGACTCTGTTATGGCAGCAGAGTTCCTGTGCTTTCCTTCACTGCCACATCCTGCCATGGCAAATCCCTACCCTGCTCTCAGTCCAGGTCTTTGCACATCTTGTCACGTGGCCAGAATTCAGGCAGTTGGGCTTTCCTGGGGAGTGGGTGCTGCACAGGGGGTCATGGAGAACAGTATGGTTCACAGGGAAGGCCTCTAGCTCTTCCTCACTGCCTCCTCTAACATTTGATCTTCACCGAACAGAGATGGCAAGGTGTGCTCCAGGAGAAGGACCAATTCTATAAGGAAAACAGTACCTTACATTTAGAGTGCATATTGCTGTCACTGAGGGCAGGATAGAGCCAAATTGGGTGGGTTAACTAATACAGAATTCCTCTAACTTGCAACTCCAGGCTGAACTTGAAAAAGCTCAGTATTTGATCTGCTCAATCAGGTTGGCAACTCCCAAGGACGTGCTGAGCGAGATCAGAGTGGTGACAGAGGCAGGAGAGGTGCATGGAGTAACCAGCCACCCAGCCTGGGAGGAGCAGCTCTTGGAACCAGGTCCTGGACGCGCTCAGTGCTGAATTATAATCTGTTACTAAAGGCTGCTTTGTTGGAGTGACCATAATATGTGTGGTGTTCTCCTTTTTGTAAAAAAAGAGAGCAACAAAAAGAATTAAGGAGCTTCTTTTGAAGCTTAAAGGCATCCAGAAGCCTAAAATGCTTTGAAAGAGATTTACCTTAGAGTTTCCAAGCTGGATGGTCAGGGCTGCCTCTTACCTTTGAGAAAAGGTGTTTGAGGAACTTGGAAACAAAGCAGGAATAACAAAACATTCTGAGTGTGGTTCACATCAGGATAAGGAAGCTGTTAAAAGTAAGAAAGCCTGCTTAAAACCTGCGGTTGAGTCTAAGTGAAAGAAATAAAAGGGATGCTGAACCGAAGTACAGACTAAGGGGAAAACAGTTTTCTTGCTTCACCAGATCTGTTGTTACAGGGTTTGCCTTAGGAGAGGAGGGAAGCTCTTCTCAGGAGTGAATAGTTGGCTAAGAAATATGAAATAAATTGCAGAAATACTCTAATCTGTATGTTCAGCAGGGAGGTAGAGAGTAATGCTAGAGGAGAATGGGGATGCCTCCTAAAGAAAGAGGATTTCTTTTGATACAGAAAAAAAAGGGATCAGGAAATTAAACTAGCAAATGGTAGTTCTGAAATAGAGAGGAAAATGCTACAGCTGAGATACACAACTCACTGCTTCCAGCTGCTGTGGATTGTGAATTGTACCTGTTCAAAGCACCAGCTGGGCAAACTGCTGAGAGAGGAGTTCGCTGAGGAGTAGGAAGCACAAAGGTTCTTGTCCTGGCACACAGGGAAGTCCTCAAACCAGCAGATGCTGCAGTCTGGAGAGGCAGGTACCTGCTCTGCCCTTTGGCCACTCAGACATCAGACATTGAGCTGGGTGGGATTTTTTTGGCCTGGCTCTTATGCCACAGTGTCTTTAATTTCTGTCCTTTCTGGTCCCTTCAGGGAAGGACTCTGAGTACTGACAAGCACTTGCTGGTTTTTTCTGAGGGTGCCTGTGTGCACTGTTGTGCCAGGCAGGGACAGCTGAGAGGTGCAGGAGTGCAGGTGGAGGGTCTGAGCCAGGCGTGGGCATTGAGCTGGGCCACAGGGGCAGCTGCTCTAAGGACACATAACCCCTTCTAATTCATCCCTCTGCTGTGCTGGCTGCCTCTCCCTGACTGACAGGGCACCCAAAGCCATGCCTGCAGCTAAGCAATAAGCTCCCTCAGCTGAAAGGCTTTTCCTTAAAGCCCTGGAAATGCAAAGAGCCTTTTTGCAAAGTACCTGTCTGACAGCTGCCACCATACAGGTAAGCTTCCACAAAAAGCCAAGTGACAGCCTGAGAGCTTGTTGTTTCAGGGGCATAGCCAGGAACTAGGATTTCCCTCTGAGAAAATCTGTATTTCTACTCCTGTATTTTCCTCTGGGGACGTTGCCATTGATCTCTCCCATCTCAAGGACTCTCTTGAGCATGGATGGTTGTGGAAGAGTCTCCTCCTTGGCTGCCTTCTGCACATTGTCCTTGAGCCCCCTGAGGAGCCCTGAGCCCACACTGAAGTCCTTGGGGATATCTACATGCCCTGTTTGGATACAAGGACTCTTCCAGCTATAACTCATGATGTTGGCATGTGCATAGGAAGTTTCATTTCTCTGTGTTCTGCTTGAAGTCCTGCTGTCTGTCTCTTCCTAGTGGAATGTCTAATGTGGGATTGAGTAGCCTCACAGTGCTCGTAGAGCATCTTTAGCTTTACCCTTTTTTACAGTAGAGCAATGAGGCTTTGAAATAAACACCACATTAACTCTGAATATTGTATTTCACAGTCCTGCCCCTTTTTTCCCCTCAAGGATGGGAACTGGTAGGACACTGATAAAGGGGCAAATAGATTTCATACCTCTGCCAAAAGTGTCTCCTGGAAGTAGTTCTGCTCTCAGTACTTTGTCCCCAAAAAGAAGAGGGCCCACTGTTCTGTCCTAAAAGTGCAGAGGCTGAATTGTTGTTCAGAATCATAAACACCTTGGTTGCTTCTGTCTGCTCCAGACAGGTGGACCAGTGCCATTGCTAACCTTGTGCACCACTTGCACAGATGCTGATGCTTATTAAAAGAAATCTCCCTCTTGAAAGCCTCTGGGCATGTGGTCCCTGAAGAAGTGTTTGTCCATACCACCATAGTGCTCATGAGCTGTGTACATCCTGCCCTTCCCTGCAGGAATCACAGGTCAGACACAGCCTTTGCAGGAGATCAGCATGCAGGAGACTACTTGCTCATCCTGGTCAGAAAGCAGTTGAATTTTGGAAACAGTGGCATCTCTGCAGAGTAACTCCCCTTGTTCTTCATCTATTAGGAATTCAGCATGGTATGGCGGGTCCCCTCAGCAGACAATTTGAGTTAACCATGAGTGGGTGCTGACAGACTCCATTCTCAAGCCTATACTCTACAGATGGAGTTCCCCTGTTTCCACCAACCCTCCAGAGCAGGTACTGGTCCTGGACTCCTCTAGATGTTGTCCTCTCGATTTCTTCATTCCCTAGTCCAGGTTTGATACCTTTCTCTGTCCCTTGTAGCCTGAGAACAGGGAGGAATATTCAGCCTGAGTGAATACTGGGAGCTCCTTTTGACTTGCTGCTTGTGCCATTTGTCCCTTCTGTTTTGGCTGCTGAGCAGGCTGCTGGCTTGTGCTGCCAGAAATGTCAGGACAGAATCTAGGCTATTCTTTAGGGATGTGGGAAGCCCTTAAACCAATTGGATTTCCCTTTTGTAGGTCAGTTTGAAGACCTTCATCCGGTCTTGACTCTCCCAAAGGCATCTTTCCCATCCCTCTGGAGCGTGTGATTAAACTGTGTCAGGCCACATGAAGGGCAGCAGTTGCCTTCCCCTCCCTCTTAGCAAGACTTACTATTGCCTCTCCCATTTCCCTGTCTCACCCTGTCCATGCTCCCAGCCTGGAGCTGGTTGAGCCCCAGCTGGAGATGCAGGTAGTTCCTCCAGGTAGTAAGGGAGTGCCTGGAGCTAGTTTGGGAACCAGGAGCTGTGGCTGCACACAGCAGCAAAGTGCCATAATCAAACTAACACAGGTGCCTCTGATGCGTTTATGTTTTGCACATTGGAGTTCAGGCTGATGGAGAACTGTTCCTTCTCCCAGAAATCCTAGCTTTTACTGTCAGGGTGAATTGGGAAGACTCCAGTACCTGTTGCAGATGTTCTTCTATCCCTGTCCAGTTTCCTTTTCAGCAGGAACAAAGTTGTGCCAGGGCTTACCTCTGACTTTCTTAACAGGACGGGAGCTGATTTCTGAGGCTGCCCAGCAGCCTGTGTTGTCTTTTCCCAAAACACTGGAGAATCCAAGGGCCATATGCCAGCTGTTTCCAGTGCTTTTTCCTTTTTACAGTAAGACAAAACAGTGCAGGGAATCTCCTCCTTGAGGGAAAGCTGGGAACATGGTCGTCTTGGATATTTTTCTAGCTGGATCCCATGGTGGATCACCAGCAGTGTCTGATAGTTCATCATGACCTGGGCAACCATCTCAACATGCCTAGAAAATACTCCTGAGCTGGATATCTGCAGGGCAGCTGGTTTGGAGCTTGGTTTGTGCCATTCCCAGGTGGTGACATTCTAGTGAGTGAAGGCGACCTGGAGCTGCTCCATCCTGTTTCTCACAGGGAGGGGGAGGGATGCAGGGGAGAGTGGAGCCAAAAGCTTTGATCTCAGGGTACAGAGTGAGGATGCCCCAAAGGGGTAGATGTACTGAAGCAGGTGACTGGCAGGACACCATTTTCCTTCCCTTTTTAAACAACCAAATCCTGTGTTTTATTAGAGTAATTAATTTCCTAACTGAATGCAAATTGTGAGGCTATTCCCCTAATATGAGCATACTAGAATTACAAAATATTTTCAGTATGGTATTTAGTAAGTACTTCTGCCAGAAGAATAAGCATTGTGGAGACTGGTATTCCAAGAGGTGCCAGAACAGCATCTTTCTCTAGTTGTTGCTCGACTAATTTGAGCTTGTGCCCAAGAAGAAAAATTAGGTCTGGAATCTTCTCTGTGGCTGGTAAGGATCACAGAGTGGTCCTTTGCAGTTGCTTCCATACGAGGGTGATTCTTCTATTCCCTGACTTCCTTTTTCTAAGGAGCAGTTCTCTTCTAGAACATACGGAATGAGTCTTGTTTTCTGTAAATGAGCTCTGAGGCTCAGGTTGAATCCCTGCCCCATCAGGTGAGGAGGCTCTATGACATCCTAGAATAGAGCTGGAAATAAGAAAAGAGGGAAAGAGCAGACTTTCAGGCTGTCTTGAAACTAATTTAAATCTACAACCCAGCATGAAAACATATTGTACTTTGGAATTGCAGAGGGGGTGCCTGGTTTAGAGAACTCTGCAAAAGTGTTCCCCTTTTAGATTGGGATAACTGCTGATGGCCATCCCTGTCCTGAAGGATTCCTGAGCAGGAAGGTTTCAAGCTGATGAGTATGATTTTCACAGTCTGCACTTGATCACTGAAGTTCAGGTGAGCTTAGAGAGGAGGACTTGTGCCCTTGCAGAGACACAAGCCTGCACAGGGACAGACACAGCTCCAGCAGCAGCACTTGTGGGATCAGCCAGGACCATCCCCTTTTTAATATGGGGACTTCTTGTTAATGAAGGAAACCATGATTACACTGCTGTGCTCTGCAGTGCACAGCTTGTTAATCCTCTCCAGTGCATCTAACATGACATTCAGATCACTTAAACCAACTGCAGGGTAGTGAATGGAGTCCCTGGGGTAGATGACTAAATTCAAATGCTAATGTTTTAATAAACTGAGGGGGGGGAAATACATCACTAAATCAGTTCTGTGCTTATTTTGATTTTTTTTTTTCCCTTACCCTGCAATTGGCTACTTTTGGGGACTGTGAAACGAGGCCAGTCTGAGTCAGAATTCTTCTGCCAGCATTCCTGGAAGTGTTTCACCTTGCTCTGTGGGGTTGGAATGTCGGTTACCTGTCATCCCTGCCTACTGATCCTTGGGAGCTATAGAGAAGAAGAAATTATCTCATCCCAGAGATACCTTGGCTGATCTTGGTGCATGTTCTGTCTTTCAGGTTTCTCTGTGACAGTCAGAAGGATTTGGATGAGCTGCTGGATTGCCTGCACCCCCAAGGAGTGAGGGAGAGCCAGCTCAAGGAGCGCTTGGAGAAAAAGTGAGCCTGCTCTTTGTTTTACTCTGTGTGCTTTGTCCAAGCACAGCAATCCCTGCCATTCCTAGGGCAGCATCCTGGGCTGGCCTGAAAAGAGGAGGACACTGAGGATGAGAAATTGCTGGTTTTCTTGAGCAGGCTCTTTGATAAGTGATGCTGTGATCAGTGAGGAGGTTCTCTCAGCCTTCAAATTGCTCCAGGAAACTGGGAACAAAGGCAGTGCTGGTTCGCTCCGAGCCCGAACTGCCACGTGCTCTCAGGTGGCCTTTAGAGAACGTTCTGCACTGGTGGAGCTCCTAGCTCCCAATGGAAACCATTGTCCCTGGCCTTGATTTTCCAGGTATCAGGACATCACACATTCCATCCATTTGGCTCGGAAGCAGAACTTGGGCCTCAAATCCTGCGATGGCAACCAGGAGCTGCTGAACTACCTGCGGAGCGACCTGATCGAGGTCGCCACGAGGCTGCAGAAGGGGGGCCTGGGATATGTTGATGTGACATCAGAATACGAAGCAAAAGTGAGTGCACAGGCTGGGTGAGACAAGTGTGAGCTGATAGTGCCTGGGGAAGGTCTTGAGTCTTTTAATCAGTTTTCTCACTTGTCCTTTCTTTCTAAACTATTATTTCAAGATTACACAGCTGCTGGCTTGAGGGTCCTGTTGGTGTAGGTGGGCCATAATGTTGGGAGCTGAGTGTCCTGCACAGCTGTTCATTTGTCCCATTTCCTAATTCTGGTGGCAGGCTTGTTCTGCTATTTAGCAGACCTCTGTAGCTGATTTGTATCTTCTGTCTCAAAGCCAGCATGTCCCGTTGAGACAGCAGCAATATGCTCATTCCACAACCAGATGTGGTAGATACCTAATGTAGCTTGGTTGTCACATGTGTCCATTTGCACATCCAGCTGTTATGGGATCATATGCTCTTCCCAACAGGTGTGCTCACTGGAGAGCCTGAAGGATTTTGGAGAGTGTGTGATTGCACTCCAGGCTGGGGTTGTGAAGAAGTTTCTGCAAGGTTTCATGGCCCCCAAGCAGAAGAGAAGGAAACACCAAGGAGAGGACTACATTGCCAAGGCTGAGGAGATAGATGAAGACAAGAAAATGGCAGAAGAAGCCAAGGTATTGTTCACCTCAGGGCTCTGTTTTGGTCTTGCAGGAGGAATTTTTGAGCAGGGACAGCACATTTCATAGGGTGCTAAATCCTGATGAAGTTCTTCCCGTTTCACATTTGGAGTGCAGTGGTTTGGTGTTTATGGGGCCAGGTGTTCCCTGTTTATTTTGAGGAGTAAAAGTACGGGGAAAATTAGAATAATACTGAGGAGTATGAACAGGAAATGGGTCGAGTTCCCTCTGTACAGTCTCTCTTTAATGAAGGCACAATATGGAGCATTTTCACAGAACTTAGGAGTTGTATTCATCAGAGAGGACTGATGGTCCCTTTGATCCACAAAAGGAAGGAAAGACATGTTAAGGTTCTGGTGACTGCAAGGGAGTGAGGTTTAGGTAAATTCCAGCATAGGCAAGAGCAGACACAAGTTGTTGGATTTCTGGAGATGTCTGGGCAAACAAGCTGTGTGTCCTTGCAGGAGAGAAAAGGGGTATTGTGGGTCTAAATATGTACCCCTCCAAATCAAAGGGATGGAGAGGAGCTGCAAAGGGTTGGGAGGATCCTGCAGTACCAGTTGAGCTGTACCAGTGTTTGGCCCTAACAGGGGGACTTGTGCTCAGGGGCTGTTTCTGTGCACTAAGTTGAATGGGGCATTAGTGCCCCATGACAAGGCTTTCCCCACTGCCCCCTTCCAGGTGCTCTGCCCTGCCTGATCACTGACTTCAGCAGATACAGCAATGTCAGAGCTGGATCAGCAGCAGCATTTGAAATTCCCAGCTGGAAAAAGAAATACTGGGTGTTTACCTGAAGGAAGCCTGTAGGAAGGATGAAGAGAGACTATTCACAAGAGCATGGAGTGAGAGGACAAGGGGGAATGGCTTCACACCGACAGAGAATAAGTTTAGATTGGATATCAGGAAGAAATCCTTCCCTGTGAGGGTGGGGAGCCCCTGGCACAGGTTACCCAGAGAAGTTGTCATTGCCCCATCCCTGGGAGTGTCCAAGACCATGTTGGACAGGGCTTGGAGCAACCTGGGCTAGTGGAAGGTGTCCCTGCCCATGGGAGGGAGGTAGAACAAACTGATCTTTAAAGTCTCTTCCAACTAAAACCATTCCGTGATTCTGTAACTGCTGCCAGGGTAGGTTTTTGGTGTGGTTTCGTGGGGTTGTTTTAAAGTTCCTGTCAGTGTATGCTGAGCCCTTGTTTGAACATCAGGTCTTTGCTAGGCTGTGGCATTGCCCTGTTAGCAGGATGATTTGGATAGGCACTAGAAATTTTCACATTCCTCAGTTGCCCTGAAGTATTTAAACTTTGCCAACTTTGAATCTGCCATTCTTAGTGTGAGGGCAATGAGAGGCTGTTTATCCTGAAAGCTCTCAGCAAAATGGAGAGCTGTAAAAATCAGTGAGGCCTGAGACAGGACCTGGATCAGCACATTTCCTGTTCCTGCAGCAGCACCACATCATGCCTTGCTCTCATCTGTCCCACGAGGGCTGTACCTGTAGGGCACACTCATAGGGTAACACCAGATTTACTGCTGCACAAATCCCAGTGGGTGGTGGTGCAGGTCTCTCTCTGAGCACTGACTTCAGTGCCGTTGTCTTTGGAGCATTTCTTTCTGCAGTACTTGCTTTATCTGACTCAGACTTTTCTAGACCTTTGGTTACATGCAGCGTTCAACTTTTAAGCTGAGTTTTTGGATTTGTTTGTTTGGTTTAGGGTTTTTTTTGTTCTTTGCCTCAGTTTATCTGGAGTGAGCTTTGTTTTTGCCAAAGCAGAAAACCTTTATAGGTGACCTTGAAAGAGCAGCCTAGTTCCTAGATAGTTATCTGATGAAAACCCTGACTGCCAGGCAGACTGTTCTAAAGACAAATCTGCTGTGTAGGCCAAGAATTATGAAGCCTTTTGAGCCAGAACTGCACTGAGAGCACATAGCAGGTAAAATACAGCATAGCCACACTGGAAAAACACACTTAATGTACTTCCAGACTTCAGGAACAGAATTGCAGCCCTGTGGTATGGTTATGTCTCGTTTTCCCTGTGAGAAACAAGTTATGGCTTAACAGGCACCCGTTTGCTGACATAATTGTCTGTACTGAGGGTTCCTGCTGGCTCAGCTACATGGCTGGAGCTCACACTGCTGAGTGGCAAAGGATTGCAGGGAGACCTGGCTTAGGGCTGCCCCTGAAAACGTCTGGTGCCTCTGTTCATGCAAACATTCCCATTTCCAGTGGCAGTAGCACACTGGACTGTCCCAGAATAGGCCAGGGAATATGTGACCTCTTTGCAGTGTGACATTGCAGCACACCAGCCTGAGCAGAGAGGGGAGCATGGTTGGGATGTGGGTGGGTTATCACCCCTGTGCCTGCTTTCAGCACTGTTTGCAAGGGGAGGGTCAGTCTTCACCTGCAGACAATCCCTTAAAGAACAGCCTCACAATCAAGCAGTTCCAGTTTCAGCTGTTCCAAGGGATTTCTGTGGGCTCGGGGTGCCAGCTGAGAGCCTTTCTAGCTGGAGGCTTGTCCACCTTTACCAAAGAAGCTTTTGTCTGTCACTCTGAGGTTGTTGTCACTTCTCCTTTAGCATTTTGGGGTTTGTTTTTTGTTTTGTTTTCCTTGCTAGATTTCTCCTCTCCGGTCAGGAGGAGTTTTAAGTAACTTCTTCCAGTCTCCCATTTTGCCTAGCTGGCAACCAGAACTCCCTTGATACCAGTACTGCTCAAATGCCACAGTCTCCTGATGCTTGGGAAGCAAGGCTAGAAATCTGTTAAATTCCACAGACTTGGGGAGAAATATCTAAGCAAAACTTGCCAACAGCTTTTGCAGATTTATCTTGGCCCAGCAGTTACCCAGTGTGTTAACAGCAAAACCCATGGAACAGTTCCTTGGAAAATCAATTACACAGTATGTGAAGCACCTCAACAATGTTCTGCAAAGAAATAGCTCAGGGACCGTGTAACCTCCACAGTGGGCTGGGCAGTTTTCTCTTTGTCTCTGATGGCTTGGGCTCCGGTATCCACACCAGCAATGGCAGCAAGGATGTTGGCATTTCAGAACAGTTTGTGTGTTTTTCCAAGCATCTAATATATGCTGTGCTTCCTCAAATTCAGTCAGAGGAGAATGTGCAACTCTGCAAAACTCCCGGGTTTTGTTTGGCTCCCAAATTGCTGTCAGCTGCAGAGTTTGGATTTTCCCATCTGACACTTCACTGTTTGTTTTTTCATTCTCCTGGGGTAGAAGAACATTGACCGGAGTCCTATTATGTCCCTGTCATGTCTGGGCCATCACCTCATTGTTGTAGAGCACGGGATTACCACTGGAGTGGGACCTGGCTCTGGATCTCTTCTGTCCTGCTGCATTTCCGATTTACCACGACGGTGTTTCCAAACCTCCCGAGCTGGGGGTGAGGTTCCCATGGGCCTTGCTGTGTGCAGACCCCTCAGCTGCCCTGCTGCAAAGCTCGGCTTTGATTCTCTCATCCTCACTCCCAGCTCCTTCTGGGATTTCACTTTGCTGAGGTCATCCTGTCTCAGGGAAGTGGCTGGTTTCATATTTTGGGCTCCAAATGTCAGTCCAGTGTGACTGTAGCTGGTGGCACAGGATCTCCTCTGCCATCTGAGCAGCTCAGGGACCAGAAAACAAGCCTGTAGCTGATGGCACAGTGTCCCCTCTGCCACCTGAGCAACTCAGGGACCAGGAGGACCAGGCGGGTGTTGCTGATGTCCAGGTGCCTCTGTGGTACCCACTGGAGGGCAGCACAGGCCACTCCAATCCACCTCCCTCCAGTGGGCTTGCCAGCTGTTCCCTGACTTTCATCCCACGTTTTACAGTCCTACATTTCTGCCTTTTATTTTCTCAGCCTGCTGATTGTTTGGGTTAGGCCTTCAGAGCAGGAATTCAGTGGTGTTCACGTAGCTTGTTTCAGCCTGGCTGTGAAATGCAAAAGGGTGGACTGTTAAGGACAAACTGTCTGATCCAGGAGAGACTGGGTATGGATAAACCACAGCCAGGACTGCTGAGGTGTCGGAGAAGGAAAGAAACACAGAGCTGAGCTTTGGTTAGAAGGGCCCCAGCTAAAGGATATAAAAACATCTCCAGACTGTGGGTAAGCTGTTAGGTCTGTCTGCAGGTTGCTTCAGCCATGGAGAAGTGGAAGACAGCAATCCGGGAGGCGCAGACCTTCTCCCGTATGCACGTGCTGCTCGGGATGCTGGATGCCTGCATCAAGTGGGACATGTCAGCAGAGAATGCCAGATGCAAAGTGTGTCGCAAGAAAGGTAACAGCATTCCTGCCCCTCGGAATTCCTGCCCAGGCAACGTGCCCTTGTAGTCTGTGGCTGTATTTTGAGGTTGGAATGGCAGGGTTTGCAGCCAGCATGGATCTCACAGAAGCGTTTGACCCTGACTGCACTAAACCATCCTTACGAAATGTGGTCTTGCAGAACATTGCAGAGCTGCTGTCCCCTGGATATTTAGGGTACTTGGACACAAGTCATCTACAAATCCTTCTGGGAACACTTGTGCCACTGCCCATTCCCTGCTTTCAGTTTTGGAATGGTCTTTGGGTCTCTGAGCCTTGTCAGTTAATCCCTTCTTTTAGAGAAGGACCAAGCAAGGAGAGGGTGGGAAGGTTACTGTGGGAAAAGTGAGATGGGATGGTGCTGCTCCAAGGCCAGAGTGGGAACAGCCTGATGAGCTGGGGAAGTCACCAAACAGGTGACAAGGGACCACCTTCCCTGTGTGCACTGTGAGATGAAGGACTTTAAGAGTCTTTTGGTTGGAGAGGGAATTAGAAGGGCTATCAGCAGTGATGGAGTGCTGGTATTTGTTCTGCCATAACCTCTCCTGTTGGATGGGAGCCTGGAGGAAAGAGCCTGGTGGTACATTCTGCCTCACCACGTGCTTTTTGTCTCACTTTTTTTGCTAAAACTAGTGGGAAACGAGGGCAGGCAGAGCTTGTGGGAGTGCTGGGCCACTTTTGTTTACCAAAAGGCTTTGCCATCCACCCCTTCAAAGAAATAAGGGCTGAATTGGCGCAACATCCTCTTTCTCTGTGGAGCCTCAGCAATATTCCAAAGCAGTGCCAAAACTGTCCTACCTGCTGTTGAGAGGGGATTCTAGGCAGGAGTAAGGGTGGCCCCATCTGAGACTAATATTGTAGTTTCACAGAATTTAAGAACTGGGATGTTAAAGAAAGAGACATGCTGGCAAAGCTCTCTGCACTTTCTATTTTTCCCCCTTCAGTAAATGAAAGCTGGCTCAGGACTGTCTCCCTGTTTTCCTGCATCAGTGGAAAGCACAGAGAGACTAATCCTGCTGCATACTGATTTTGTGGGTAGGCTTGCTACTCTGAGTAGAAAGAAGACACTGTGGAGATTTACTAGACTGAGGGAGAAAAAGCACAGCTGCATTTATAGCTTCTTACAGCTCTGGGGCATCTTTGCAGCAAACTTCTCTTTCCCCCTGTTTGCCTGGGTGGAACCTCTTTGGCAGGTTTCTGCCTTTGCCTCCAGTGGAAATCTTTGCAGGGCAAGGGGCTTTGCAGTGGTTCTGTTTGTTTTTAAACACTGCTGGTTTCCACTGCAGTGGTGGGACAGAGAAGGAGGGGGAGTCCCTGAGAAAGGCCATCAGCGGCAGGGTCTCTGCCCTCACAGGGGACTCTGCATCTTTCCCTTGCTTAGTCCAGCCCTCCAGCAGCTCCTGCCAGAGGCTGAGCAGGGCTGTGGCCCTCGTTACAAGTTTGCTGCCCTCTCCTAGGTGAGGATGACAAGCTGATCCTGTGTGATGAGTGCAACAAGGCCTTCCACCTGTTCTGCCTGCGGCCGGCGCTCTACGAGATCCCGGACGGGGAGTGGCAGTGCCCGGCGTGCCAACCTTCGACCGCCCGGCGCAGCTCCCGGGGCCGGTGAGTGACCCCCCCCTCCTGCCCTTTGCCACTGCACAGCCCCACCCCTGCTTCCTCAAGACCCAAACCAGCCCAGAGCAGAGCGAGCCCTTTTGAAAGGGTTGAAATCGCCCACTTAAAACGGCACTGGAACAATAGGAAAGCAATTTTTTCGGGCTGTGAGTTCAGCACACCTGTGTTGTACTGAGCCATGACAGCTTCAGGAGTTTTAATAAATAACCTGTGTTTGGCAGGGAAAACATGCACAAAACACCCACCAAACTCAGCTGCACTGAGGGCTGTTGTTTAGTTTGAGCAGCTGGTTGGGTTGGTTTTTCAGGGAGTTGGTAACAGTGCAGCTCTGTGGGCGCCTGGACTGAGATACTGGGGTGTTCTTGTAAGTTAGAACAGACACTACTCCAGGCTGCAGCTCTGCTGCTACAAATCAGGCTGCAAAATGCCACTCTGATGGTTTTCTGGACCTGATAAACCTTAACAAGGTGGGAACACCTTATAGGACGACAGAGAACATGATTTGAGGAGGAGCGAAAGTTGTTCTGTGCAGCAGAAATTAACAGTTGCATACCGACAGCAAGGGGTTGGATAGTTTTTTTGAATTGCAAGCTGAAAGTTAAGCATTTTACAGTGTCCTGTGCTGATGGTGAGGCTACTGATTGGCACCTGATGCAGAACCAGCCAACAGATCCTCCCTGGCAGAGCAGCAGCACAATAGATGTGTGCCAGTCTGTACCCTGCAGGTGATGTATGGCCTTAAAAGTATTACTTACTCCCTGGAGACCATTTAAGAGCTCCTCAGGATTGTACAGAAATGACAGGGCTTAAAGGCAGCTGTTCTGGCCTGAGATCATGGTTACTTTGATGTGGCAGAGTCACCTGCAAGCTGTTCCACTTCTGGACCAGAGCCATCAGGTGGTGAACACCTGTCCTATTACCTGCTTTCTGCTCTTGTTCTCTTGGCTGAGGAAAAGAATGTCAGCCTGGGAGATCTTTTACCCTGCTCTGCTGTGGGAGTTTATTCCTTTTGTTGCTGAAGATCCTCTTTCTCCAGAGGACTGAGACTCCCACAGCAGCTTTGACTGTGACCCCTTTTGCCTGTGCATGCTGGGTTTTTTTCCTGGTTTTTAATGCTTTGACTGATTGAATAGACACAGATGAGAAGCCAGAATGTGCTGGGTGGCTTCTGACATTGGCATGTGAGGAGCTTAACCCTCTGCTCATCAACCTGTTTTCTATAGTACAGGGCAAATGCTCCAGCAGGATAAAGTCCCCATGTTGAAACTCCTTAGGCCAGGTCAGCAGACCTGGGTAAAACAGCAGCTCATCCTCTTGTTGGGGGGGGGGTAATTGCACAGCAATCACAGTCTTAAAATGCACTGTCACGTGGTCACAGTGCCCAGAACACCCCAAAATACCCTGATCCAGCTGTTGGGGATTTTCAGCCCAGATGTTCAGCCTGGGAAGTGCCCTTTGAGCTGTAGCTACAACTCTGCAATAAAGCAAACTGCTTCAGGCTGGGCCTGGTGCTTTTTGTGCAGCACAAACGGTACTGGGGGCCCAGGGCTGCTGATGCCCAGGTTCTGGTACCACAAACCTTTACCTGCCTTATTTCAGGAACTATGCAGAGGATTCTGCTGAAGATGAAGGTGAAGAAGGTGAGGAAGCTTCTGATGAACCAGATGCTGAGGAGGAAGAGGAGGAGGAAGAAGATTATGAAGTTGCTGGACTGAAATGTAAGGCTCTGACCAGGCAGGGAAGTAACAGAAAAACTTCTGCCTTCAGTGTCCAAAGTGTTGATCCTCTTTGGGATTTGTTCTTTTCCATGGGGGATGTCCCAAGGGAAGGCTGTGGTTACCAGGGGAGCTGGAGTGAACCCTTGGCCCTGTGTGATGGGGTCAGCACTAGCAAAGATTGAAACTGCTGCAAGCTCTTGCTCACTGCCCAGTCACTCCCTGGGGTCACTGATGACCCTGTTCCAAGGGCTGGGAGGGGTCAGCTGAGGCTGCAGTGGGGGCAGCAGCACCAGCAGTTCCTGGGATTGGCAGTGTCTGTGCCTGCAGGGATTGTTGGTACGCTGGAAGCTGTTTCAAATGCTTACAGAGCTCTAACCACAGCCCCCTCTCCTTGCTTTTCTCATTCCCATCAGCTCATAGCCCCTTGAGTCCAGGACGTCTAGTGACTGGGCAAGGGGGCATTTTGAAATAGGACTAGCAGTTCCTCTGCCCATGGCAGTGGGAAGGCACAGTGCTCCAGGTGTAGTGTGGCCTGGACCACCAGCACCCTTTGGTTGTGTGCAGAGACCACTCAGGATGCATAACTGGAGCATTCCTGGGCAGGTGGGTGGAATAAAAGAGGGTTTTCTAGACTCCTCAATGGCTTGCTTCTCCACTTAAACTTCTTCAGTATGTGTATCCACTTTGGTTTTAGGGGAATTAGATTCAGCCTCAGTTGGGCAACTTGCTGTACTGAACAGCTCAATCTGGGAAGGGCACGCTGCCAGCATTTGCTTTCTGTCAAACTGCCCTTGACTGACATAACATTAACTGCAGGTTGTCTTAACCAGGGGCAGATGGAATCCAGAGACTGGGACCCAGAGGATTATCCCATGTTCTTTTGAGGGTTTCCATCCAGGCCCAAGTCTTGATTCCCTTGCTTTATTCTGGTTTCAGGGAGGCTCACTGATACCCCGGCTGTGCACGCTGCTTGTTGTCCTGCGGCGTATCCATGTCCACACTTGGAGTGTGTTCAGCCTGTGTTGCATGGCCAAGGCAGGAGCCGAGCCAAGGTTTCCAAACAATAGCAAAAGAGGGCTACAGTCACTAAAAATAAAGTTGCTAAATGCAACCCCTGGCTTTAAAGAGCATTAGCATGGAAAGGTCACCGTGGAAAACTTTTGTTTTAATAGAGAAGTCACATTAATCCTCGTGGCGTTTATCCTGGGGGATCTGCCCTAGAACGTTGGCTTGTCAGACATTTAGCACGTGCCGCGCGCCCGGCACACCAGCGCAGTGACAGCGGGCGGGCGTCCCGCCGGCCCCGCCACACGCCTCGCGCGGGGGGCCCGGCACCGTGATTTATGGCACGGGGCTGGATCGCAGCCCGCAGCTGAGGTATCCAGCCTGCTGCACCCAGCTCGCTCAAGGACTTCGGGACCAGGTGGAAAGGGTTTGGCTTGGGAAGACTCGACACATTCTCCCCGGACAGAGGGGTCATGGGAGAAACTTAAGACAAGGGAGTGCGTCAGCACCGCTGGTGGGGAGCTCTGACAGGCAGGCTCGCACGGGCAAGTGCCTTTCTGTGGGATATAATGCAGCAGCCCCAGTCTCAGGGAATAAAATCCCATTGTTTCCCGCTTGCAGCACGTGGAGCAGCTCCCGGCTGCAGTAACTCGACACTCCCCCTGCACACAGTTCCCTTTTCAGGGGGGCTTAGCAGCTGGCTTATCCCACTGTGTGGGCCGCTTGGAAAAGCACCCATCCCCAAAAACTGGGGAAACTCCAGGTTTCTGCTCCTGGTGCTTTCAGAGGGGTTGGTGTACTTCTGTTGGAGACAGCAGTCTGTCCTTGCATTGCTTCCCTGAGCCTCCCTCAAGCCTCGGTGCATCAGGGTCTCAGCACTTGGGCTCTACGGGCGGAGGGTTCGTCGTGACCTGTGGTGGGTGATCCAGGAGCTCCCAGGTCTTCCTTGGAGCCTGAGGCTCTGCTGTGTGCGAGCACCCTTTAGCAGCAGGCTGTTAGCCAGCCATGGCCTCTGTGGGCAGGAGGTGATGCCCCACAGATCCCCTCTGGAGAGAGGGTGTGAGAGCACAGCTGACACAGGGCTGGGTGGTCGAGGTGGTCCCTGGGCTCACCATGAGAATGGGCTGGTGGTCTCTGCTCCCAGATGCTCCCGCTCCTCTAAGCCCACTGCTTATCTATTCCAGTGAGGCCCAGGAAGGCAGCCCGGGGCAACCAGGGCTCCATGTACTCCTCGAGGCAGGGAAGGCACCAGAGGAAGAAGCAGGCGCTGCAGCCGGCGCGGGGAGCGCGGCAGCGCGCGGCACCTGTCAACGGCGCAGACATCGACGAGCTGGTAAGAGCCAAATTGCTCCCCGGGGGCTGCTCACTTCATGAGTTACAAATCAAACAGGTGGCATGCTTCCTCCCTCCCCTTCCCAGAGAAATACCCTGAATCCTAGTGGAAGCCTGGGCTGGGTTGGGGCGGGTTAACAAAGGAGGCATATCCTTAAGGGCCCGGTGCAAACAGAGTACAGATATGCCAGGCATCCCTCCCCAGCCGCTTTCACACATTGTCCCCTTGAGTAGCAGGCAGCCTGTAGCTTGTTAAAGGGTTTTAAATAGTATCCATATGTCTCTGCACAGAGGTGGGGGGACTGAGGGGGGTCCTGGATGGCCAGGGAATGCCAGCAATGCTGGACCCTTGCTCCCCAGCCTTGGCCGTTTTCTGACAGTTGTTGTCCGTATGGTCACTCCCCAACCTCCAGGACATAATTTGGCTGGTTTAGGTTTCACTTGACATTTAAAGAATAAAACCATACGCTCCTGCAGAGAGCAGTCTGTGCCTGCTGGGTGGGGGGAGCTGCTGTGTCTGTGCCTGGGGAGGGACACACCATGGGGGGATACGTGAGGATACTCCAGGCCCCACAGCCACGTCACAAACCCCCTGCAGATCTGCCATCTGTCCCCTGGCCAGCACTAGTGCTGGTGTGTCCTGTCACTAATTCCTCATGGTCTCTGGGTTCACTGCTGCTCCTGCTGGTGGGTGGTATCACAGACTGGAGGGCAACCAAGACAGCAAGCCCAGCATGGGCTGCCACAGCCAGTGCAGAGGGACATTCCAGTGGGGAAAATCTGTCTGGAACAGCTCTGACAGCATACAGGCTCGGGAAAGAGTGCTAGGACTCCTTTGTCTTGGGAAGTGCCCCTGTGTTGTGGAGCCTTCCTGCCATCCAGTGTCCCCTCGGCAGCAACATTCCATGAGCTGTGCCCTTAGAGCTGAGGAGACGTCCCTGTGCTGGGGGTGATCTGTGGCAGGTCCCTGGGCTGACCTTGTGCTGAGCCCTGTGCAGGGACAGCAGCTCTCAGGGCACCAGCTGCTCCCTGGGATTTGAAATGGCACCGTCAGCTCTGCCTTGGCAGAACAGCAGCACAAGTGCTTCTCCCTGGGCCTTGGGTGCTGCCCACCACAGCCTCAGAGAAAGAAGGGAGAGGGAATTCACACTCCATTTGCTGGCATTTATTTTTTGGCTGCTCGTTGAGACCATGCTGTCTTTGAACTTACCTTGAAAAAGCCTCCTGTCCCTGGAGGAAAGCCAGGCTACTTGTGAGCTCTTCCCACCGAGCCCGTGGATGGAGCTCCCATCCTGGAACTCAAACTGCCACTGAGTACTACAGAATGACCTGGGTTGGAAGGGACCTTAAAGATCATCTTGTTCCAACGCCCTGCCATGGGCAGGAATGCCTTTCACCAGACCAGGCTGCTCCAAGCCTGGCCTTGGACACTCCCAGGGATGGGGCAGCCACAGCTTCTCTGCCCAACCTGGGCCAGGGCCTGCCCACCCTCACAGGGAACAAATACCCTGCCTGTGCTAAGAACCTGCTCCTTTGGCCTCACAGCTGTTTGCTGAACCCCAAAGCCTGTAGTGGTTCCCTCCTTTTAGCAGCATCCTTTGTGTGGGCAGGTCCTTCAGACGAAGAGAACGGCGCGTCGCCAGAGCCTCGAGCTGCAGAAGTGTGAGGAAATCCTGGGCAAGCTGATCAAGTACCGCTTCAGCTGGCCCTTCAGGTGAGGGCAGGTGGCCTCCTCCTCCTCCTCCCCCACAGGCAGTGTGGGGGTGTGGGCTGGCCATGCCACAGTCTTGCCACATCCAGTTGGGATTCCAAAAGCAAGCTGTGCCTGGGAAGAAGCTGCTCCAAAAGAAACCACCATGTTCTCAGTCCTCTGCTGGACTGAAGATGTGGGGCCCTTCTGAGGTGGTGGGGCAGAGGGTGGTGGGCAGGGAGCTGAAGGTGGGGAGTGGTGCTCTCGGCAGCCTCCAGGATTTTTGGAGCGCCGAGGCACTGGCTGAGGGCATTTGTGGACCTGCCCTGTGCCTGGACCAGCTCCCTGGGCTCCTGTGCTTCCCATGGCTATGCCATGGGGTTGTTGATGTGTCTGCAGCGCTGTCGAGGTGCTGCTTGGGCTTCTTGCAGCACTGTGGGGGTGCAGGTGAAGGGGTGGGGGGGACCCCACTCGTGTGCAGCCCAGCACCCCTCCTATCCCTGTGGCCCTTCCTTCGGCAGGGAGCCAGTGACCACGGAGGAAGCTGAAGACTACTTTGAGGTCATCAGCAACCCCATGGACTTCCAGACTATGCAGAGCAAGTGCTCCTGTGGCAACTACCGCTCCGTGCAGGAGTTCCTCTCCGACATGAAGCAGGTGTTCTCCAACGCCGAGCGCTACAACCAGAACGGGAGCCACGTACTGTCCTGCCTGGAGAAGACAGAGCAGTGTTTGATTGACATGGTGCACAAACACCTGCCGGGCCACACGTATGCGCGCAGGAAACGCAGGAAGCTCTCTGCCAGGTGCCAGGGACTGGAGGAGCAGGAAGGGGACAGTGAGTCAGAGCCCCTTGAACATTCCCGGGGGCGGAAAAGGAAGAAATGAGGGATGGGGGAGACTAAGGGGGAGAGCCAGAGCTGGAGCAGGCCTTCTGGTGCTGCCGGGCAGCAGGATGGGTTGCCTGGAGGGAGCTGGGAAGCAGCAGGCACTTCTCTATTAATCCAGCCTTCCCTTTGGCCCGTCCTAGTTCAAATTTTTTTCTGCAATTTCCTCAAGTATTTGGTCGTCCCTTGTGCGGAGATGACTTACTGCTTCCTGCAAAATCCACAAAGCTCTTCACGAGTTCTGTCCTGCCAGGAGGGGAAGGGGGGAGGGCCTGGCCAAGCCTGGCTGGGCAGGGGAGCACCAAGCCTACTCCAGCTCGGGCGCCGTCGGCTTCCCGGGAACGAGCCGCTTCCTCCCCTCCGCGAGCAGCCGGAGCGCGGTAGGACCGTGTGCTGGCAGTGATGTGAGCCCAGCAGGGAGGGATCATGTTGCTCCAGGGAAGGACTGGGTGCCATCAGGCCAATGGGCTGCTCGGGCTTGTATGTATATATTTATATGGTGTTAATTCCGAGCCCCGGTGCCGGGGCTGCGTGGGGCGAGCGAGCACTTAACGCGTACGGCCCTCCGGCTTTCACCAGCATCCCAACACCACTGCTCCGAGGTGCTCCTGCTTTCCCCTCTCCTTGGGGAGGGATCCCTGGAGGCCTCGCTCCAAGGAGGGCTCTGAGCTCAGGTCCTCACCTGTGCACACCAGGAGGAGGCTCCCTGCTCACCTGGAGCCGCCCGCAGCCACGCAGCCCTTTGGATGCCCCGAGTGCCAGCAGCAACCTGGAGAGTGTGGGTGTCTGCACAGCCTGGAGGGAGCTCCAGGGCCAGGGGAGCAGCAGAAACATGTGCTGTGTAACTTTTTAAATTAATTTTCTAGTTGAAAGTGGCTTGTTTCTAGCTGTGATCTTGTACAAAGAACACCTGTAAGATACCCTTGTCTTGCTTTGGCACATGTACAGTTTATATAAAATTGTCTTTGCTTTATATTTTCCCCCCTCTTTAAAACTCACTTTCCTACCAGTAGCAGGAGTTACACCAGGGAACTTGTTGGGGAGAGGGCAGTTCCCAGTCCCTGTCAGCCACGCTCTCACCATGTCTTGGAGTAACACCCTCCCTCGTGCTCCCCCGATCCTGTGCCACAGCCCAGCACTGGCTCCTGCTGCCCCACATACTGACTTTTCTCATCCCCTCTCCATCATGACAGGTTTGGATCGTAAAATCAGGGCTTGAACTTTTTATCCCAGAAGTGTTCAATTTGGAACAAATGGGCCATGGGGCTGCTGAGTGCTGGTTTTGTCACAGAAAAGCAAAAGCAGCTGTTGCAGCTCCTGGGATTTGAGAAGAAAAGAATCATCGATTACAAAATTGCAGCCTAGTTTTGTGAACCTTTTAGGGTTGTTTTTGGTTGGGTGGTTTTTTTGTTTTTTTTTTTTTTTTACAGGTATTTCTTTCAGTTCTGGACTGTCAATGGCTGCAGACAAGGCAGGTTTCCAGCCCCTTCCCTCTCCCCAGCCTCACTCCCTGCCCCACAGAATAGCACTGACGTTTGTATCTCGCACGTCCCCTCAGAGGCTGTTTTGTCCTGTTTCCTAGAGAACATTTCCTGCAGGTCCTACACCGTGGAACCTTTGGAACTGTACGTTTTTTAAAAATCAGTGTCATTTGGGGGGAGGGGGTTTCTGCCAAGGGCTGTACTTGTAATAAATTGGAAACTCAAGAATAAACATTATGTACTTGTGTTTGTAAACATGGCTTGTGCGAGTCCTTTGCAGATCCTGGTGTTGGGGCACTGTCTGGGATGTGTCACCTTCCCAGAGTCTCCAGGAGGCATTTCTGGAGGGAGGATGGAGTTGTGGAGCAAGGGAAGAGCAAGTTGGGATCAGATCAGCTTCTGCCACCATGCTGGTGTGACTCTGGGTGCTGTCCCCCTCCCCAGGGAAAAGGGACAGGGCTGTGCTCTGCCTGCCCCTGCGTGGGGGAACAGTCCGTGTAGTGGCCACCCCTGTGGGTCCCTTGTCCCCTGCAAGCTGCCAGTGTGGCACTTGTCCTCCTGCTCCGTGCAGGGTGGCACGGGGTACCCCTGGAGGGAGTGAGGGGGAGTGATGTCTCTGCTCTCACCCCAGCATGGCCTGGCTGCTCCCAAAGCCTCTTTCCTCATGTTGGGGCGTTCTGCAGCCACAGCTGTGCTGGCAGCAAGGATCATTCCTGCCGTGTCCCAGGCCCCCATCCTGGCCTCCAGCAGCTCAGCAGGGACATGTGAAGCTCCCAAGGGCGGAATGGCTGGGGTGGTAATGCCCCAGGGCTAGTGACAGCCCAAAGCTGTGACAAAGGGTTTGGCCAAAGCTTTCCCTGTTTCTGCCACTGCCACACTGCCAGGAGAGGGTTGGGTTCATGGGTGTCTTCAGAATCCGAGCTGGGAGTGCTGCTGGGCAGGAAAGTCCTGATGGGTTTGAGGTCTTGAAGGCTTTTGGCAATGGACAGGTGCTGTTTTCCGTGGAGAAGCCTCCTCCCCTGTCCACAGGAGCTGGTTTGGCTTGCTGGCTGTGCAACAGGACCTGGGTGAATCCGAGTGTGACTCCAGCTGGGACGTTTCCAGGCCTCAGCGCGGACATCTCTCACCAGCATCTGCTCTGAGACCTTTTCGGAGACTTGCTTTTTATAGCAGCCCCTCCATGGCATCGGTGTCCTGTGCGGGGCTATAAATAGGTGTCCCCACACCTGGCAAGGCAGCAAGGGGGCTGGGACCAGTGACAAACCCCGGGGCTCCTCTGATTGATTGCTGGAGTTCCCACATGGCCTCGGGAAGAGCTTGGCCCCCCGGGCTTCTTCATGGCTTAATTCTTAACAATTAAATAGTCTGGGTAGTGGGGGGTTTCAGCACATTCCCAGAGTTCAGTGGCTTTCCTGCTGCTGCTCAGAGCTGGGAGTGTCCATCTGTGTGTGGGTGGATATACTCCCATGGCTCAGCGAGGGCAGGGGGCACAAGGCTCCACTTCTTCACGCTGAGCTGGACGAGGGGTGCCCTGAGCCCATTCCCAGCCAGCAGCAACCCCAACTCAACCCTAACCCATCCCACCCTCTGCAACCATCCTATCCCAGCCTTTGCAGCCAGCCCATCCCAGTTTCTGCAGCCAATCCATCCCATCCCATCCCGACAGCGGTGCCCAAACCGGGGGCTGCCCTGCAGGGCCGGGCGATGCTGAGGGGCTTCACTCAAGCCGGGGGTTTGGTGCTCCTGAGGAGATGCAGGGATGGGCTTAGGGTGGGGCACAGGGAGGGAGGCTGAGCCCCCCCCCCCCTCCCCCCCCAGCACGGGGTTCAAAGTGGCTGTGATAAGGAGCCCTTCGCTGGGGCAGCCCCGCTTCGGGGCAGGCTCCGCGGAGCTGTATCCCGGCCGTGCCCAGCTTTTGGGACTGGCAGGCTCCGCTGGAGCCGGCGGGACTGCCGGGGCCGATAGCAAGGGGTGGTGGGCGCCGGCTCGTGCCCGATAGCGGGGGCCCCTTGGGCTGGGTTATCTGGGCAAAGGCTGCTTGGCAGGCAGCGGGAGCCCAAGGGCAGCCCGTCCCCGGGGGTGCCGCCAGCCGGGCACCAGCCCCGCCGCCTGCCGGGAGTGCCAGCCAAAAGTGCACCGAGCTGGCACCCGGGGGGGGACCCCGGCCCCTGGGCTGTACCCCCCGGCACGGGACCCTGGCCCTGCGCCCCCTCCCCGGGCAGCCCCCGCCCAGCACCGTGCCCGGCTCCCCGGGCGGACTTTGGAGCCTGTCCCGCGGCCAATATTGACTCTCCTGCCCCGGGTCACGGCCCTTTCCCCTGCCCAAACAAACCCTCCGCTGGCAGCTGGGGGAGCCCCGGGGGCTGCAGCCCCTCCCCAGGGTTGGGACCGGGCGGGGTCCCTGGCCTGGCACCAATCATCACCCCGGGAAGGGGCTGGGTGCCCACCAGCACGGCCAGGGGGTACCCAAACCAGATGTGAGCCCCTCGGTGTGTCCCCCACCGACACCACAGGGGCACTGGGGGGCTCCTTCACACCTCTGCCTCCGGGGGGAGCTCAGCCCAACCCCTGCCGCCACCCTGGCACCCCGAGGCTGGCGTGGGGCACATTAAAGGCACTTTGCCGCATCAATCCCGGCATCGCGGCAGCACAAAGCCCTGGGAGAGGGGCCCCAAATGCAGCCCTTACCCCCGCCCTGGCTCCGGGGTTGTTCTTGCCCCTCTCCCCCAGCCAAGCCTGACAGTCTGAGCCCCGAGGGCTTCCCTGGGGCACGGGTGGGGGTCGCTGGGTGGGGGCAGCGGGTGCCAGTTTGAGCGCTGAGAGTCCCTCGCTGGGTTGTTGCTCCTTGGGCGAGGGACGGGGGTCGCACAGACCCTCCCTGGGGCCCAGCGCTGACCAGCCCTGCAGGCTGACTGATTAACAGCTAATTAGATGATGGACAAGCCTGAGCATCACCAGAGCCGCCTGTGTCCCCGCTACAGCCCCTGCCTGCCACAGGTGCCCCACTGCCCGTGCCCACCGAGGCAGAGCCCACCGCTCCCCATCCCCCCGGCACTGGGAACCCCCAGCACTTCCCTGGGGACAAAACAGCCCCACCAAAGCCATGCAGAGATGAGCTGCCCCCCGCCGGGGGGGGCACCCTGGGGTGTCTCCGGGCAAGGTGGGCAGTTCCCCACCCCGGAGCCCCCCCAGGGCCACCCTGCTGCCCGCCCCGTGCCCCTGCAGCCTCGGCTCCCCCCCGCCAGCCCCGGCAGCACCAGCTGAGGCTTGAATTTCCCTCCGGACAATGGGGAAGGAGAGCTGGGATTGTAACCAGAGCGGAGGATAAATAAAGCTGCCCAGAAGTTTCCATTACCCGCACCTCGAGCTTCTGCGGGGCACATCAAAGCCGAGCCCACCGTGCCCCAAGGTCCCGTGCCCCCCAGCCCATCGCCCCGGCCCCTGGCTTGCCCTCTCGCAGCCCCTCAGCCTGGCAGAGAGGCCCCGGCAGCCCCATGGCAGCGACACAAATCACCTTCAGAGCGCGGAGTGGAAAAGATGATTCCTAAGTGTGACAGCACAGGAAAACCCTCCTCCTCCTCCTCCTCCTTCTCCTCCTCGCCGGGAGGCAGAACCGGCCCCCGGGGGGAGCTGGACGGAGGGACCCCCAGGTACCACGCTCCTGCCAGAGCCAGTGACACCCTGGCATGGCTTGGCATGGCTTGGCTTGGCACAAGAGCCCCACCGAGCTGGGGGGGTCCCGTGGGGCAGCTCTTGATATCCCCCCCCCCAAATCCCTGCAAACAGCACCAGGCTCGGGTCAAATAACACATCCAGGGTTTATTGTTTTTTCCATTCCTCGCAGCTAATGATTAAAAAAAAAAAATCTAAAATAAATTACAGAATTAAATAAACACGGATGGATTATTCCTCTCCCTGCCCCGTCCCCGCTGCCCCCCAAAGAAAGCGTTAGAAGAAGTCACTGGATTTGGCAACAGCAACAACAACAAAACAACCTCTAGGAAAAAGCAGCTCCTTGTCAGTGAGTGGTGCCCGGGGGGGTCTCACGGCCTCGCCCCCCTCTCCCCAAAAACCTGTGTGTGTGTCCCCCCCCCAAAAACCACCGCGCAGCCCCTTACCCGTGAGCCGCTTCCCCCGGCGCGGGGAGGGGGGCGCAGGGGCAGCCCCCTCCTCTCTAGACGTGCGTCGGGTTGTCCAGGTACGGGTCCGTCTTGGTCATGTGCAGCACGACCGTGGGGGCTTTGTAGTGGCAGTGCCCCCCTCCGCAGCTGACCCCGCTGCAGGGCTTGCCCCGCGTCCTCACGCCCAGCCGCCTGTTGCACAGGCTCTGCCAGGTCTGCAGCGTTTTGGAGCTCCACACCCACACCCCGCTGGTGATGCCCACCACCAGCGACATGAAAATCTTTAGCATGAACACGGCCACGGTGGGCACCGAGGCCTCGAGGGCGCAGTTGGCGGCGCGGCGGCCGGGCGGGCGCAGGCAGCCGCGCTCCAGCGCCCGCAGCGTCCAGTAATCCACGTTCAGCCGCTCGTAGAAGTAGCAGACGATGACGCAGGTGGCCGGGACGGTGTAGAGGATGGAGAAGACCCCGATCTTCACCATCAGCTTCTCCAGCTTCTCCGTGTTGGTGCCGCCCGTCTTCATGATCTTGCGGATGTGGAAGAGGGCGACGAAGCCGGTGAGGATGAAGGAGGTGCCGATGACCAGGTAGCAGGAGAGGGGGATGAGGACGAAGCCGGTCAGGGCGCTGACGTCCATGCTCCCCACGTAGCACAGCCCCGTGAGCTCGTCCCCCGCCACCTTCCGCATGGTGAGGATGACGATGGTTTTCATGGCGGGGATGCCCCAGGCGGCCATGTGGAAGTAGCTGCTGTGGGCCTCGATGGCCTCGTGCCCCCACTTCTTGCCGGCGGCCAGGAACCAGGTGAGGGTGAGGACGACCCACCAGAGCGAGCTGGCCATGCCGAAGTAGTAGAGGATGAGGAAGACGATGGTGCAGCCCGTGCTCTCCAGCCCCTCCTGGATGATGTAGAGCTCGCCGTTCTCCCGGTCGCAGGCGATGTTCTCAGCCCCCGCCACGGAGCGGATGATGAAGGCCATGGAGTAGACATTGTAGCACATGGAGAGGAAGATGATGGGCCTCTCGGGGTACTGGAAGCGGTGGGGGTCGAGCAGGAAGGTGAGGACGGTGAAGGCGGTGGAGACGAAGCAGAGGGTGGACCACACAGCCATCCAGATGAAGGCGAAGTCCTTGTCCTCCCGGGACCAGTACACGTCCACCCCGGGGGAGCACCGGGGCGCGCACGACAGGCTCTTCTCCACGTACTGGAACTTCTCGGGGTTGTCGCAGGCCCCCAGCCCGTTGGGCCCCCGTCCCTCGGCGGCGGTGCCCGGCGGCCACGGCCGGGGGGCCACGGGCAGCATCCCCTGGCCCTTGTGCGGCTCGGCGGCCGAGGCGTTCTCGGGGGCCTCCATGCAGAGCGCGTTGGGGTCGTTCTTGGTGGGCAGCCTGCTGCAGTCGAGCGAGTCGGGCCAGCCGAAGTTGAACTGCTCCATGATGGGGACGCACTTGTGGCGGGCCTGCTCGCACATGGGGCGGCAGGCGGGGATGCTGGCGCTCACCTGGTCGGTGCACATGGGCGCGTAGAGCGAGCAGAGGAAGAAGCGCAGGTGGACGTGGCAGCCGTACTCCACCAGCGGGGCGAACTCGTGCAGCTTCAGGGCGGCTTCGCGCTGGCTCTCGTGCCCCAGCAGGTTGGGCATGCGGGTCAGGTTGTACCCGATCCCCCGGCACATGGGGATGTCCACGGGCTGGCACCGCGCCGCGCGCCCCCGCGGGCCCTCCAGCCCCGCCAGCTCCAAGCCGCGACCCCCCACCCCGAAATGCCACAGCACCCACAGGGCCACCCGCAGCCGCGCCGCCGCCATCGCCCGTGCACCGCCCCGCACCGGCCCCGCGGCCGCTACAGCTCCGCCATCGCCCGGCCACGCCGCCCCCGCCGCCCCGGGGCCGATCGCT
>JAWWEU010000050.1:11048007-11061219 GCA_035583155.1 Acropternis orthonyx | reverse complement strand
CCAATATCCCATCTATCCCTGCCCTCTGGCAGTGGGAAGCCATTCCCTGTGTCCTGTCCCTCCATCCCTTGTCCCAAATCCCTCTCCAGCTCTCCTGGAGCCCCTTTAGGCTCTGGAAGGGGCTCTGAGCTCTCCCTGGAGCCTTCCCTTCTCCAGGTGAACCCCCCCAGCTCTCCCAGTCTGGCTCCAGCCCATCTCTGCATTTACTCAATCCCACACACTCAGAGCACGCAGTGGAATGTGCTCCCAAGGAACCCAGCTCCAGGGAAGGTGGAGGAGTCAGCAGCATGTGCAGGGACAACACTGGTATTCTTCAGTGATTTTAAATTTAGCATCAGCACTCACAGGAACATCCAGCCAAAACAAAGAGCACCAACATGCTGATGCCCAAGAAGGGAGGCAGCTCTGCAGCAACAAACCAGACCCCATTCCCAAATTCCAGCTCCTTTCAGGCATTAATCACTCTTGCACAATAAATTGGCACAAATCCTGCCAAGCCTTAATGCTCAGGTTGGTTTATTTTCTCAGAACAAAAATATCAAACAGAAGTTTTTCAAGAACAACCTGTGTAAATACAAAACTTCATGGCATCCTCCTCCCACTTACAGATTCCCTAAAAGCAGCCTGGAACCTGCAGGAGGTGGGATGCCAGGGAAGAGTTTTCTTCAAACAGCGTGCACTGGAGGAGAGAAGGAACACTTTCCTCTCTCTGACAGCAGGATTTGAGTCCTCTGGAAACTGCCTCAAAACATGGCAAATAAAGCCAACTTCAGGCAAACCCGTTTGTGCATAAACACAGAACCTTCATTGAGTGTCTCAAAGCAAGGCAGGGCTCCTGCCCCTCTTCCCAAAACCTCCATGTGCCCATGGGTGGGACTCCCTCCTGGGCAAGAGCTGGGCAGCTGGAAAGGACCTAGGATGATAAAATATCACAGTCAGTGCCCCCCAGGCATCACCTGTATATTTTATTCCATCTCAGCATTAAATGGTCTGTGGGTACCAGCACATCTCCAGTGGCCCTGAAAGAAACACCTGGAATTCTCTGGAGCAACATGAGTGAAACAGGCACAGTGAAATCCCCATAAAAATCCATTCCACTTCCTCATGGAGGACTTTGATAAAACTGAGTATTAAGTGAGCAGAGCTCAAAATTTGCCATCCCATCTCAGGGAACATCCAGAGCACAGTTCAGGCCACCTCCCTTCCTGCACAGGGTCATCCATGCTTCCCATCACTTGTGCTTTTCCACTTCTCCTCTGAGAAATCAAAGCCTGGATAATCACTCTTTGCCTTTGGAGACAGTCCTGTGTCTCCCAGAAGATTCACTGATCTCCTCATCCCCTCTTTCTATTGTTTCTCCCCATATTTCCCTGCTCCCAGCTCCTTCCTGGTGCAGGACAGGAGCACTGGGAGGCCTGGCCCCTCCAGGGATGGATCATGGAGCACCCTCAGCACTTTGGGTGTTGTTACCTGCCCTCAATCCGTTGCTCCCTCCCCCAGCTGGGTCCTCGCCACTCCAGGAGCCCTGGCACACATGGAGAAATGGCACATTCCATACCCAGCAAAGCTCCTTTCTCTCAACTCAGCCCCCAGCCCATCCCTCCCTCCTTTTCCAGAAGGAAATCAGCACCTTGGTGCAGCATCAGCTTTCTCTGGATAAGAACCAGGACTGTTTCTAACCTGGGATTCCTCCCCAGCCCTAAATTTCAAAGGGGAACCTCTTGGGTCACTGAGCAGGACTTGGCTCACCTGCCTCACCCTCTGGCTCCACTGACCTCACTGCCAAAAGCTCTCCTGCTCCTTCAGAGCCTCTCCCAGCCACACCTCCCCTCTGCTCCGGCGGAGCCAGGACCTTGCACTCCCTGATCCTCACACCCAGCACCTTCTCCTGGGCCTGGCAGCACATCCTGCTGCTTGAGATGTTGCTGCAAGTGGCATCTCTGAGGTACCAAGGAAGAAATGGTGATAGAGGGGGTAATTCCCTGATTTTATCAGCGAAAAAGGTACCAAAACACTGTTTGTCCCTCTGTCATCCATAGGATAAACAGCAGCAGGAAAAAGTGAATAAATAAAATTCAGGAAAACCCTTGGAAACCTTTCCCCGGGACAAGACATTATGTGTATCCTACAGGAGCTCTGAGGATCAAAGGATCCCATCCAAAATGCGCCTGACTCAGCTCAGGAATACCGGGAGTATTTTGATATTCTTCCAGCATCCTGGCTCAGCCAGCCCAGCTGCACTGGCCATCCCCGCACATGTAAATCAAATTACTGGTAGCAAAACAGGGAAGCCTGTTCCTTAGAGGCTATCAACTTACAGGCTGCTAACCAGGAGGCAAAAAAAGCAGGAATTGCGCAGGAAACAGCTGCTTTACACTGAGGGATGAGAAGATGAAGCATCACATGATGCTCAAAATCCACACCTCATTCATTGTACATCCATGAAAGGCACCACGGGATCACTGGATCATTAGGGTTGTGAGGAACATCAGGAGTGTCCAGCCCAGCCTCCTGCTCATCCCAAAGACTCATCTCCCTCCCCTGATCCCAGGATTGTTGGGATTGCCAGTCCCTGAGCTCGGAGCCACACGGAAACTGTGACTCAAGGGCCACCCTGCCAGAAAACCTGAATCAGCACAAGGTGCCTCACTCAAGGGCTGCCCCCAGTTTAAAGTTTGGGATCATAAAAGCACAAAAGAGTTGAGGAACTTTCAAGGCTGTCAGAAACACGGGAGTGAAGAATTCCAGCCTAACACAGACTGGGATTCAGGGCAGAGTCCCTGTCCTGGTTCACCCACACTCAGCAAATCCCATGTTACAGCCTCGATTCACAGGTTCCTTTTACTGCCAAACCTTCCCAGAGGTTCCCTGACCCACAGGAGATCCAGAGTCACTCCAGGCTGACAGCACTTTCCAGTGTCTCCCCCAGGCAGGAGGAGGGAGAGGGGAAGTTTCTAAAGGAGGACACTTCAGCTGATCTCTTTTCTTGGAAAATGAATCAGAGGGAGAAATGCTTAAATCATTTCTCCAGTTCACAGCATAAAGTTCTATCAGCCAGCACAAGGAAAGAAAGGCTCCAAGTGGGGGGGAAAAAATATCCTTATCTTTGATGTGCCACAGTGTTCTGTGTGTTGTCAGCCTAAAGCATCCTTGCTCCTGCTAAAATGCAAGTGACTTCCACTCTGCTCCTTGTCAGTCTGATCCCACCCCCACACAGCACTCCCTTCACGTGTTCCCAACAGGAATACTTCAAAGCTCATCACTGGATGTTCCCACTGTGGTTTGGGGTGTCTAACTGGGTACAAACTTACAGCTACTGATGCTTCTTGTGCACCAGGAAAACAAAGGATCAAACCGAGAGGCTTCTGGTTTCGTGGCTGGTATTTGAAGTAATAAAAGTCTTTACAGGCAGCTAATTAAAAAAATATTCAAACTGAAACCCTAAAGCCATTTCAGGGAGTGTTTGATCAGTTCATCTCTTTCATTTCCACCTAATGGCTCCACAATCAGAGGAGAAGTGGAGGGGAACCACAGGGCTCTGCAGACACAGGAGCTGGATGGGGTTCAAAGCCTCTGCTGCTCCTGCTCGGAGGAGAAGAGCCCGATCCAAGCAGGACCCTGCTCCAAGATTTGCTTCCTTCACTGAACAGCAGGTTGGCAGCAGCTCAGCCACAGAACCCAGCTGCCTTTGAAGTTCACACACAAGCCTCTTGCCCCCTGCTATTTTAATTCATCCTCTGGAATGGCAAGGCCAACCATCAATTCCCGGCAGAGCGACACCGCCAGGTCACAGGTCATTTATACCCACAGTCACCTTTACTCTGCATTAAAGCCATAATTAACAGTTAATGTTTAACTAAGGCTTTGCAACTTGTTTAAGCTGCTTTTTTGCATAGAGAACTGTCGGTGCATCTTTCCCAGCTGCCCCTTCTCCTGCCTCCACCTCACCAAACACAGCGGGTTTGCCAAAGCACAAGGAAAATGGCAAGTCAGAATTGTGGACTTCAATGTTGCTCCTGCCAGCTGAGGCAGCAGCTCCCAGCACCAACTGCACTGGGATAACCTTCAGAGTGTTCCTCAAGGGAAGGAGCCAAGAAATCAGGTTGGTGGATGCAGCCTGGAAGGCTTTTACATCCTAGAAAAGGTGACCTCAAAAGAAAGAGAAATGTCTGTTAGGGAAGACAGAGCACCTTCTCCTCAATGCTTCTGTTGGATCTAAATGGGATTTGCACTAAGCATGGAGAAGGAAGGAAGGAAGGGAAGCTTTGGCTCAGTAGCCAGAAGGATCCAGCACATCCAACCCCTTCCAGCTCTGCTGGGAAAGCAGATGTTACATGCACACATCAGCATTAGGAACCACAATTAGAACAGCAACTGCCCTAGAAGGGCTCTCCACTCAGACCCTGACCAGCCCCACAGGCACTGCCACTCTGGAATGACAGCCTGGAGAAAAACCACCACAGCCAGGAGGGAAACAATCTCCTGGACCCCATGAGAGGTTCCTGACAGGCTGCAGAGTGAAAGAAGAAAGCCCAGCAGCACCAGGCTGCTCTCAGCAGCTGATAACACCATGTCTGGCCAACCCACCCCGACAGGAGGACAGGAACAGCTATTTCCAACTCCAGCCTGTCCTGCTTTATCTGGCCACGAGGCATCACCATCCCTGGGAGCTTTCTCTGAGCATGCCTTGAGAAAATTCCCTAATTAGGGACCACTTCTCTGCTCTCTGGGGAAGTGGCTCTGCACTCAGCCATGCCCTCCCCTCTCTCTGAGTGCTGTTTGGGGATGTTGCAGCTGTGAGTGCTTCAAGTGGCCACTTCAGCACCGAGGTGACACACAGAGCACACAGACACTCACCCAGACATCATCCAAAGGCTGGCACAGGCTCCAACTCCCCCATTCCAGCTGCCCAAACTCACAGGGGAAGGTGAAGGAGGAGATGTGCTGCTCCTCGTTTCTAGAGCCAAGCCATATGAACTCCCACTGCCATCTTTACAGGCTTTTTTTTTTTCCTCAGGATTTTTTTTTTCCAAGTCAATTTGTCATGATCCTCAGCTCTGCAAAGGATCCGCAGCGAGTTCCAAGCACTGCCTGTATGCCAGACAGACAGCTCAGTGGCAGTAGGAATTCTCCAGAGAACTCTAACAAGTCTCGACTCCAAAGGCCCTGAATGCTGATGACAGGCACTACCATCCTGAACCTGAGGTGATGGAAGGAGGAGCTGTCAAGTCTGCTCAGATCTGGGATAGGACCAGGATTCCTGAAGCAGAAAGGAAGAACAGAAAGCAGAGCTCCTTCCTAAGCACTTCTTAAAACACCCAAACAAACCCTCTTAAAACAACACCGAGACAAAGCAGCAACACTCCTTCCTTGTTCAGAGAGCCAGAGCTCTCACAAGAGGGACAATTATGGGAAGGTGAAAGAAGGGATGAACTCTTCAACACACACTTCTGACTCAGAAGGGACTTCCCCAGCAAGTCAGGGCTAAAACTAATCCTCAGAGCAGATCCCAGTCCTTGAAGGGCTCAGATAACTCCCACGGCAATAATGTCCAGCATTCTGTGGAATCAGCAGGGTGGGCAGTGCAGGAGGCACAGGAAGGGCATGTCTGTCCTTACTGGGAACAACTCTCCAGCTCTGCAAAGCAACTCTCAGCAGTGCCAAGACACTCCCTGCACCTGAAGCAAAAGCACACTCCCCCAAATCCAAAGCCCTCCCTGGGATCTCTTGGTGCTCACGGACATAAACGTGGTCTGTCCCCAAAGTGCTGCCGCCACCGTGTCACACACAGCCCTCAGTGTTCCAGCAGGGATGCAGCTCCCAATCCCGTGGGAAAGGCCACTCCAACGTGGAGCAGCTGAGGGAGTTGGGGGGGCTCAGCCTGGAGAAAAGGAGGCTCAGGGGGGACCTTCTGGCTCTGCAACTCCCTGACAGGAGGGGGGAGCCGGAGCAGGGGTCAGGCTCTGCTCCCAGGGAACAGGGACAGGAGAGGAGGGAACGGCCTCAAATTGTACCAGGGCTGGATTTTAGGGCAAATTTCTTCATGGAAAGGGTTGTCCAGCCCTGGCACAGCTGCCCAGGGCAGTGGGGGAGTCCCCATCCCTGGAGGGGTTTAACAACCATGTGGATGTGGCACTTGGGGACATGGGGCAGTGCTGGGGAACAGTTGGACTCCAAGACCTTAGAGGGCTTTTCCAACACAACAGATTCTGGGATTCAGTGACTCCATGCATGGGGTGAAGGACACTTGGCAGCTGACAGGCAGAGGAGTATTTCCCAAAACCACAGCACTTATTTCATTATCTCAGCTGTCTCTGTACCACCACATGCCCCAATCAAGGAATTTAAAGCTCTTCCCAAGTCTGTCAGTGTTTGGAGCAGAGAACTGGCAGGTTTAAGGCTGACCAGCACCAGCATCCTCTTGGAACCAGGAGAGCATCTCCCCTGAAGGGTATCAGGTCAGTAAAAGTTTCCATGATCATTGAAAACCACTGGATTTAAAAATCAAGAGAAACAGGGCAAAAATATTATCTTCTGCTAGTTCAGAGAGAACACCTGGAGCTCCCAGAGCAGCAGGATTGGTGCCCAGCCAGGCCACCACTGAAGGGGTGGAGCAAGAAGGCTTTAAAAATCCTAATTCAGAGAAAAACTTGGGATAACTGTGTGATTCCTTGCTGCTGGAAGCAAGGGCCAGTGACTCAGTGCCCTGCAAAGCTAAAACTTCATAAAGCAACTCCCACCTTACACAGTCCATTCTCTTTAAACTGCACCTGCAAGATAAATCAGGTGTTAGCATGGGAACAAGAAGAGCTCAGCACCTTCTTCATGCTCCACTGGTTTGTGGAAGCACAATATTTTGTACTAGAGCTGCTGGCAAAGGCTCTGAGAAGCAAAACCCCACACAGGGATATTCCCTGGGGACTCATCCTGGCCTTCCTTCCCAGGGCCAGGAGGCCTCAAGCAGGAGCTGGAGGAGAAGGGAATCACAGAAGGTTGGAAAAGCCCTCTGAGATTGAGTCCAACACCATCATGTTCACCACTAAACCACATCCTCAAGTGCCACAGTCACGTGTTTTTTGAACACTTCCAGGGAGGGTGACTCCACCACTGCTCTGGGCAATCTATTCCAATGCTTTGCAACCCTTTCCATGATGAAATTTTCCCTGATATCCAATCTAAACCTACCCTGGCACAACTTGAGGCCATTCCCTCTGGTCCTGTCACTTCTCTGGCAGAAGAGCCTGATCCCCACCTGGCTCCAACCTCCTTTCAGGAATCTGCCCCTGGCTCATCTGGGAGCTTTGTGTTTGAGCACCACCAAGGGGGAATCCCAGGCTTTAGGCACTTCCTAAGGCACAGAGGACAATGCAGAGCTGGCCCCCAAGGCAGCCCTGGGATGAGGCTGGAGAACCCCAAGGCCTTGGAGGACAGGCATGGTGGGACTCTGGGATATTGCACAGAACTCCCTCCTTTCCATTTCACATCATCTTTTCCCTCCCAGTCAGGGCAAAGCCACCCCTAATGCATCCAGAGCCATATCCAGTACATCCAGCAGGCCATCCCTAAAACCAGGTCCTGCAGTCCTTTTCTCCAGAGTTTCCAGAAGAGCCCAGGATCCTTCCAGAGAGGTATTACAGGTACTGCTGCAGGAAGGAAATGCAAAACTGCCCTGGAAAAAAAAAAAAAAAAAAAGGCAAGATGCTAAAAGAGGAGAGAGCTGGAGGGAAAACAAAAAAAACCCCAACTCAACCACCACATTAAAGCTTTACTCCTTCCTCTGCTTAACAAGGAGAATGCTTAATTAAGTCCTCCTTCAAGCCTTTCCCCTCACCCAGCCAGGCTCAGCAGAAAGCAGAGATGTAACAATTTCCTTTGCAGCACAGGACACCTCAGTGGGACAGGAATTTGCATATTCTAAAGGAGCAGTGAATTGCTGGTTCTCTGTTGCTCAGCCTGAGCAGTGGGGAGGGGCAGGATCAGCAGGAGGCACATTTCACATCCCAGGAATAACCAGAGCAGGAAGGGAAGGAGCAAGTTGCTGTTTACTCCAAGTCTGGAGCTTTCCCAAGGCAGGGCTTTGACTGTTTTATGCACAGGCTCCTGAGTTTATTTGCAAGTCTCTTTCAGCTTATTAGGTCACTTTAACTGGCAACTGCTGCTGATTTTAAGCCCAATTATAGTCACTTCTACCTGGTGACACAGCCCCAGCTCTGCAGCCAATTCTCACCCATTAATGCCTTCAGAATTGGTAGAACTCGCTATTCATGGCAATCACAAGTTTGACCTCAGTAACTGTTTCCTGCCATAATTTCAACCCTGTTTGTTTTCACTGGAATGTTTCCCTGTGTGCTCCCAACTCCTGGGACCACTCTCCTGGGTACTGAGCTGAGACACACATTAGAGATAAGCCTGAAATAAAGAAAAAAAGCACAGACTCCTCTTTCTGGGACAAAACTACCACCAAGGACTCTCTGCTAGATCCCGGACACTCCTAAGGAATTTTTCCCCACTCCTCATGATTTACTTCTCTTATAATGAAGAACCACAGCAATACAACAATGAGAAATTCTTTTCTTTTTCTGCTTGGTCTTCCAAACAAGAACTAAAAGCTCCCATAAGTCAGCAGGCCCCAGCAGTTTTGGGGACACCAAGGAGCACTTCCAGCTCTGAATATCCCAGAAAACTGGGCTGGACACACCTGCACCACAGAGAGTGGAAAGAGGCAGGCAAATAACCCAAACCACCCTGAGAGGGGCCAGCAGGAAACCCAAGGCAATTCCAAGGAATTGCAGCAGGGTGGATTTAAGCAAGTGTTTGTGCCTCTGCTTTTCTCTTGAGTCTTCCTGAATTCCCCCAGGAAGCACCACAAGCAGCCTTGCATTTTAACAAATAATAGGTCTATTTTGACCCCAAACTCCATTAAAAAGCTGAGAACTGTGTTCTGAGCAAGATGTTTGAGGTTATTTGAGGAACTGGGCTCGACAGTGAGAGGGCTACAGAAATCATGGAATGGTTTGGGTTGGAAATGACCTTAAAGCTCATCCTGTTCCACCCCCTGCCATGGGCAGGGACACCTCCCACCAGCCCAGCTTGCTCCAAGCCCCGTCCAACCTGCCCTTGAACACTCCCAGGGATGGGGCAGCCACAGCTCCTCTGCCCAACCTGTGCCAGGGCCTCCCCACCCTCACAGGGAAGGATTTCTTCCTAATATTCCATCTAAATTCCCTCTCTTTGAGCTTAAAGCCATTCCCCCTTGTCCTTGCAAAGACACCAGGCAGATGGAAGGTGCTCAGGTGTGTCCAGGTTTGAGTGCAACTGTATAAAACACACATCACAGCCCTGGATTATTCACTGCTTTGCCCCTGGAACAGAGCAGGACTCACCAAAGGCACAGCATTCCCACGAGGGAAGGAGCTCTGGGGCAGGGGATGGATGCAGCAGCATTCCAGGAGGGAGGAGATGCCACAACTACAGCACCAAGTTATTTGGGAGCTGGAAAACTGGTCAGCTCAGTGCTCCACAAACACCCGCCAGCTGGAATATAGGAAAGCTTTCCATAAAACTGCTGTGATTCCACTGGATCATCAACCATGGGCTACAGGCAGCACTCCCAGGCCCTCTCCTCCCTCAGTGCCTGACACAGAAGGGATAAAGCAGACCTGCCAGGCTGCCCCAGTACAGCTTGTGCCCTAAACTGGTACAAAGCTGTCAGGAAACACTAAAGAACATTCTGCCTCAAGCCTGACTAATTCCCAGTGCCTTTGACAGGGAGCAGGAGCTCCTGCTGGAACTGCTCTGCTCCTCTCTGAATGTGTAATGAGGTTTTAAAGCAGCAGCCCAACCTCCAGCTCAAAGGCCCTGCAGGAACCTCCTCCAAAAGGGACTTTCTCTTGCCATGAATGAACAGTAGAATCTTGTTTAAGTCTCGGTGATTTATGTTTGTCTGGGAGACTGAATCTATTTTCAATGCTGCAACTAAAATCAACTTCCAACCTGTGTTAGGTGGGAGAACTCCACACATGGGAGTCAGGGGACAAACTCTGGCTGATGAGTTCAGCCCAGTCCTTAAGTTTGCCTGCAGAGGCTTCTCCTTTTCCCTTTTCCCTTGAACTTCTGAGTCTCTGCTAAGCAAAACCACTGGTTTCCTTACACCAGTGGTGTGAAAACCAGCACCTTCCCAAGCCAATTTCTGGGAAACAAGAGGCCACACGACCTTGCCAGGCGGTGGCCCCAGATCCCCACAATCCCACCACAAAGCAGGGCCGGCTGATGCCCAGAGCCACACCAGAAGCTTCCCAGGTCAGGCACCATCAGGAACGAGACCTGGAGGTCCTACAGGCTTCCAAACTGAACTTCAGCAGGTGGAGAATCGGAGCCCCTCGCCAAGCCCAGAGCCACAGGCTTCCCGCCCAAGACCTTGCCAGTCTTAAATCCCCTTTCAGAGCTCCTTTCCTGGGGAAAGGGACCTGCTGGGAGATGTGAGCAGGGTCATCCCAAAGCCAGGGCAGAAGGATTTGTGCTCTGAGGCCACACCCCCAGCTTGGAGCAGGACACGGGGGCAGCAGGAGGGGCAAAGGCTGCACGAGGAGGCACATCCAGCCCAGGGCAGCGTTGTGTTTTAAGCACCCAACCTCCTCCTCAGACACTGCCTTAAACTTCCTCACAAGCAGAGACAAAAGAGCCAACCTTAAAAAACACCACTGCACTGATGGAAAGGCTGCCAATACTCATTTTCTGCAAGCAAAGAGAGTGTTACAGGAGAGAAAACAGCAGCAAACTGACAGCCCCCGAGCTGGGGATGCTTCCTGACAGAAGGCTGCTGTCATTTTCCACGACTCCTTCCCTTGGGTTTACCCCAAAGCAAGAGACCAGCAAAGATTTCCACTCCCCCTTGCACTCCCCCGACAAGGTTTTGACAAAAAAAAAGAAAAAAGAAAAAAAAAGATCAAACAGCCTTTGTGCATTTATAAACCCCGTCAATTTTGCTGGAAGATTTAAGGTTTTAAAGAGCCCAAAACATCTATTTGAAATCTTCTCTCCAAATAGGTTTTTTAATATTTAAAAAAAAAAAAGCCCCAGAAATAAAATATTTAGATTTTTCTGAAGTGAGGCATTCCAAGAGCTCCACACGGGAGAGCTGGAGGGGAGGAGGAAATCCAATTCTTAAGGTTGACAGGAACAACTATTTTTTTTTTGTTGTTGTTTCTTTTAATTGGCAGAGAAACAAGACTTAGAGAGCTATTTCTCCCCCTGGCTCTGAGCAGGAATAGGTGGGATGAGCAGCACAGGAAACAACAAACCAAACTTACTCCAACTCCTGGCACTTCCAGGTGCCTGTCCCAGGAAAAATTCCCCAAGCTGATGATGCAGCAACATTCCACCATCCTGCCCTTCCCCTCCACATGCTCCCATCACCTTCCACTTTGCCTCCAAAAACCTCCCACCCAGAAGAGAAGGAGGTTCCCCACCTGAGAGCACAGGCAAGAGGTTTTGGGAGAGCTCAGCCTTTTTCACAGCCTGGTTACCTTGATCTCTGCTCAGCCACAGGAGTTGAGAGGGTCAAACATTCGGCAGCACATTTCCTTCTGCACTTCCACGTACTCCTGGTAGTATCTGCAGAGTAGAGCACAGGATGGCATCAGGGGCTGGGCACTGCCTGGCACCCCCTCAGGGCCACAACCCAAAACCAGGCATTATTTTTCTATATAAATAAATTAGCCTAATGTCAGAGTGTGGTTGCAGGACAGAGGCAGCTCCTCCATGGCCTTCTTTCTGCCACGTCAGGGAAGGAGAGCTGGGAATGTTGAGCCTCATCCTCAGACCTTGGGTCTCTCCTGTGCTGGTGACCAGTAGCTTATTAGAGCATTTATTTGCCAGATGTTTTCTACACCAGTTTTGGAAGCACAGGACAGTGCAGAGGAACAGTTTTGTGTCTCCAGGAGATACTGCCCAAGTGCCCTACACCAGGATATCCACCATGGGCACAGGACTTGGGCAGAGGGTGGGCAGGGATTTGTGCCAGGACTAAGTGGATGACAAAGCAGAGGTTCCTATCTCTGTTCTCACCTCCCTGCCAGTGTCAAAAAGCAGAAGCTTCTCAGTCTGTTCCATGTGAATCACTGCTTGTCCAGGCACAGCATCCTCTGCTCCCTGTGCTCTCCCCTCAGTGGGGAGCAATCCCTGAGCCACAGGCTGACTCAGTCTGGGAGCTGTGGCTGCCCACGAAGTCACTTTTCCCGCATTTGCTGCCAAATAAGGCCAAAAGCAAAAGGTTTTTGTGCAACACACCAGAACCAGCCCCAGGGTGAGCGTGGCTCAAGCTCCCTCAGCACCTCTGGGTCCAGAACCCCCCAGAGGGGCTGGTTAAGTGAAATCCCAGCACAGCAAATCTCTCCTGGTGAGTCTCAGACCGATGTTGCTGAGCACATCAGGGATGGCACATTCCCACACCTACCACAGCCAGAAATCCAAGAGCCCCTTGTTTGGAGGAACAGATTCAGGCCGGACATTGCAATGACTCCATTTCATTCTGCATTTGATGCAAAATGCAAGCATTCCAACAGAATTCCCAAATCCAGCAGCACCAACACCCCCACAGCTGGTACCAGACACACATTCCACACCCCCCTCACCCTGGATTCTGCCTTTCCACCAGTGAAGTGAACTTTGCCAAGCTGGTAAGCAGATGCTTTCCAAAGCTTTGTTTTAGACAGCAAAAGGGAGCTGCTGATTAACATGACATTCCCTTCAGCAGAAGATAAATGTACTCAGTAAGGAAGCGAAAAGCCTCTAAAAACAAGCTTTTGATTCATTCTACATTTCTGAAGCATTTGCCAGATCACGCTACAAGTTTTCTCAGGCAAAGGCAAACATTCCAGGTGGAGCCTGAGGTAGGGCCTCATTAACAACACCCAATTAACACTGGCTTCATTTATTTCCTACTAATTCCACTCTTTGCCAGAGGTAAAACACCCCACCTGCACTGCTGCCTCCAGATATGGGGTTCTCAACATCACAAGGACATGGAGCTGCTGGAGCAGGTCCAGGGGAGGCCACGGAGATGCTCCAAGGGCTGGAGCCCCTCTGCTCTGGGGACAGGCTGGGAGAGCTGGGGGGGTTCACCTGGAGAAGGGAAGGCTCCAGGGAGAGCTCAGAGCCCCTTCCAGTGCCTAAAGGGGCTCCAGGAGAGCTGGAGAGGGACTGGGGACAAGG